>JAWWEV010000172.1:13026423-13038504 GCA_035583235.1 Hafferia zeledoni | reverse complement strand
AAAAAAAAAAAAAAAGAAAAAAAATGCTGGAAGACTTCAACTCAAATTGTGTATGGTGTAAAATGTTGGTGAACTTGCCTAAAGTCAACCTTTGCCTATATGCCATCATTATAGGATTTACTTTTAACACAATGCAGTAGCCTTCTATCTAGTGGAAGCTTCCTATATATTGTTCCCAAACTACTTTTGCATTAATGAAACCATTATTACTAGCCACAGCCTAAGTGCAATTAATGTAAATGCCATGAAGATTCAACTCATATTTTTTCCACAACTTAATTGGGATGGTAAGAGTTTTAATAGCTCTGCACCTCTTTCTCCTAAATGAAGAAAATCTCGTTGTCCTTGTAATTCTTACTTTCATTACAATAGCAGCATGAGAGATGGATTAGGTCCCTAATGAGCCTTCCGAATGAACAGCCCTGTGAATATGCTGAGACATTGTAGTAAGAAAAGTACATTAGTTAGGCTTTGGCCTTTACAAATTGGCAAAAATTCAACATGAAAATTTTCCACCTTCATTTTCCTATTACATTTTGAAATGCAGGATGTTGAGAAAGTAGGAGAAAACAGTCCTATGAGCAGCTACATCAAAGCATGACATCTGTCCTCCCTTAAAAAAGATGTTTTTTTCCCTTCATGTTTTAAGACTAATGGATCAAGAATTTTAAATCTCAATAAGCTAAAACCATGCATTAAGTATCTCCTCCCTATTGCATTTTCTTTATTTACTTTTAAAGATAATTTTCATCACATAGCCACCACAGCAAGGGCTAAGAGCAGGACTAGGAACATGATGGATTTTATAATAATGGCAACTTTTGCTCTTGTTAGTAGTTCATGTTGGGGCAGAATCTTTAATTTCCATTAGAAATTTGTAGAAATTTGTGTGGCTTAATGTCTGTCAAACTAACTAGAATGCAACAGGGAACATCAAGTGTAGAAACAAGAAATTCTGCTTTCTTGATCTGAAACTCATGCTCCTGGAAAGGTAAGTCATGCTCAGATAACCTTGAAGTGGGAATTTGTCTAACAGAGTGACACGTGAAATCTGAACCACCCAGGGTTTTCCACCCATATACTTTGCTAGGTGAACTCCACTGAATCATGACTCCATCTCCTATCTCAAGCCCAAACTCCAACGTAAAACTTTCCTTTGAATTTTAATAGTGCTTCAACTTTTCTCTGATGCTGTGGGAAACTATGTACAGTACCTCTGATTACACCTGTTCATATTATGATTATTCATATTGCATTATTTACACTAATATTAGAGATGTGTAAATGAAAAATAGGTATGAAGAGAGGTAAAGACATGGAGCACCTACCTGAAAATACAAGCCAGCATATATTCTAACAGGACAACCCCCTTTATACTTCTCTAACCATTCCCTGTGTGTTTGACACTACTAGGAGCAAAGCTGGTTAAAAGGTTTTTATCCTGAAATTTCTGTAGCTAGAAAGAAGAATCTTCACCTTAGCAGAGAAGACAAGATGACAAGGGCTTCCGTGGGGCATGGCTGATGTTGATTTTTGCAATGCATGAACTTTTCCACAAGGAAATTACCAGGGAACAGTGTGACAGCCATCAGACTCACCTGCCCCCACCTCTTCTCTTGCGTTTCTATCTCCTTTGCACCAGATCCCTAAAGACAAGGGCAAGGCCCATCTTCAGAAGTTCAATCCTACTACTGAAAAGGTGCAACAGCAGGATGAAACACACAGGAATTCAATGTAAAAAGATGTAGGTCGGCCCATGAGGCTTTTAAATCCATACAAGGTCAAAGTCTTCATGTAGAGCCTTCATTGTTAAAGCTACTCCAACAGGATCCCACCGTGGTGAGACCCGAGGTGGACGTGGCAGCCTCTTCTCCCTGGAGTACCTCCACAATTCTAAATTGGCTTCCAGATAAACTGGAAAAAATAACTTTTTGAAGTAAAGTTAAGAGATATTAACTAATAAATTTCGCCATGTTTCCACACTGTCCTAATGGCAAGCTGTTTCCCCTAGGCCTGTTGTCAGTCCAGAGTGTAACAAAAACATTAACAGTCTTTGTGGTGCAAATAGACTTTCACTGTCTGCTCTAGGTCCCCAGAAAACAAGCCTGTGTTCCCACTATGGCCTGGCTGTGTATCTGGTAACTGCTCTTCCAGTGGCCTGTGGTGTTTGCACAAATGTAGCTCTGCTTCCCTGTCAGGTCCTCTACCTGCTCATCTCTGTCCTTCCTTTTTTTACCAGCCAGCTCAGATGTGTTACAGGAATATCCCCTCTCTTTCTTCCTCCAAAGTACAATTACAAAAACAAGCAGCGTTCAATACTGCTGTCAAGTCACACTTTGCAGATCATCAGAAAACCATACATAATTCTCCTTCAAGATTTGAAACTTCATTGTTTTTAGGTAACACAGTAGGGTTTGAAAAAGTCTTAACAATGAACATGATTTAAAGTGGCCCTGAAAATGAAAGATTAAATGATGTAACAGCTGACAGCTGTTTCAAAATTATTTTCCAAGCAGCAAGACTGTATCAGGAGAACCAGGTTTTAATCAGGGAAAAATAATTTTCTATTGGGGAAGGGTTTCAGAAACGTAATCATCACACTATCCATTTACACTGATAAATGCTTCCCAAGCAGTAAGATACAATCTGGTAAGACAACCTCATTTTTCCCTGAGTTTGAAATTATATCCTAACATGGACCTGTTGGAGTGAGGCCAGAGGAACACAAAGATTATCAGAGGAGTAGAGACGGTCTTCTGTGAAGACAGGCTGAGAGAGTTCAGTTTGTTCAGCTTGGAGAAGAGAAGGCTCCACAGAGAGACCTTAGAGCACTTTCCAGTACCTGAAGGGAGTTACAAGAGCTGGAGAGTGACTTTTTACAAGGGCATGGAGTAAGAGGGCAGGAGGTAATGGCTTCAAACTGAAAAAGAATACATTTAGGTTAGATATAAGGAAGCAATTTTTCACTGTTAGAGTAGTGAGGCACTGGAATAGGCTGATCAGTGAAGCTGTGAATGCCCCACCCCTGAAGTGTTCAAGACCAGTCTGAATGGCACTTTGATCAGCCTGGTCTAGTGAAAGGTGTTGCTGCCCATGGCACAGGGGTCGGAACTAGATGATCTTTCAAGGACCCTCCCAACCCCAACCATTCTATGATACTGTGCAGAATTTAATGTTTAAAGAAGCTGCTTTACTGAGCTTTCTGAATAGAACATTGGTTTTCTGTTGCCATCTGAAAAGGAAATGGTGCATTTTAGAACAATGTCACTTACTCCATGTTAAGGGATGAAGAATAACATGAGGGAAGAAATATAGTGCTGTGTGCAGGAAGGCAGTATTTAAACAGTGTTTCTTAACAAAGTTAAAGGTTCTATTGTAATCAAGTCTGTGGGAACCTTCACTTTAATTTAAAAATAGTTACAACAATTAAAAGGAAGGGGGGGCACGTGGCAGAAAGCAAAAAACAAACTGTAGTCATATGACCTCAGCCATTTAAAAAGCCTTCTTGAACAGAGCATCTAAGTTGGTAATTAGACAAATGCCAGTTCTCAACCACAGTTCTTCAGCATTATAACTTGTCATAGAATCATAGAATCGAGTGGGTTGGAAAAGACCTCCGAGATCATAGAGTCCAACCCTGGTCCAATTCTAGTCCATTTACTAGATCACGGCACTCAGTGCCATGTCCAATCTGCGTTTAAAAATCTCCAGGGATGGTGAATCTACTTGTCAGAGTAAATACTGCTATAGCCAGACATCTAACAAGAAAGATGCAAACACAAGGTCTTCTTTGAAGATTCTCTTCAAACAAAACAGAAAACAATTCATGTTCTTCACATTTACATTTTACATTGATTGTAAAATTCAAACATAAATATGTATTTTAATGACACAAATTTGTGTGAGCACACAGAGAGCAACACAAGAGAGACACACAAGGTTCAGTGCCCTCAAGTGAAGGGAAGGGCAGGGCACATGACATAAGCTGCACCAGGCGGCTGTCTGACCCCTCCTCCTGCTCCCCACACAACAAACAATGCCAAATAACATGGCACAGGGAAAAACTAAACACCAAATCCCTTCTCCCAAGTCTCCCTCCCAGGCAAACACTCATGGCCAGATCCCATACCTCTTCCAGATAACAGCTAAGTCAATGGAGATTGTCAGGAACCTCAGCCCTAATCAGTCACCACTGAATATTTTGACTGATAAACTTCATGATGTAAAATGAAACTGATTTACAGTAGATCTAAGGCATCACAGTTTAATTAGCAATATCATCTCTCTGACCAAGCTTCTGTCAATCACATTTCAATTAATTCAGTTCATAGCTGTCAAAATATGGGTGCTTTTTGAGTTCATGTATTAGTCATGATGAAGTGTATGTTTTCATGAGGGGAGGAAACATCATCAGAATTAAAAACTGTTAGAAGGTTGAGCCAGTACTTGAGATGTATTCAGAGGTGGCTGTAAAGGCTGCCCCTTTTTCTGCATTCATTTTTCCTTAGTGAATTTCATGATAACTTGAAAGTTAAGATTTTTCTAACTGGTTGCTCCCATAGCAATTTTGAATCTGGAAAGGTCTAGACCCCCTTTTGCTTCATATAGCTCATTGCCAGCAATTTTCTCATGTATATATATTCTAAAATGCATGGAAGCTGAGAAAAATCTAGTGTATGTTTCTGCATCCACACAGTCTGCACAGTGCTGACAACACTAAAACCAAATACTTCCCTTTGGCAGCAAACCTTAACATATATAACCTGGAAGATATCCAGGAAAGTGATATTAGTAGCACCAAAGTACAGCTCTGATGGAATCATTCTTCTGATCCTAGAAATGTTTTTGAACCTGCTCTTCATTGCATTTCTCATCTGTTCTGTCAACATAGAAATTATTAGAAAAAAAAAATCCACTTGCTTTGTCAGAGGTGAGCACATTCCTTCTAGGTATGAAGGTAAATGAAAATCTGCTTCCTAAATCTTCTGCCAGAGTTTAGGGTTGGGCTGAATCTATTTTTCTTTTGAAAGTAAAAGTTATATGATGGAGAGTTGAATATGTGGAAAAAATATCTGCAGTCTGAAGGAAAAAACCAATTCCCTTCACCTGAAGTGCTGCTGACTGGTATTTATGGCCAGTTCCTGGAAGAAGTGGCCTGTGGATCAACTGTGGTCCTCTACTCCAGTCATACAGTTCACAGTAAGAATATTTTCTTTCATACTATTACCAGTGAATGCTCTTCATGTGCTTCCCTGTGAAAGGCACTTATAAAATTTTCAGAAAGGAATAGGTTTCTTTTCACACCAGATGGTGTGCAACACAGAGCTCATTGCACAACCAATGCCAGACAGTATCAGAAATGGTCTCTCCTTCCATCAAAAACATGAATCAGAGAAACATCTACACAGATATAAATATACAGAGATGTGTAATGTGAAAAGTCTTGCAATGTTTTGGAGACAAGGTCCAACATCCACAAAAAAAAAGTAAAAGGGGAAAAAATACACGAATCTTTCTGTAGGCATATATGAGAATTCCTGCTGAAGGTACCCTGGATCCCTGTGCCAGCCTCAATTTGAAGTTTCCTTTGGCACTGTTCAAACCCTGTTCCTGCCACACATCACACAGTTAACCCTTCTGTATTTAAAGTGCACTGCCCCTAAATACATTTCCTAGAACTGCTCTTAACTCTGTTTTTTTGTTTGTTCTAAGAGACCTCTGCGAGACAGATGATAGGAGGGAAGATTTAACCAAACTTCTAAAGGATAATGTCATCTTTAGATCATGCTCATTATAATTCACAAGCACTTCTCCACTTGACAGCTCTTTGGTTAAAGTTTCAATCTTATGCTAGTTTTTTTCTTGAGAGCCCTTTTCAATTTTCCACATTGCTAATAGAGCCTGAGGCGAAGCTAAAAATCATTTGGGCCTCTTGAAAGGATCAATAATTTTTGTGTGCCATGCATTTTAGAATACACAGCATCACTCACACAAGTGCCGTCATGGCACTGATAAATATAACACATCAAATAATATCAGAAGTTTCCACAAAACATTTAAAAAATATTCAATAACTACCTGCAATCCCATTTGCAGCAACCAGTGTTAAATATATGAGACAAAAAAGGCTGAAAATAGTTACCAGAAGACTGATTGAATAAATGATTTGCCAGATATTGCCATTTTCTCTGTGTCCTGGCTTACATGAGAGACTAAGACAATACAAGATCTGACAATTTTGCCATTTTTAGATTTATTCCACAACAAAAACTGATAGAAATAAGTTCATTCAGCCTTCCCCACACCCATTCAAGTGCTCATCAAGTGCTTAGACATGTTGTACTCAAACAGCTCAATAAAGCACCACGCAGCACAAATTATATTTTAGGTGGACAGGATTTTTGCTCACAATTCAGCCACTTACAAGACAACCAAAAGACTGCATTGAAAAAAGAAGAAAAGAAGTATCACTAACATAGAACTCTGTTTTTCTCAATTTAAAACTTTTAAACAAACTGCTTACGGGGCATGCTGGGGCTGACAAACTGAGTGCTACACTGCTGGTATCCATTTAACTCTTGCCAAGAGCATGTCACTTAAGGTATGTTGAAACTTCTAACAGACTAAATGGAATTGCACATTTTTCAGAGAAAGGGAGGTTGAAGTAGCATTACTCAGGCCATATAGCAGGTGTGGTTTTACGGAATTCTCTGATAAAGACATCACAGGTTTGGAATATAGAGAAGGAAAGAAACATAGCAAACATTCTTATGTTGCATTCTTCTCCCCAACTACACTCCATTCCTTGCTTCTGCCTTCTCTACTACCATTGCCAAAATAATGTTGACTGTTTCATCAACTTCCAGTACCTACGGTTTCCAACTTTCACTTTCACTGCTGTATTCTTGAGATCAATTAGGAAACTGAAAATCAGCACTTGGTAAGGTTCCTCGAGCAGATCCACTGTGCAGGCAATAGAAAATGAGGAATGCCAAGTGTTAATGTGTTAGTGTTTTGCATCCTGAGTTGATCTTGCTTATATAGCATTCAGCAGATCAGAGTGCATTGGATTGTCCACGCATGTCTGGCTTTTACCAGAACTAAAAGACTTTCTCTAACTGAAAATGATTCACTGAAGAAAGCTGTAATAAAAGTATCTACAACTGCTCAAAGGCCTTTCACAGAAATACTAAATTCAACCAAATATTGTTTAGGCAGTTCCTAAGGAACAGCAAATTATTTTTAACTGGGTTTTACATTTCACCCCAAATGAAATTATCAAAAATTTCCACTGATTCAAAAGCTTCCTTTTCCCCCCTTGTAGTGAGAAAGGAAAAGAAAGGAGGGAGTAAGAAATAGGGAAAGAACTGTAAGCCACATTCAAAGAAAGTATCATGGGGTCTACTGGGTCCAGATCAGTTGGATGAGGCTGAACCAGATGCAAAAATGAAGCCATCTCAATACGAATATCTGCACAAAATATAACTTTTTCTTGACATCAGGAGGGGAAGCTCATTACCCTTTTCCCTCAGCTTTTCTAACCTGCTGTACAACCAGTGAGAGACCAATCTCTGCCATGCTGGAGGTTCTCCATGCTGGAAGGGAAAGCTGTGCTTCAGCTTTCAGATCTAGAAGCATTTCCCCACATGGATACACACCTCTGGTTTTTGGTGTCAGGAGGCGGCTGAGGCTCTGTGTGGCAGAAAAGAAACCTCTCAAGTAGGAGAGCGCTGGGCACTAAAGACGGGAAACTTGCAAGATACTGCCCACAGCGTAAAAGGGCACAACTGGAGTTAATATACATAAACTGGGCCGGGAGGAGGGATGCAAGGGAGCAGTAACCTGCTTTCTTCCATGCCAAATAATGCACAGAGGTAGGTGGTGCTAAATGGAGGGTTATGAGCTACCTTGAGACCCACTTAGTCCACAATTAATGATGATTCTACTCTTCCTCCCAAGGAAGGTGCTACAGCTCTTCATTAATCTGAATGACAGATCTCCTACTGCCTATTGATTTAAAAAAAAAAAAAAAAAGTGAAGTAAAATATGAGATTAACCTATGCCTCACACTTGATTAGTTCTTTTTCCAGTCTGTAAAGGGAAATTGTCTCATTTCACCACTGCAGAAGTCCAAGTAAATACATCTTCTGTTCAGTGGCTTGTTTTCCTCTGGCTACATATTTCTTTTGTCTATCCTTTTCCTTTGCAGGAAACCAAATTGTTGCTTCAATGTTTTAGGACACATGCCTTTAATATATTCCTCAATTACTGTGCTACCACTCTTTCATCAGATCAGCTCTCTTTCATCATTATTTCTGAGCTAATTATTCAACATTAGTTGAACTGAAATGCATTTACCATTTATGGGTTATTTCTGAGCCAGACATGATCATAAGATCCCATACTTCCTGGTTTTCATTGTGGCTTGTTATGTGCTATGCTCCCATGGTTTAGTAGTATGTTTAAATTTGGCTTTGAATACCATCTTTGGGAGCAATTTGTATGAATACCACAAATTGCAAGACATGAAAGATAATGTAGAGCAGCAATAGGAATCTTTATAGCATCACCTGATCAAACCAGCCTGCTAAAATGATGCTGACAAATCTCAGGTCACTTTGGTGATACAGGGCTGAATCCACTAAGTGATAAAAGGGGTTTGAGTTCACTGCTATTAGTAGCCTAAATGGCAGAGACCCCTAGCAGGATCATATTCATTAGAAACAGTAAAAGAAATGTTAAAGAGCAGGAAAAAAATCTGCCTTGTGTCTCCTCCACGTTTTTGAATGATACATTTCCATTTGCATTGAAATGTTCATTTTTATGTTTAAAAAAATGGAAACAGGTTTTGAAGAGAAAAACAATTATCAAATCTTTCCTTCCTGCTTCTCTATTTCTTTCCCTTCAAATGGAGGGACTCATTTTCTTTCTAAACTACTCCAGCTATGAGAAAATTACTAAGATAAGAAATGAAACAGGGAAGGGAGAGAAATAAGAGAAATAAAGGGAGTAGAAGAGGAAACTTAACTGTTTGCCTCTTTGAACTAATAATAAAAATGAATGAGAAGCTTCCTTTTTATTAACAAATCAAATTCATTTCTCACTAACAAACTTTTTGTTCCAACTGGCAAGCCTTTGCATATAAAAATAGTTTGAAACATTCCTAGTCTATTTCTCCAGTGGGATTTTGTGTGCTGCAGAAATCATTATTTCTCTGCATACCTTCCCTGTTAATAGCTTTTGGATTCCATGTCCCCATGAAAGGGTAAAAGGGGATTTAAAACTGTCTATTCCTCCTTCATGTCTCCAATTATCTCTGAGTTAGTTCTGAGCAAGGAGCCGCAAAAATCCCTGTTTCATATTCAGACAAAATTTAACATGCTCATGTAAGCTGCGTCCTTCTCCTAAGTTTTCTACCAGGATAAACATTGATTTGAGACCCATAATTCTGTGGATCTCTTCAGCTCCGGTGATGTACACTGAAACTAGGACCTACGTCTGGAGTAACACCTCCCAGACCTACAGCTCTGCACAGTTTAAACTAACATTAGCTAACCTCCGTCCCTCAGTCTCCAAGAGATACTGATCTGGGTTTCATACTGAAAACAGATGTTAAATATTATACAGGGAAAAAATAGTCCAGGTTTCATATTGATTGTTTTCTCTAATTCAGATGGCAAACAGTTAATCATCTCTGTGAGGACTATTTGACTTATCAGAGAAAAAGTTTGGGATATCCTGCCAACATGCTGTTTTCTCCTTCCCAGCAATGTAGAAATTAAAAATAAAGAAGCTGCCATGATTGACCAAATAGCACACTTCTGTGTCATCCCTGACATGGTCAGTCTGACAAGACACATGATATGGGATTGGAGATGAGAAGACCAAGGTCATATGAGAAATGCTACAAAAATGCCCATTTGAAAGAAGACTCTGTGATGGGAAAAGATTTATAGCAGGACCTTCAGATACCAATTGAGAAGTTCTTCCCAGCTCATCCTGTATCAGTATTTTTCTTGGAGACACACATGCACACAAACCATCGGAGGAGATGCTACAATCAAAATCAAAATAGCACAAGTGGATTTGTCTTATTGGCAGAGAGAAATCTTGTGCAGCTCCCAGTGGAGAATGCAAGTTAATGAGATCAGGGATGAAAAATAAGATACTGTACAAACCCAGAAAAGCAAGCATGAGAGACACATGAGGTTAGTTGTGGATCATTGCACTTAATCCCTGTGTTTGACAACAGAGTGAGCAAAGTAAGCCATGGGGTATTTACAACCAATATAAATGTGGATACAGCACACGGAAGGGCCCTGGCACAGTGCCTCCATGGTGCTGGTTTCAGGGCTCTTGCTTGTTCTTTGATGTTAAATGTGTTGGTGCAAGCACATGTGTGCTTATGAATATTCATGGAGAAATCTGCTTATTTTATATTCCATTTTCACTATTCTGCTTTAGTAACTACCTTTCACTATACAAGAGAAAACTTATGTGGATTTTTTAACATGATAGTTCAAACTTTTTATCTCTTTATTTCCTTTAATAGTTAAGCTTAATTATATTCTTGGAAATTTCATACTTATAACCAGGCCTCATTATCAGAAATACTATTTATATATTCCAATTTATAAAGATGATACACTAAAATACACTAAGTATTTTATCTTACAACAATTTCTCCTTAAAAACAAGAAAACTAGTATATTTTATAGAAGAAGCTAGCTACGTCAAAGGAGAACCAAAAAGTAATGTCATCCCATCTTGTGAAAACTTTAAATTTGAATGCTTGGTTGTAGTCATTCCATTCTCCTCTCACTCCACTCTAAAACAGAATATAAATTGAAATAGTAAAAACAGTTTGCAAATTAAGATAGGTTTTGGTGCAGATCATTGGAAGATAAAACCGATGTCTTGAGATCCTTAAGACTTGTAGCATATAGATTTTTAATAGTACAGCTGTATAGTTTTGAACACTTTAAAACAGCAGTTATTAACAGTCACCCTTTTCATGATTTGTATCAAATTCCTGAAATTCTTCAAATTTTGTTTAATGTTCTTTTCCAGAAAAAGATTTTAGCAAGGACATGTACCTAGAAGGAAATAATGTAGTCAAAGCAATAGAAATCTTGGAGAAGCTCCAGAGAAGGCATGTGATGCAGAGATGATGATGGTGAAGAACGAAGAAGTCTTGAGACCTCCGACTCAATTCTGGGGAGGAATGCCAAGTGGCAGACGTGAGGGAGGTTTTGGGGGTGGACAATTCTCGGGTTGGATGCATCCATTAGATATGATAATTAATTAGTGTCATAAATTTGTAGGAGCTTTACACTGTATTGTGCACTTATGTACTTAGTGTACCTTCAAGTACTTTAATTAAAAACCTGCTCTTTATTTTATCTATACCTATATTATCTCAAAAGTTCTTTTCTTCCATTTTTGGCATCAAAACAAAATACCAGTTCAATAAACAGACTTGTATATCAAAACATCCCTTGATAATTATTCTATGGCTTGACTGAGTCAGCAGTTTTGAGGGGGGACAATTAAATTAAAGCACTACCAACCCACTCTCCCTACTTCTGAAGAGTATGTAGGAAGATCAAGAAGCCCCACACAAGAAACCCCTCTTTTCTTTTTAATGATGTCCAGCTGGCTAACTGCAGTAATTTAAAATCCTTATTACTGCAGAAGACAACCATATAGTTTGCACAGAGAGAACAAGTCTGAAGACAGCATATTTATGCCATAAACTGCAAAATCTTTTAAAACATTGTAATCCCATGAATTCAAAATTTATTATCTTATTTATTTTTCAGATGAGATGCTAAATGAATCCCACAGAAAGGCTCAGGCTCTGCTTCATACAAAGGCAGCAGATGAGATGTAAAGAAATGTGCCAGTCTCCAGACAAGCTTGTGATACTCTATTACCTCTGTACAGGCTTTTAGTATTTTTTGAGTATGAACATTTGAAAGCTGCCATATAACATATATATATATATATATATATATATATATATATATATATATATAAATACACACACACACACACACACACACATATATCTATATTTGT
>JAWWEV010000172.1:12996172-13026323 GCA_035583235.1 Hafferia zeledoni | reverse complement strand
TAAAATATATATATATATATATATATATATATATATATATATATATATACATACACACACACACACACACACACATATATATATATATTTGTTTTTAGGTACATCTTTGTATATAAACATATATATGCATATACTGTAGATAATTACTTTTGAATGCCTGTACAGACAAACACACTTATACTTGAAAGCAAATATAAAAGCGTTCCAAGGAAATGGGAATTAACTTTGGATGCCAAGTTCCACAAAAGTTCGGATCTTGTGGCTTGGAAGAACGAGGGCTTTCCAGAGTCAAATAAGCAATAGATACAGAGGTGTTAGCCTGATGCAAATAAAGCAGACTCTGCTGTCTCTGAGCTGCATATTCCACCTCAACATTAGCAAACCTGATCTGCAGTTTCAGATAAAATTATGTATTTTCCTGCTTCTAGAAAGGATTGTATGCCTTTGTTTGGAAGGAGATTTTCCTGAAATCAGGAGTATTGCTAGTGTTTTTAATTATTATCATACCAAAAGACCTTCAGTTTCCATTTTCTTTATACTTCATGTACACTTTCACCATAAACCAACACTTCCCATCTCATCAACCATCTCCAACAGAAAACAGACAGGATTGTAACTATCAGTATGACATGGAGTGGTAGAAAACTACACTTAATCTTGAGGAAGAAGTCTCAAGATTTGGACACAGGCTGGACTGCAGGAAGCCAGGGGAGTCTGATGGCAAGCCTGAAGGGCATGGAGGACCACAATCCTGCACTTAAAAGTGCAGAGAATTAGAGTGGGAGGAAAAGCAGCTCACTGTTTGTCTGAGTTTTTTTTTTTGACTTTGAGACACATATTAGTCATTGAATCAGAGGGCTGAACAGAATAAGCAAGAGGAAAAGTAAAAAAGAGGTCAAGCACTTGCAGCATGACTGAAGACAAGTTCAAAGCTAGTGAGAGAACTGACTAAATGGCAGAAACAGAAATAAGAGCACATGGCCTCCATGAAGGTCCTTCTGGATGTATTCTTTCTTCTTATCAGAAACAGCAGCAGGCTCTTGTGCAGAGGGCTCAGGAGGTGTAAGGATAACTAATGATGTCCCTTTCCAAGCAACTTCTTTGGTATTCTTAAAATGGATTATAATGAGTACAAAGAGTCCACCCCTGACACCACAGAAAAATTTCAACGCATGAATTGTAGAGTGGCACATGGAGAATTTAATCATAGCAGATTCCTTTAGCTCACCACAGTGTCTTTTTCTTGGTATTGCAAAGCAAGAGCTCACTAGCCATTAAATGACAAATGATAGCAGGTCACAAATTAGAGAAACTCTTGGAAAGGATTGCATACAAGTCAAATTCCTTATGACTCATCTTCAAAAAAATTTTAAATGTCTGATTAAACAGAGTATTGAAGCTACTCAATCTTAGAAATTTATTCTCTCCTCAACAGAAAAAGTATAACAAAGGAAAGAATAAAATATAAAAGTTGAAATGTATGGAATTAATCAAGGAATGCTGAATCCACCACCTCATTTTTTATTTTAGTAATTGCAGCAAAATGGGTTTCTATAAAAGCAAGATATCATATATAGGTAAATGCACAGACAAGTCAGTAGAAAGATCCGGACATACATTCAAGACTGAATTTCTAGTGTTCCACTTACAATATGAACTTGTGAACTAAAGTCACCAAAATTCAGGAGAAGCATATTTTGAGGATTAGATGTCTCGTTGTTAGGGCTGAGCATTCTTGATTTCAAGGTGGAGGAACTAATATTTAGATGACGCAATGAAATAAAAAGTAGTTAAATTCCTTTAAAAGAAAGGGAAGAAGGAGAACTTCTTTTCATCAGGTCTACGTACTTTTCAATAATCAGAGTCTATCAGGAAGTATAAATACTTTGCTTCCAGTTGAACCATTCTGGCTTCTTATACTGTTTACTGGAATGTTCAACTTCAGTGAGCACACACAGTACTCATTTCAGTTTACCAATGCTTAAGTGCATTATTGCTTTTCGAAATGTTAAGCTAAGAACTGAATCTTCTGGACTCAACTGAAACATGTTTATACTGTAAAACCCAACCTCAGTTGTTCTAATGAGATTGTGTAGCCTTTTGCTTTTCAAACTATGAAGGCAAGTATTTAAATGTTAAATAAACAGAGCATCAGACACAGAAACATGATGTGACATGAAAAATGAAGGTAATTTCCCCAAAGAGTCTCAGAAATAGCACTTGAAGTGCTTTCTCTCTTGTTCTTTCATCAAAACTGACCAACAAACTTAAAAAACTATTCAATCATTTCTAAAGGACATGCATCTGAGACAAATCCTTTACTAAGCTGAAAAATACTAGAGCTTTTCTCTATTCAGAAAAGTCTTTTCTATTACCTTGTTTATTTGACATACATTTGATTCCACCAGAATTTCAATATTTGAGGGACTCAGCTTTTATTCTAACTGAAACGATACCACAACACCTAAGTATGCTTAATGTTGCACCCTGCCAGATCTCAAGTCTTTGACCAGCTGGTGTAATTGAAACTGCTTTATAGAGAAAAAAAGAAATACAAGACAAACCTGGGTAAGAGCAACCATTTTTGATTCTGTTGCTATCAGGAGGGGCAAGACTGAAAATGGCAATTGGTATAGATGGAAGGTCTAAAGTCATGGAGGAGGCGGTCCTATTTCTTTCCTACTTACACCTCAACCTGTTCCGTAAGAAGCCACTGATTGATTTTCCAAGGCTCTGGCACAGACAAAATAGACATGACTTATTATTCTGAATTCTCACTGAATCTCTTTTTAATTAAACTTTTCCTTCCCCCCAGGGAAGCTTAATAAAAGAAAAAAAAAAAAAAAGAATAATCAAATTACTGATTTAACATAGGCAGATTGACTCTAAGCCTGGTTCATTTGCATAACTGAGGACTGTTTCAGTTTGTTTTGATCTTCTTGGTCACTTTAGTGAATGAAGTGAGGCAATGTGTTATGTGCTATTTATTCATAATACACTAAGTAAGTAAGATTTATTTGCTAGTATATGTAAAAATATTACAGGAAGCAGGTTTTAATAATTCTGACAAAACTACCATGGAATGAGATAATCATATGGTTGCATTTAGATACTAGCCTCAGACTTTCTCCTTGGTATTGTGCTTTGTACAAGAATAGCCTCAATGAAATACAGGGACTTACTGATTAACATGGTGCTTCAGAGTATCATGAATGATCCCACCTTCTTTCAGATATTTATGCTCAAAAGTAGGTTACAGACATGGAAAGAAGGAGGGGTTTTCCATCACCATTATTTCCTAATTGAACAAAATACAAATACATACAGATTATGGATATCTAAGAACTACTAAACTCTTACCTTCAGTAACAGTTTACTGAGTTTCCTTTTCCTTAGTCAAGGGCTATTCCAAAAAACTTCTCATTCCTTGAGGGTTAAAGGTTAGTTACCAGTCCCAGACTAGAAAGGCCTGGATATTCTCATCAAACTGGCTATGAAAGACTGTGACCAGTCAGTGACGTACTTAAAAATTTGCTGAAGAAGCAGAAGATACATTTGCATTCATATGTAGTCTTCAGAGCAGAGTTTTTGCTGTTATCAGTGGCATAGAGACCCACCCGCTAGGATAAAGACCTTGTGCTTCACACTTACTAACACAGAAAACCCATTCCTATCCTGAAGGAGTCAAAATCAATTACCCTTTTCAGTGCATCTTGTGGAAGAGAAGAACAGGCATTTCCAGCTGTGAACTTTTTTTCTCCCTGCCTGAACAATGAAATAAGTGCCTGTCTTGGAATTTACAAAGCTTAGCTTGAACATGACTTTATAGATTTGCTCTATATTTCCTCTAAGCTAAGATTATAGTTTCCCTTAATGTAAGAAATAAAAGGAATAACAGTTCTCTAGTGCAGGTCTTCTGGCTATCTTAAGACGGTACTTTATAGCCATATTTAACTGGTTATTATCCTTTAACTTAATATGAATTCACCATTTTCATCACACAATTGTAGCTTAGCACCCATACAAGCAACCTGGCACAAACTTGAATGCTCTAGTAGGGAAATGCAACCTAGCTCTACCCACATGCCACGTAGGCACAACTAGAAGAACACACTGCTCAAAAAAGATGTGTTGTTTTTCTGGCTGTCAGTCAACCAGCCCATAGCTCTCATATTGATGACTTCATAACTGCAGATTTACACAAAGACACTATGACTTGCTGCAGACCAAGCCCTATGGAAGTCACTAGACAGCAAGCACAATCACAAAGGTTTGCAGACTCTGTTATTCATGGATACAGTTGGTACTTCTAAAAGAATTCTGCTAATGGCATTTTTGCTTGTATTAACTTATCATGGTAGTGTAAGGACCTCTTTCTCCAACTCCTGTTGTTAGGTGAAAGTCTGTATAAACTATAAGACATGAACATTTAGCCCTAATGCGATAAACTCAAACTCAAAGCAATTAACCACATCACCTAATAAAGCCCAGGAAAATGTTAAAAAAGTCATTCATCAAACCTAGGCCTTCCAAATTCCACGAAGATGCCTCTTGCATCACACCCACATTTTCATCTTAACAGTTAGGGGGTTTATGTTAATTTTCACATGCTACATTTTTCAGTGCACTTGTAATTGTTGTGTCCCCTGTTAAAGTCTGTCAGGTGTTAGAATACTGACCCCAGTGCCAGTCTAATTAGATGAAGTTGCAAAAAAACCAAGCACTATAAATCAGATACTACTAAGGTTAGGATGGGTGCAGGATGGAGAGGGTAGGAGGAAAATCTGTTCTCTTATAGCTCTGACTCATTGTCTGCTTGCAATCAGAGAAAGGTTTTCAGATCAGGACTTCCTTATTTAATTCACACAAGTCAATGATGCCCAGATCCAATGGCAGCACTAGTGATGTTTGGATCAAGTCTGTCAGAAAAAGTGAAATACCAGGTATTTGCTGCAAAATGGAATGAGTCACGGCAGTTGATACATCCTCCTTCCATAAACTTAAGTGGAAAATGACTCGTATTTAGTGAGTAGATCTTTTTTTCTGTCTATTCTGCTGAGATCTCAAGAAAGTAGGCAACTCCTTTCAACATTGGTTAACCTTGCCCAACAAAGCCAACTGCAGCTCCTAAGCAAAAGCATAGATGAACATTTCCCTTGCCTGTCTGAAAAACAATTTGGGCTTTTGCAAGCACTCAGTGATGAATGTGGGTGTGTAAAGGAGTTTGTAATGCATACTCCTAATGATGCAGTAAATAGACTACTTCAACTCATGTGCAGTCTTTCTAGAAGAGGCCCCAGGGAACAGTGTTAGCTACCAAATGTGGATTTCAAAAAGAGTTTATAATTTGAAAAAAAAAAAAAAATTATAGTTAAAATTTCTAACGTTAGTAATTTAGCAACCACATGTACCTAATGTTGTTAACAGAAAGCTAACTATATGGTTGCTAAGCAGGAACAAATTTTCATCTGTGGACCCAAGAAACACCAGCAACGTGAGCTCATACCTGCCTGGAAGAAACACAAGCAGGAATAACCTTGGACTATCAGCTTTTCAGAGCATTCAAAATGTTTTCTGTAATGCTTGTAAAAAGCTGTTATCACAACACAATCCTTTGTGTTATAGTGGCTAGTATGCACCTCAAATCAACAGAACAGGAGGATTCAGGAAATAGAACAACTGTGGATAAATAAACACAAAGAAATATGCAAAATATGCAAAAGGTATTGTCAATAAGTCGGATACAAGGTTGTCAAAGAATATGACAGTAGAGCAAGCCAATGCACTCTCATATAATTTCCTTAAAAGGAACAGGAACCATCAGGAAAATGAACAGTTCTTCCTACTGACAGGTACAAACACAACTTCTATTGCATCCATTGCCAGAAAAATTTAAAGGAAAATAAATTTGCAGGAGAACAATATTGAATTTGCACGCTGGATGGACAGAATTCTGAGGAAAAGATGATCTGAAATTCAAGTACAGGTAATTCTGCTCATTTTCAGGAACTTTAGACCAGGTCCCAAATAAACTGAGTCTGCTCAAGAATTCAGTGAATAACTGTAAGAATAATGAGAACTAATATTACATATAAGATGAGCTCTGCACTTAAGAAGCAGAGCTGGGAAAAGGGAATTTGATAATCTATAAATATTTGAATGCTGCAAGCTACATCTGATTGAAATTCATCAAATTTTCATTTTCTTTTCCAAACAAACAGTCTCTGTGAAAAATGCCATAGCTGTTTAATCTTCCTCAGGGTTGCTGAAGGAGGTTCATCCTTTAAAATTAAAATGCAAACTATTTTTCTACAAAATTAAAAAAATAATAAACCAACCCCTCTGAATTTTTGGAGGCATTTAGGAAGAAACCCAGTGGCACTGTTCTAAGTGAGGTTTCTCCCTTCTCTCTGATGCTTTTCTTCATGTCCACCTTGCAGCTGTACTAAGGGCTGGGCAGCCTACAGGTAAGGTGCCCACCTACCATGCAATACACCCAAGTTCATTTTCTATTTTTTTCAGACACTTCAATGTAGCTTTCCACAGAACACTTTAGCTCCTCTCAAGCACCAGTCTCTGTAGAGGCACTGATGCTCCCCCTCCCACTGGCATGTCCATCCAGGAGGAGATGAGCAGATGCGCACCAGGATCAACTGAATATGCAGCATTCTGCATGTTCCAGAGAATGTACTCTGCCTAAAAAAGGCTCACTACAGGCATTTTCAGAGACATGGAGAGACCATGAACCAATCCTACAGTCACTAAAATGCCACTGTCATTACTTACTGAGGCTGTTTCTGCAGGATTTAGAATAGCAGGTGCACAACAAGTTCTGCCAAGGCCAACTTTGGAGGACCATATCCTGTGAACAGAAGCTCTTCGGCTTCCCATTTCTGTTGGGTTTAGCTTACCCTCTGCACTGTGGAGAATGAGTGCTCCTTAGTTCATTATCCTGTGGGGCAGGCATTTATCAAAATCTATTAAATATTTAGACCTTCATACAGCAAGTAATGCTGCTAACTTATTTGACTTAAATTATACCCCACTGGCAAATCAAATTAGAGAAGATTTGAGTAAATCTACCTTTTAAAACAAAAGCTGATTTTCTCTGTGTTCAGCCATTTGTGGGATTAACTTTTTTAATGGGTTCTTATGTGCACAGTGTTTTTGTTTTCACAGATACTAGAAGAGGATGAATTATTCATCAGGGGGGAAAATAAAATCTACAACATACATTTTCATAGCTTATTTAGTCCCTTTTGTCCTATTCATAAATCAATCCTGATTACTACAAATGAACGTGTTACTCCTAAAGGTTCACTGACGACTCACTAGGACCATTAATTCAGAGACCTCATAGAGTACATTAGGAAGCTGCCACTAGTAATAGGAAACTGGAAGAACATCCTTTGTGACCTCCCCTCTTTGCCTACATACCCCAGACTCCATCTCCTGCTCCATTCCTTATGCATAATTTTATAGACACAACACATATTCACCAGTTAAAACATGCCTTTTCCCCTCCTACTCCAGTGATACATTTGCATGGAGGGAAGGAAAAAAATTGTATATTAATGCGCAGTAGGTTACTTTTATGACCTAGAAGGAAAACAAGGACCATGGCTCGATATCTACATCAGAAGTGGGGGCAATTGAGGCCCAAACATAAAGCCATCACTGAACTAATATGGAAATGACTGCAGATATGTCACTGGTGACATAGATCACAAGGTATTTGTCTGTTCCTGGAGTGCTGACAAGCTGTCATCAGTGAAGAACCATTGTCATTGAGAAACAATGCTTCACCATTTAGAGCAGTAAATGGAACAAGCCAATTCTTGTCCAGGCAGTACAGCATTCATCAACTCCTTCTTGCCCATCTGGGAACAAAGAGAGGATTCTACCCATTTGAAAATTATTATCATTATTTTACTACTATATTGGCAACACAGAGCACTGAATAGTTTTAGAAGAAAAATTTATGCTCCAGAATTCCTAAGGGTCAACACTCAATCTATCTCAAAACACAAAATAAAAAAAGAGAATGAAAACACATTTTTTTCCTTCCCAGTCCAATTCCTGCAGTGCCACAGTGGTTAGCATTGAACACCATTCTGTTTCATGTGCTGTAGTTCCATGCTGAAGCCTAATTACCCATGTCAAAAGGGAAGCGTTTCCACTGCTCTGGTTGTTGCAGAATATCTTTTGAGTATTTCTAAGTATCAAGCTGAACAGAATGCGGTGTGTCCCACTGCAACTCTGTGCTCTTTATGCCATAAAGATATCACAGATCCCAGGCAATTAACAGTTTGGAAAAGAGTACATTAACACCAGCTACTAAAAGCCTTTTATAGTCTTGAATAGTATTCACTGAGCAATTACGAAGTTAGCTTTTCCGTGTTACTGCTCCTAGGAATTCATGTAATAGTGATGCTCATTAGGAATACTCCCCCTTAACCTCAGATTCAGAGTTGTGCTGTCCAGCATGGAAATAGTTACAGCATTTTATAAACTAATCCTTGTTGTAATGTGTCTCATGTTGACTATGACAGGAGAGAGTCAGTCACATACTCCAGAATCTACATCCAACTTGTTGATAAGCCTCTACAGTCAGGAATCTGGGCTTCTGTGGCCCAATATGAGCATATGAATACAATCCTGGAGCTGAAACGACCTCCAGATCTTGAATCACAATGTCGAATGTTACTTTAAATTTAGTTATTTAAGTCATCTCCATTCCTTCCTTACAAAAGAGAAACTGCTGAGCTGCTGCCATCCAAAGTCTGTTCCAATAAGACTCAAACTGAGGGAAAAGTCTACTAGTTCATTTAAAACCATTTGCACCCTGGTTGACTGTAAGTTTCCTCCCACCTGTAACACAGACAAGACTAATACCAGGAACTTAATTATCAAGGATATCAGTGCAGCACTGCATATATAAAAAAAAAAAATCTCATTTTCTTCTAACTTTACAGAGACATGCTAATAGGTCTGATGATGTTTCCCATGCCTTCAAAGCCTCCAAGAATTGCCTGTAATTTTAAACCTTTATTAAATCAGGATTATACTATTCTCCTCTTTCCTGGTTTGAGTAGAGGGAACTTAGTTAGGAAGAAAACAGTTCATATCTCTTAAAGACACTTAACTGACAGCAGAAGGAAAGTGTTCATGCAGATCTACCAATTCTTTTCTCTTCGGCATCCTCCTTTCCTGCGGAGACCCAGGAGAGATGTGTCCAGTGAGAACTACATCCTACAGACATGATGCAAATGTGGCCCTTGTATCAGTAAGACAGCACCAGTCTGAAAAAGTGAATGCTACAGGGCCAGAATATCATTCCCCTAATTCTGGGAGTGGGAAAAAGCCAGCAGAGACCTTTATCTAAGAGGGAAAAAAAAGAAAAAAAAAAAAAAGAAAATAGAAAAAAGCACAGCAGGTTACCTGGTGCCCTACATAGACAACCCACTCCCTCGAATGCTTAGTAGGGGGCTGGTATGCCAAGGAGGAGCAGATCGAGAGAGAGCGCCTGTCATGTGTGATGCTGGCAGATACACCTGCAGTCCTCTGTTTCTCTCATTCTTGTCTCTTTCAGAGGATGGGGGAAGACAGTAATTTAAGTTTGTTAAATGAGCTGAAACCTGTCACATCTATAGAAAATCCATTTTGGGGGCTAAAAATAAATGCTACCCTTCGCTCCCACTGCCTTCAGATTCTTCTTCACTTCAGTATTCAGCTATCCAAGCTCCACTTGCTTCAAATAGCAGCAGAGAAAGGAGGAGGGAAAGAGGAAATGAGGAGTGATCTATGAATTTAGAAACTACTAAATGAAATGAAATATGAACTAACAACAGAGAAGAGGACATAACCACACATTATGGGATCAACTCAACTGACCCCTAAGGATGTTAGATTCTTAGATTCTTACATTGACTGTACATTTATCTCTTGCTTATACACACTGCCTCAGTTTCCCATTCGTAAGAGAATGATTACAGTCATGAAAAAAACATCACCAGTCCTACACTGACTAGAGTTTTGGCAGAAGCCTGCACATGCCATGTGCTTGGAGAGCTTCATAAGTATGCTCTTCTACCCAGAGTCACCACATTTTCCACTTAAAGTCTATACTTTGTACAAATATACCAATAACATCTGAAAACAATTTGTTCTTGATGTTAACTTCTAAGGAAAAACTTGCTGCATTTGCACGACATTAAGAGCAAAAAAAGAACACAAAAAGGTCCAAGCAGACAATGTATTTGATATTGAGATAATAACCCTGGATAGATCCCTGTGGGCTGGTGATGCCATCTGCCTAGTACACGCAGAATCCAAAGACCATTGTAGTCCATGGAAAGACTATCTTTTAGTTTGATTCAAAGCCAAGGAGTGCTAGTTGAGTCAAACTGATTGAAAGCTAGATAGTGACAGACATGCAAGAGGGGCTCTGCTAAGAAGTGGGTCATTCACAGTCTTTCTCTCAGGAAATAATTTTTCTGTACCATTTCTTCATTGATACATCTGAAGGCATGAAAAAGCTAAAATTTGTATGTTTCTCTCTCTGTATGAAATTAAAAGGAGGAAAGCCTGTCTGAATACTATTCCCTTGGTGAAGGACCTTGAGGGGAAGCCGTATGAGGAGTGGCTGAGGTCACTTGGTTTGTTCAGCCTGGAGAAGAGACTGAGAGGAGACCTCATTGCAGTTACAACTTCCTCGGGAGGGTAAGAGGAGGGGCAGGCACTGAACTCTTCTCTGTGGTGACCAGTGACAGGACCTGAGGTAATCGCCTGAAGTTGTGTCAGGCAAGGTTTGAGTTGGATATTAAAAAAAAGGTTGTTCACCCAGAGGATGTTTATATGCTAGAACAGGCTCCCCAAGGAAGTGTTCACAGTACCAAGCATGTCTGAGTTCAGGAAGTGTTTGGAAAATCCTCTCAGGCACATGGTGTGACTCTTGGGGAAGGTCCTATGCAGGGCCAGGAGATGGACTTCAATGATCCTTGTGGGTCCTTTCCAACTTGGCATATTCTGTGATTCTGTGATATATAAGTACTGCAGCCAGAGATGTGACAGAACCTCTTTACTCAGCCTGCAAGCATACAAGCCAAAAACTGAGATCAGATGATCAATATTCTACCTATTTCAGCATATCTCTTTAAAACTTATCATTTCTGACTGCACAGATAGAAAGGTCACTGTTTAAGAGACCTCTTGCCTTCACCAGAGTTGATCTGAGAGGTCTCATTTGTATTGTTACAAATCCCAAATACATCTCCTGATCTTGATGGCCTCAAGTATCCAGAGTCAAATTTTCTCCTGTAGGTTTTCACTTACACTTGTCTGACTCCAGTACAATTACTACCCCTGAAAAGGAAGGCTAAATAAAATCAGAGGAAACACCCTTGTTGCCTAAAAAAAAAAGGTTCCTTGTACAACAAAGTGCATGTTTTCATCAATTTTTATATTTTTCTGAATAAATAAGAGTATAGGCACACACTGCCTACCTTTTAACTTAACAAAGTTATTAAAGACAGATGTCTCCTGTGAGGACACATCTAAATCTACTGCAGAGTAGTGAACTGTATATTGACCATGTATTTCAGCAAGGACTTCAATAGGGGATCTGATTCTACCAACACTGAATTTCTGCAGCTTCAACTGACTGTTATGACGGGGTTTAAGTAAAAGGTTTGAAAGTCTCATGATCAGTAAGTACTAGTGAAATGGGATAACATACGCTAGTGATTCTGTGGGAGAAAGAGTGGCTGAGTTCTGGAACAGAAACATGCAATAATTTCTGAGAATAACTTTTGCAATGGGAGTTAGAAGGTCCCACTTCACCTGGGGGTGTTTTAATCTGCTACATCTTTCTGGCCATGCGTGAAAAGTCAACCAAGAAAGATTTAAGTAGGGGGGAGAAAGGCATAAGGTATGAAATAGCAATAGGGGAAATTTTTAAGATACACAACACCAAATCAAGTGAAAGATCACTAATGGCTCCTGCAATTCTTTTCTGCAGCTGTAGATTAGCCCTGAACTGCTACAGCAATGTGGTTAAGAAAAATATGAGCTAATGTCTCCTTTCATTTTTTTAATACTGCTCCCTCCTTCCAACTTTAAAAAGGAAAAAAAAAATTGTGTTAAGCAACTGTAAATCTAGACCTAACCAAAGCCTCTAATGTTTTCAGATCACAGGATGTGCTCCTAAAGGGCAACTAATTTGTTATATAGGAGGCAAGGCTTTGTGTCTCCTTGTCTACCTGATAAATGTAGAAATTTCAGTTCCCCCAGACATCACGTGCAACACATTTCCAGTGTTAGGTACATGGCTATTTATTCATTTTCTAATAATTAGTATCCTGGGGAGAAACTCTATTGCCACTCTATTTACCTAATTTAATAAAATATTGCAAAAAGAAAAGTGGAAGGAATTTCTTATGTTTTATTAGCATTTGGCAATTTGAATCTTTCTTATGATGTCTACTGACCCCTAGCCTGTAGCTGTGTTTCAAAGCAGTTTCTTTAGCAATTCTTTCTTTAATTAAAAACTATTAACAAAGAGGAAATTTGAATCAAATATCTCAGTGGCGGGAAAAATTTTTACTTACTCAGGATTTTTATTTTACAGAAAATTATTTTCTTTGCATTTATTAAGAATTTTCTCATTTAGGAGCAAGGAAAAAAACCAAACTAGATTAATGCCACGTTAGATATTAGGAAGAAAACTAAATAAATTTCATCTTCTCCTCCCTATCAAAGCACAGTCTTTTTCCATTGTAAATGCTGTCCCATTCTGTTCTTGTTTGCAAAACCTGTCAGAAACAAACCTGTTGAAGCCATTGTGAACATACCAGTAGTGGCATCCAAACACAACTGCTTTGGCCGAAGTGTTCTAATTGAGGAAGGTGCAGAAGCAATCTTTTTCCATTTGCACTTTTGATTAGAAATAGAAGCTTCTGACAGGGGTCTGTGTTGAAGATTCCTAATTACGTAATTCAGTTATTTATTTTGGAATGTTTATCGGGTACTTGGGAGCTCACTAACCCTTTAAAGCAATGGCATTTTCATGCAGCTATTTAAATATACTACAGGATACTGCTTCAATATGTTAGCCCATATATAAGCTTTCTTGGCCCAAAACTGAGGAAGAGAGCACAGCTTCCCTGAGCTCGAACATACAGAGATGATTTCTTTAAGAAGGTGATGAATTTTCATACTGGATGCAATTATTGAGGTCCGTGCAAACACACAGAGATCTTCACATGCGAATCTAACAAGGTTTCTAGGGAACTTGCAGCTATTACACATTCACAGGCTTCTTCACTCAGCTCCTAGGAAAGCACTTACAGTTGATTCCATGCTAATTCATTGCTCAATGAATAAGTAAAATCTGTACAGTATAATAAAACCATTGATCATCATGCTTTAAAAAGATTGACTCCTAAATATTTAGGAAGCAGCGTGTATTCAATGGAAATGTTTATTGGCACTGGGAAATTAAACTGTCACCCGTGAAATAGTAAAACTCATTAATGTGGAGTTTCTTTTTAAGTGTTAGGAATTAACTTTATGGCCGCATCAGTAACGGCAAGCCCCAGCCTTAAATCGCCTGCCGTTTAGTATTCGTGAACGTTATTAAAACATATTAACCATAGTTTAATTGACTGAGAATTTAAAAATATAGGCGAGGGGAAGAAGCAAGGGGAAAAAGAAAGAAGCCCGAAGCCGCCCAGCGCTGGCGGGCGCGGCAAGGGAGGGGAGGGGAGGGGAGGGGATGAAAGGATGGAAGGGAGGCCGGCGGCGCCCGCCGGGGTCCCCCCGGGCCGGGACCATCCAGACGGGGCATTCCCGCACCGCCGGCGGGGCAACAGCGCCCTCTCGCGCCCGCCGCGCTACGCCGGGGCCCCCGCCCCGCTCCGCCCGACGGGCCGCAGCGAGGGCCGCGCTCCGGGAGCGCCGCTCCCGCCCCCGGCGGCATTCCCCTCGCGCTCCCCCGGGTGCGCGGTCAGGGAGCAGCATCTCCTCCTCCGAGCTGCAGGACACGCCAACACCGGAGCTGGCGCCAGCTGCACCACACTCGCCCAAGCATCCGTGCAGCCGCCGGTGCGCGCCCGCCGCAGCACCGCAAAACCCGGAGGCGAGGGATGCTCCTGCCTGCGGGGAGCGACCCCCGCAGGGCCAGCAGCGATACGTGCCAAACTTACGAGGGGCTCTCCCGAGCAACATGACGCGGGCGGCGGTTTTCCACCCAGGATGTGCTGGCACGCCCCGGGACCCAGCCGCGCCCGTGGGAAGCGCTCGGAAGAACCGACGGCAGCGGCGGGCGAGGGGAAGACTCCGGTGCCACTGGCGCTGCTCCTCCAGGCTGGAGCGAAATCGCGGCCCCCCAGCCCTCACGAGACGGGCCGACGTTCCCCTCCAGACAGAGGAGCGACTCCGGCCCTGGCCCCGTCCCGGACAGTGGCCCTTAGCCGAGGCAGGGAGAGCGGCGGCCACACTGACCGCAAAAGATGCGGCCAGCGGAAGGACAGAAAACCGTGCGGCAAAGCCCGAGAGCGGCTCCTCGCAGTGTCCAGCGGCTCCCGGTCACTCCCACGTCCACACCGTCAGGACGGTGGAGAGCAGTCCTTCTATCTGGCACCAACTTTGCATTTCTGAGCTCCATTAGCAAAGCGGAGCCGAGCTAAGTTTCTTAGAGGTCATGGTGCAATAACCCCTTTTTCCAGAGAGTTTTCCCCCATCTCTTCCTCCCGCTCCCACCCCAACCCCAGGCAACTCGCTGCACTCCCGTTACTCACAATTTGTTGCAGTTAATCCCAGATGCCATAAACTGAAGAGCAGCAGAGTGAAGCCCCCGAGGGCTGGGGAATCCATGTTTAGCCCCGCAGGGGGAAGCCAGCCGCTCGCCTGTCTTCTCTGGTCCCGGTCTCCGAGCGCCTCTCAGCCTCTGCGCTCTCTCTCCCTCCGCTCATTTACTCCATACAGCATCCAAGCACTCCGGGCGAAGGGAAGCCGAGGGCGACCGAGGGATCCTCCCCCGCGCCCCTTGGAATAGCCCCTCTGGATGTGGGCGGCAGCGCCCGAGCCGAGCCGAGCCGACCTGAACCGAGCCGAGCCCGCTGCCCCGGCTGCCGGCGCGGCGATTCACCTTGCGAGCGGCGGCTGGGTGGGAAGCGACAACCGAGCGCTGGGCACCTCCTTATAGGCGAGAGCCGCGCTGCACTCCACCTCCTCCCAGCCCCCTGGAAGTCACTCCTCCTCGCCTTCCAGGGAGGATCCTTACTGCAATCTTCACGCGTTGTTGATAAGCATCAGAGTCACGGAGTAAGTCAGATGCCTGGAAAAAAAAATAATGAAAATATCTTTTTTTTTTTTCTTTTCCCCCTCCTTTGGCTACCACTGTGGCTAGAACATTTTAAAGATCCCCCGCCTCAGGTGTTTGTTTGCTTATGAAGACATATGTTATATACACATACATAAAATATACACTTGTATCCCGGCATATACAGTGCCGAGATACCCCGACGAGCACCAGCCCCGCTCCCGGGGTTCAGCCTTACGCCCAGATATAGGGGATGAGCTCGGACTGGGCAGATGGTCGATCAGCTCTCCTGTCGCGACTGGTCCAGAGCCTCCCTGCCTAGTTCTCCTGAAGGCGAGCGGAGGTGGTCGCAGCAGAGCCGAAGCGAGCTCTCGTTAGTGCCCTCGGCCCAGAAAGGTGGCCACCGGGGGAGCTGACCAGCCCCGCAGACCCTGGCATGCACTCCCCTCCAGTTAGCGAGGGTGATGCTTGCCAAAACCAGATTTGGGGAGTGATTGACTGATTGACTGCTCACCAGTTGAACGAGATTATCTTCCCGAGAGGCGTACACGAAACCAGATCTGAACAAACATCCTGCCCTCCCCTGACAGGTTGCGCGCCGGCGGACGGAGCGCTCAGAGCCGGCACCGCACCCCGCGCTTGCCCCGCAACTCCCCGCACCTGTACGGGCGGGCGGAGGCACCTCCGCTCAGCTCAGGGACTCCAGCTTAATCACTGCTGAGGTCTAACCTTGCTGCTTTGCTGCGGCGTCACCCCACATCAATAGAGTGCTGCATCAAAGTCAGGCCAAAATTGCATTAGCGATTCCACTGTAATCTGCAAGGAGAGTGTTTGGATCAAGTCTTTGTGCGGAGGGAAAGCCGCTGGTCCTCAGCCGTAATCCCTCACAGTGGCAAGGAATAATCAGAAGAAACAGACTGTTCACCAAAACTATCCTGACTTGTCAACGGAGAGAAGTTTAAATTGCTGGCATGCTGTAAGCCTCATTTTAAAAAGTAAGGAGGGTGGAGGAAAGACATCGAGCTTAGCTATTAGGCACTAACTATATCAGAGAGGTGTCAGGAGGACATCTTAGCTTTAAACGAGTAGTCAGCTTGGAAAGCAAAAGTCCACATTCAAAAATTGACGTGATTATTTCACTTTCTTGTTGTTACAAGTGATACAAGTGACATAAAGTTAAATAGGAAGGATAGCTGCCTAGCACTGAGGCTTTCAGTCAGAGTCAATAAAGGATTTAGTCAGAAAAAACTAAGACTTAGAAGGAGTTTAAAAGCCTAATGAACTCTACGACTATTTAGTTTTTGACTTCAAATACATCTGCACACACCAAGGTTTCATCTTTGCTCGTGCAAAGACCTAACCCAGTAGCTCTACACTTACATCTGAGCACAATGAGATTTTGGAAACTAGCGGTAACGGTCAGTCCAAGGCTAACACATCTATATGAGGTGTCTGCTTTCCCTTACACAGGTCCTGATCAAGGTATTGAGCTAATCAGCCAGGAGAGGTTCGTGTGAGGGCCCAGACACCATTGTGTCTGTGCAGGCCCATTTTTTAACGTAGTGAGATCTGCTCGTTTCCCTCAGTGGATGGGGAGGCAGAGGCTCTCCAATTCATGTTTTCTGATCCTAGTCAAAAACTTCTCATCTTCTCCATACTGATCATATACAAGACTCTGGCCCAGAAATTAAGAACTCTATTGCTTTGCTCCATTAGGCCAGGAGGCTGGAGTACTGAGAAAATTATGTTATTAACTTGACTTTTTCAGGTGTGTGATCAAGCTTTAGAAGTGCTAGCAGTGCTTTCAGAGCTACCACTTGAGTAAAGCTAAGCAGTAGAATATATCAGAAATCTTAAGTCAGAGTGGATTTTCTCTGGTGACACACATCTTTGGCAGACTCATAATTTTGCAACTGTGTATTCTGAAATTAGCAGAGGAATTCAGAAGGAGATTAAAAATGGGTAGGGGTGTTTCATGCTTTCCTTTTTAAAAATAACTAAAACTAAATGGACTGTGTTTCAAATATTTTCAGTGTCTCTTTAAATTATCTGGCACATTGGTACATTTTTAACTGAGTCACTGAACTAATTACTGGTGTGTTTATAGGAAAACAGATGTGGAAATGAATTATGCAGACTAATTAAAAGCTATCAGTAAATATAAGCCCCATCCTGCAATGCATCCCAGTGGTCACCAGTATGAATCTGATTGCAGGAACCTGGACCCTGGTTATATTATTGACTTTCAAATCATCCTTGTGAGACACACCTCTTCCATAATCTCCTTTGTATCATAAATGCCATGCAGGTGCCTTAAGATTTGTGAATGTTTGGGTGCAGAAGCACTACAACTGAGAAGTTATGACCGAAGTGGAGGGCTACGCAGCTGTTTGTTGCAGGAAATTATGTAAATAATGTCATGTTTAAGGGCTTTTTGCCAGCAATATTTTTATTAGAGTAAATTTATTATTTACTATTAAAGCTGTTCAGATTAAAACTGTGGCTCATCATCACCCACAGATCTGACCACTGTGGATTTTTTGGAAAACTCATTGGTTCAGTTTTAGTGTATCTGGACTTTATTAAAAATTATTGTGATGGTTGCCACTGAAGGTGGCAAAGGTTCCAAAGCCTTGGCAATGACTGGAGGCTTTGTTACACATTAATTATCCATCCTTTATAACTCAGCAAAAACTCCTTTCTAACTCTCCCATTCATTGTAGCACGTTTTCTCTTCTTCATTGAAAGCAAAGCTGACCTTAACAGTGAAGACCCTGAGACTCTTTCAATTCCTGACTCTTTGACAGGGGAAATTCTTAAACAGGGGAAATACACCAGTACCTCACCCCATTCATGTGGCATTCATGTGGCAAGAGTAGAAATATCCTAATGTTTGGCACCCATTCACTACAGTCACAGTGATCATATGAGCACCTTTATAATTTCGGAGGCAATGCAGATCATGATTAGGTCATCTGGGACTGTACTGAAATGGCTGCGGTAGTTCTGGGTGAGAAAGCCTGAAGTGGCCATTAGTTACTCTCCCCACACCCCCCAATGGCAGCTGAGTACCCACTTTCATGCTGCTCAGGACACAAGCAGTACATGACCTGCATAATGGAAAGAGGAAGACAAACAGCATTACCCCAGTAGCTGGTCCTGTCACAGTCTTACTGGCTTTACAATGCAAGCCACAAATTGCTGAAATTGAGCATTTAAGTTTTCAGCCCGAGTGTCCTACCAGAGTCTATTCTACCAGTCTGGAGCCTTGTTATTTGAGCAGAAGGGACCATTTGTGGGAATTAGATGAGAGAATATGAATAGGGGAGCAATGGAAGGATATTAACACATAAGGAAGAACAGGAAAAGCTGTGTGCCACCAGGGAAGTAAGGATATATGTATTTTTGAAGGAGAAAGCTTTTTTACTTACCCCTGATAAATATTACCTCTGAGAAAGTAAGTTTATCTGTGATCAGATAAACTTGTTTTCTTTCCTAGAGTCAGTAAACAGCATTAGTACTGCTATAACCCATGCTGAGTTTGCCACTAGAAGTGATAATGGTTTGGCCCATGAATTCAATGAATCCATCTGTTTGGGTAATTGCAGGTGCAAGCTTTATCTCTGACCCCAACTGTATAACATTCTTGGAAGGCGAATAGCATTACATATATACAGACTTAATTGTACATGGCTTTTGGATCACATATTGCTGTCCACATATTCCTGTTGATAACTAGGAATTTATCTGAAGAATATGGTTCCCAACAAAAACCCTAAAGGTCACATAAAAAAACCTAAAGGTAATTATATTTCATTTTTCCTTAGAATATTCCCCTATAAATAGAAAGGACTCATTCATTAAAGAGAATATTTGGGGAGCTTTCATGAAACGCATCGACCCCAGCCAGGTTAGTGCAACAGCAGGCTGCTCATTATCCTTGGATAGTTCCACAGCATACCTAAGTCCGGAGGACAGGAAAATTTAATGATCTGCTGGGATAATCTGATGGCCAGTAGCATTTTTGAGATGCATGCTGAGATTAGGTAAAAGAAATCAGATGTCAAGCTGTGCAGTGATTATTGGAAGACAAAGAACTAAAATCCCCTCTTCCTCCCTCTCATCTTTCCCCACATTATTTTACCTCTGTCTGCTGGTATTATGGCTTTCATTAAATTATCTTGTCTGCCTATGAAGACACTTGTGTCTATCATGGCCAGATACAGCTACCAGACTTAAAAGATCAATGACCTGAGTAAATAATAGTAGAAATGGCTATGGCTACAAATTGCCTAGGGACTTCAATAGGCCTTATATGGGACACACTTCTCCCTAGGGTAATTCCAGTGACATTGCAGTGCAGGACAGAGACACAGAGGATGCCATTCATGGTCTGCTTTCTGTGCTTGTTCCCTACCCAACACAGTGGTCAGCTCCAGCTGGGTCAGTCACAGTTGACCCTGAGCAATGCTGCTGTTTTACTAAAATGCTGCATCATCCTGGTGCATTTATTGTCTCAGAACCAGCTCTCTACCAGTGTGGATGGATGGACTTTATGAGGTGTCAATATAAATGCAAACCCCATTTCTGTGATCTAATTAACCACCATCAGCCCTGAAGAGAGAGGTCATACACAAACTAATAATGCAATTTTCCCTCCTTGTTTTGAAGCCTCTCAAATTAGAGTGAAGAAACCCCTAAAAGGTCTCCAGGTAGTTGGGTGTCACAGTATGGACGTAATCCTTGGAGTGCAGCTGACTAAGTAATGGGAACATATTGAAGTAAGGGATATGAGTCCCAGCCTAGGTCAAAGCCCAGAGTCTGCCTCACAGTACTTAGAAACGTCAAGACAAACCAGAGCAAAAAAAAAAAAAAAATTACAGAAGCTGGAGAGGCATTTAGCAAAAATCTCTGTTTGATAGACATCCCAGTTCAGACTAGAGAGTTGGAAAGAAGAAAAGTTGTCTGTATAAATGCCTATTTCCATGCATAAGGAAGGCAGCTTTATTTGTCACTTCTTGGCAGCTACCAAGTCTCCATTTTGCAGAGATTCAATCATTCAGTCATGGAATTATGGTATCTGCCATGCTACTGGTGTGAGAAATGGCATATAATGAATAGACACTGCGACAGATTTTTCAGAAACAATTAATGATTTTGTGTGAACAACCAAGGTATCCCTTAAGGGACATTTTTTTCAGAATTATTTTGGCCTTTACTTCTTGAATATCCAGTGTCATGATATGTCTGTCCAAAGAAGAGGGTTAAAAGGAGAGACATCCAAAATCATTAGTCTCTGTTGAACACTTGCACCTCAGTCTACCACTAATCCATGGTCTCATGCTCTAGGAGAGAAACAATCACCTGGGCCTTTATATATAACGAATAACTTTGAATGTCTCAATCATTTCACTGAGGAAATTTGCAAGGAGTGAAAAAGAGAGCTAATTTCATCAAATAAATCATTCGTGACAAATGGCTCATCCAGTGCTTGCACTCAGAAAATTATTATTAGCAACAGCTGGGCTGGATATGACAACCTATATTCAGGCATTCTTTTACATTTCTGCCTGTCCTTCACTAATCTTTCATTGTGGATAGAGGTCAGAGAGGAGTGAAAAGAGGAAAGTTGTGTGGAAGCTAATGCAATCATTAGGTCATTTTTAACCTTGCTGCAATTATCACACAGAAGGAGCCAACTGAGAATAATGAAAGGCGAGAGTGTAATTTAGACTCCCCTGGAAAAGGAAGAAATGAATACACCTTCTCTCAGAAATCATCAGGATTTCTGGGTTCAATCCTGTGGGAATGAGCAGCTCCAGAGCACTCCTGTGTTGCTTCTCACCATAGGCACAGGATACTCAGCATCCTGGGCCCATGTTTTCACAAAAAACCTGCCCTTCTAAAGGCTGATGCTGTCATTTCTCTGATGCAGACATTGAAGGACAATGAACAGAAAATGAGATTGATAGCGGTTCCTTAGTCACGGTATAACTGAGCTGCTTCTGAACAAAGTACTTGCCGAGGACTGGGCTGAAAGTTAATTTGGACTAAACTATGAAAATTCCCATATATTTTTAATGTCGTTGTATTGGGTTTCTGTGGCCAGGTTTTGGTAGCAGGGGGGCTACAGGAGTGTCTTCTGTGAGAAGCTGCCAGAAGCTTTCACCATGTCCAGCAAGCTTCAGGATGGACCTGCCACTGCCCAAGGCTGGACCAATCAGGAATGATTGTAATGCCTCTGTGATACATATTTAAGAAGGAAAAAAAGTTATTGTTCAGATGAAAATTGCAGCCAGAGAAGAGCGGAGTGAGAACATGTGAACAAATCTGCAGACACCAAGGTCAGCAGAGAAGGAGGCGCAGGAGGTGCTCCAGGCACTTGAGCTGCAGTTTGCCTGCAGCCCATGGTGCAGATCATGGTGAGGTAGCTGTGCCCCTGCAGCCCCTGGAGGACCATTGAGGTGCGGGGATTCTCCTGCAGCCCAAGGAGGAGCCCACACTGGAGCACATGGATGCCCAAAGGAGGCCTTGACCTCGTGGGAGACCCATGATGGAGCAGGGTCCTGGCAGGGACCTGCTGACCCATAGAGAGAGTAGCCCATGCTGGAGAGGGTTTTCCTGTAGGACCTGTGGCCCTGTGGGGGACACTGGCTGGAGCAGGTTGTGCCTGAAGGACTGCAATCCATGGAGAAGTGACACACATTTCACCAGTTTGTGCAGAACTGTTGCCCATGGGAAGGTCTCTCTGGAGAAGTTCATGGCAGACTGTCTCCTGTGGTTTTGACTCCACAGTGGAGCAGAAGTAGGACTTCTCTCCCTGAGCAATGGCAGGAACAACCTGTGATGAACTGACTGTAATCTCCATTCCCTGTCTCCCTGAGCCACCTTGAGGCGGAGGAGGTAGAACTTGGGAAGGCAGAAGAGGTGGAGAAAGGTGTTTTTAAGATTTATTTTACTTCTCATTATCCTGCTCTGATTTTGCAAGTAATAAATCTAATTAATATCCCCACTTCAAGTCCATTTTGCCCATGACAGTAACTCGTGAGTGATCTCTCCTGGTCCTTATCTCAATTCATGAACCCTTCATTATATTTTCTCTCTTTTATCCAGTTGGAGAGAGGAGTGAGAGAGTGACTTTTGTGGGTACCTGGCATCCCACACACAGATATATATATATATTTACATGAGTAGATGCACACAGATACACACACACAGAATTCTGTGTAAAACAGGAAATCAAACAAGGTAAACTCATTCCTCACTAGGAGATCCATTTATTTCACACTTACTGACTAAAAATGTTTATTTTCTTCTAGGGAGTGGATGCATTTGCATCAGAATGAGAAAATTTCATGTAGACCTACCACTGTCTTTTCAAAGCAAAGTGATTTTAACTCCATGAGGGATAGCTGATTACACAGTGATGTGTAGGCCTGAGTCAGACATACTCATCCTACCTCTGACTGGAACCACTTCGAGGTATTGGAAGCCTCTGCTTTATGCCAGTCTGGATTGCAGATTGCACTGGAGTTAATGAATCCCTCTTATTCGCTAAAGATCTGCTGACAACATGAGAACATTAACATAATGTAACTATGTAGAAGGATGGTTATTCAGGGGTTCTTTTGCAATCAATGTATTTTGCGTTAGTTACAAAAAAACATTAGTGATTTGAGCAACCAGAATCAAAACGAAGCCAAAATTAGAAGTCCTACTTGGTGCACTTTTTTTAAATTTTTTTTTTCTTCTGATCCACAGGGGCTTTTTTCATTTGTTATAAGGAGTATACATGGATGGTGTTTTGAATTCCAGGGTAAGGAATAAAAATCAAACTCACCATTGAGAATTTTGATGCCTGGGTTTTAAGCTAGTGCAAACAAGATTCCCATCAACGAGGAGGAATTCCAGTCAGTCAAACTTTGTGTTCACTTCTTAGATGTGTGTTGAATCAGTTGAGGTTCAGGCAGAAAATGTGAAAGAATACCACAGAGATTTCATTTCATTTCACTGAGATTTCGTTTTCACATGAAGGGATCCTTCTTGGCTGTGTGCAGGGCTAAAGACCAAGAGGTGAAGTGTGGCAAACCGTGCCCTGCAGTTCACCAAACCCCCAGACTTTAACCTGTCATCCACATGATTTGAACATGAATTAAGTTTGTGCTTGAGAGTAGAATCACACTCCCTTTCAAAGGTTGCAGAGATGTACCGAGAGTCAAAAGGCAGGATTAAGCCATCGAGAATGAGTGTGGAAGAGTAGGGGGCTAGTCCAAGTTGTCTTAGCTTTCTTTATTGGATTCCATGTCCCATACTATCTCTCCTTCAGTTTGCAAATCAATTTCATAAATGTAAGAACTCAAGAGAATGGTAGCCATCTGGGGAAACAGCATTTAACTAATCTTACCCAAATAGGCAGCAAAATACAACATAAACACCTTACCTGACTCTTTTACCATCTTATTGGTTAAGATGTTCATTGCAGGCAAATTCAGGCAGCAGAGAATCTCAGCAGTGACAGGAAGGTCGCAGGCAGTCAGACATGCTCCACAAAAACTTTTAGTATTGTCTAATATGAAGAAGGAAGTGTGGAAATCAGAAGTATGTATTGACACATACATGTGTTAGTACACTTATGTAAATGGATTTATTATAAGCAACTTAATTCCCATAGTGAATTATCACAGATAGATAAAAAAGATGCATTATTGTTTGCTTTATGACAACGATCACATAATTCCAGCTTCATTGTTTTTAACTATTTACATGAAACACTGATTAATAAAGCTTTAAAAGGCTGTCAGACAAAGATATATGAATGTGTGATATGAGTGAAATTACTCCCCAGTATAAAAAACTAGTGAAGCTGTATCAGGGATGAACATGATCTATTCTGTCTGCCAGGTTCTCCTTGACAAAGGCTGAAAAGTGACTATAACCAGCTAAAATCATTATCCTTCATATTCATTCTTTTTGAGTCTACTTTTGTGTCCACTTAAACAATCAGCCTTTGATAAATAGTCACCCTTTTCCCCATCTGTATTTATATGTGCTATAGTTCTGATCTCACTATGAAGGTTGTGGAAGCCTGCACAATATTACCACAGGTCAACTGTTACACAGACAACTATAACACTCTGCGAGCACAGCAGTGAGCAAAAGTCATAACACCAAAAAAGGAAATAAGAATCACAAAGAGTTTAGGATGATGGAGAGTTAATTCATTTGATACCAATCCATGTTACTGCAGATGCATTCTATGGATTAACATTACTGATATATCCATTTTGCTAAGTGGATACAGTTGTCTGATGATACTTACTCACTTGATGATTGTATTGTTGTATTATTGAGATATCTCACAAAAACTGATACCAATTAACATTAATGATTTTAGCAAAACTACAACCTAGCTTTAAAGATTTTGAGTATTTTGAAATTAAAGAATGGACTGCTTAACAATTATTTTTTTCTGAATTATAAAACATGTTTCTTATTAATTAAATTATTGGTCACTGTCAGGAGCAAAAGAGATGCTTAACAAAATATCAGATACTTGGCTATACCTAGGTGAAATCTTTCTCTTTTTATTATCTCAATAGTGGTTGAAAGCAAAGGTCAAGGTTAAATCTGTGATGTTGTGCTTGTTAGGTGATATCCCATGAATCTAGTTTGTGCTTCTGGTACTGAAGATTTCCAGAGGAGCTCATCTCTCAGAATTATTCAATTCCCAAATCTGCTGAATATTCCCTGTTGCCCTTGGGAACTGCTATTTTGAAAACTACTTTTTAAACTTTCTGGGTTAAGCATCCCCTGATGGAACTGTATGTAGCTCCACCTAATTTTAATGCTGACTTACATCAGCTGGATGTCATATGGTGCTAAAATGAAATGCAATAGTCAAATTCTAAAGGTTGCATATAATTTTAAGGTACCTGGAGAAATCAGGAGTGTTTAGCTCTGAGGATCTTTGTGCTACCTTGTCTCACACTGATACAGAGGAAGATAACATCAAATGAAGAGGACATGGAACAAATGGATTTTTGTAATTCTGTGCTAATCTTCACAGTTGTTTGCCTTTTTTTTTTTTTTTTTTTTTTTTTAATTTCAGAACCTCCTCTTAAATTGTAGATTATAGGCTAGTTAATGGGAATAATCCAGTTAGGAGGATAGTGCTGTATACATATCTCTCTCTATAGATCTCATATTTGAAATCAAATAGTGATAATCTAGTCCTATTTTTCGTAGAGAACCTATCTTTATTACGCTCCACAATCTGTATCTGTTATGTCAAAGCATAAATCATGAAATGTAAAGCAGAGGTGAGAGATATACTTACAAAAGTTTTGTCTTTTTGATATCAAGAGAGTTAGAGGGAGAGAGCATCATGCAACATCCTCAGTAAGTGTTGAACGAGGGATCCCCTGAATGTCAGAGGGGTCTTGAAAGAGTCTGAACTAAACTCCAACAAAGTCGTTAAAAATCACCTGCTTGAATTTAATAGCTTCTCATGTGGTTTGTTTAGAGAGCTTTTCTCTCGCTAGGTACAGGTCCCAATTTTCTTACACCAGAATAATGGACAACAAATATTTTGACCCTTAGATTAGCTCAGTTGCTTAGAGGCATGGTGCTGGTAACACCAACCTTGTGGGTTTGATCCCTGTATGGACCATTCACCCAAGAGCTACATTTGATGACCCTTGTGGGTCCCTTCCATCTCAGAGTATTCTGTGAAATATCCCCCAATTCCAGAATACTCTGAAGGCAAGAAAGATCTACATCTGGCCAAAAGCTCTTTATGATTTGACTTTTAGTCTGCTGAAAGACTAAATTACATGCTTTCCTTCTCTATTATATACTTTTTTGAAGATAAACAGTTATTTTAATGGAACAGGAGATTGCATAATCATTGTGAAGTCCTTGAGCTTTCTGATGGCTCCAGATTTCTCTGTTAAAGTCTAGATGAGCTATACAGTGCAAAAATATATCTGAGAGTTTTTCATTGACATTACTAGGAAGGTGAAATGACTGTCGGTCTGATGTCAGCAGGAGGTGTTGTCAAGAAGGGGAAAGAAAAAAAACTCAAAACCCCCTGCAGACATTCAAGAAGGAATTTTGTACTCTTGAGTAATTGCAATTCTCAAATGAAAAAATAGACTTGGATAAACCTGGAGGCACCTTTATGTTTTTCCTTTTGAAACCTTCCATCTCCCTGACATGACGCTTTGCTGTTCTGTCATTTCTGTCATTGTGCCATGCTGGGATAGTTCCTTTTTCAGGGGGGAGAGAGTATTTTTGGTCCAAAGACCCCACTGTGCCAATATTTACAACTAAGTCTTTGCTGAGATTTTTTTTTTTTAAAGTCTTAATCAGCAAACAGATATATTCTTTTTCTGTTGGAAGAGAAGCTGCAATTATCAGGAGAATTTCATTTCAAATGGCACGTATATTTTTCATGTAGGTGGTGAGGTAGGCAGTCAGCTCAGTGGTAGGTTATAGTCATGTTTGTTACATACTTTGAATGTTACTTTGCTGATTTCACTATGGTGCCTTTTTTCTGATGTGCACAGGAAGCCCAGAGCAGTAAAGAGCCTCCCTTCCATGCCATTTTCCCTCTTGTTAAGAAATCACGACTGAAATTGCAGTTGTGAAGGTATGTAGTCACAGAAATTTCATCCCAAGGAGGTGTCACATCTTGCTGCAAGTCATTGCTGTCCCTTTGTCTAGACAGAAAATGACTGAACAACTCTCTTGTGTTACTTCATTCCTTCCCCTTCTTTCCTGTCTGGATCCTTTTCCTTGCTTTCTGTCTCATTCACCTTCTTCTCACCACTCTATCAACATCCTTTTTCTTCTCAAGTAGTTCATGGACCAATTAGATCATGTGCCATCACATTACACCCTTCCTCATGACCTCTTTGGATCTCATATCATTCTTAAAATCATTAATTATGTGTTTCGGTTTAGCTTTGGTTTGGTGCTTTTGTTTTGTTCTTTTCTTTGTTTGTTTGTTTTGTTTTTTTCTGTGATTAAAACTGATGTTCTGTTTAACTGCTTCTTTCTTCCCTGGAACTCCATTGTACTGTCTGCATTGTTTCTCTCTGCTTTCTGACTCTTCCATTAGTGCTCCTCCAGGCTTAGAGAGCTCCAGTGAGAGCTCTGCTATCTTTAGATTTGCTTCCTGTTCTCCAGTTTGGGAGAAACACTTCTATTCCACTAGTGGCAATTTCCCTATTCACTCTTTTTCATTGCTTTGCATGTTGCTTTGTTATTACTGTCTTCACAAACCTATCTTCACCTGTCACTACTGCCCTTGATTTAAAAAATGAAGGGCAGGCCATGTATCTTGCTGCATGGAGGAAATACTGCTGATAGAAAGCTGCAGGGCTAAAGCCAATGTCTAAAATGCTCAAACTTTTCTATGCAAGATTTCCCTACAACCTCGTCTCCTTGATCTATGGCTGTTTTATGACAGTGAAGCAACCACAGATTAGATTCATCTGGCCTAGTGCTTTCATATTTCATCTCTGTATATGTTGGAATGTATTTGCTAGTTGCTGTGTGTATTTGCTATCGCTCTTTTGTATTTGATGAAGTGGTTTTTTCCACCTCATAAAGGCCCTTGGGTGGGACTCAGCTGTTTAAGTAGGGGTATATAGTATTATTTTAACCATTGCAGGGTTTCCTGCTTGGCCAGTTATTACCTCTCCAGAAGGGTGTGATGCTTGCACAGGTTGTGTGCTCTGTGCAGATGGCTCATACTGCTGTGTTATGCTTTACCCTGGTGCACATTCCCTACTGCAACTGTGTATTAAATGGCTGTGACTAAACAACACAGGGCCTCTCATCTTATCTTGCCATCTTAAGCTTCCTCTGGCAGCTTTTCAGGAAGTCAGAGGAGTCACACTTGTGCAGAAACCAGACGGATGGACAAATTATAGCAAGTGGGAAACCAAACCCCTGCTACTGAGCAATACTTTTCTAGCACAAACACCACTGAGTGAAAATGTAGAGTCAGGTATAATAGTAAAAGAGAAAAATAGAAAAAGGTAAAATAGAAGTAAAGCAAAATAAAACATTAAGAGTAGCCTTATCAGAAAACCCTGTTAAACTCAGCCATCGCAGAGGTCAGACTGTACTGCCACATCCCTCTCTATGGCTTTTGCTAGCTTAACCCTAGCCTTGAGAAATACATGCTCACCACTGCAAGTCTTCTGCATGATCTTCTGCTGGAAACATTTTTTTTCCTTTTCTCTTAAATGCTTTTCCTGATCAGGTTGTAGTCCATTTTGGATTAGTGTTGCTGTGTGCATTAAATTAAGACTGGCATACATTTGTTTATTAGTACAGGGGCAAAAGAATTTTAACAGTGCCTCTTTCAAAGATCTGAGGCCTACTGTAATTCCATTAAATTAAGCTGATTAATATGAGGAACTCAGCCACATTTACATCTAATTAAAAAAAAGTTAAATATTGGTCCTGGATAAATTAGAATGTGAAATATAATGCCTTCCTCTGGGAAGTGTTTCCTCCTTCCTTTATGGACTTCATATCCTACATTGAAAAGCCAAGACACAAATTTCCACCTATTAATTTTTAAAAATAAACCACAAACAAAATTTTCAGTATTTACAGGGAGTCTCAAAATGTTAGAGGTAGTATTGAAATGTTGACTGGTGGCTAACTTCTACTGGTGAGGAATCATCAATATAGTTAGGATGAGCTAATAATGTATTTCCAGTGATAAGTAACAGCTCTCCATTCTGGATAAAAATGATTATTTTAATAAGGCTTGAAATTGCAGGCATGGTATGTGCTGTGATAGTATGTAGGATGAACCAGTAATGCAAAACCAAAAACACTAAATGGTGCTTGAGCAGGGAACCTCTGAGGGATTATTAAAGATTATAACAATAATCTCTTAGCCATGGAAATAAGATGAATATGACTTCGTATAAAACAGTTATTTGCAATCTGGAATAAAAAAGCACCCGAAAGCCTTTTTTCTTCTCATCTTTTTCTGTCTTTTAAACATATTTTGCTTTTTAATATTTAAAATGCCTTTTCACACTTTATTGGGTTTTTTCCTTCTTTCAAGGATCATACACAATTCAATTCTACTACTACTCACAGACTGCAGGACATAATCCTGCAGGATATCCCAGGCTATCATGTTAATACTGCAAGACAGTCTACCTTTTTTAGGATACAGTCTGGGATTGCTGGTGATGTCCTTGTTGCATTCTATCAGCAATAGTATTAGACAGAAACTGTCCCTGGAAGAGGCTCATGGTCTGTTACAAAGCAGTTCCTGTGGTAAACCACGGACCTTCTGGTAGCCAGTTATGTTTAGGGCATATCAACTTCTTTGCTTTCTCCCTCTAATTTTCTCCTCACTCTCTCTTTTCTTTGTAAGCTGAAAGATCTTTGGGGAGAAGCTGACAAAATCTACTGCATGAGGCTGTGCTTGGCACAACAGGACACAGATCTTGGCTGGAACTTTTTGGCAATGCAGTGATACAGATACTACACTGATAATAAAGGATTCACACAGAAAGATCAGTAGGTACAAGATGTTAGTGCTTTAAAGCTTCCTCACTTTTATGATTAGAAGGGAACAATTCATATATAATCCATCATCCTTGTAATGGGTTTGACCCATGGCTTCCTCGGTAACCGGGGTTTCCAAGGAAGTGAACTTACAAGTATTCCACACATGTTTTCCACGTAACAGAGGGGGAGGTGTTAGGCTGTGCTCTTCCTTGCGGTCTGGCCTGCCCTTCGGGGAGTGAGCTCGGAGGTAACAAGGAGGAACCTGGACAGCCCCTGGGG
>JAWWEV010000172.1:12971678-12996072 GCA_035583235.1 Hafferia zeledoni | reverse complement strand
AACTGCCGCGGACGGTCCCCTACTGAGACTCGAACTCGTGACCTTGGGAGTCAGAGACCGGAGTGCTCTCCGTTACGGGTGTGTATAAAACATATTTAACTACCAGAAAATTAACTCCAGGTTTAGCATGCATCTATGAATTGCAACTATGCCATTTGAAATTGGTAGGCCTGGGGTGAGGTTCAGTTAAGATGGAGAAGACTAGAGGCAAGAAGTTACCATTTTATATACCAAATCTCACCTTTCTCAAGCCTGTTGTGTATAGAGCTTTAATTATTGAAACTCTCTGTCTACATGTCATGTTGCCATTTGTCACAGTGCTGAAAATAAAGGAGAATAAAAAGTGAAAATTAAAAAGCATAAAGCAAAACATAATCAAAAGAATAGGGAAGAAGATAGCCTTTTTTAATAATCTGCTCTTATTAAGGAAAGAAGCTAATGACTCCTTGCTGTTATTTTTTTTCAGAATCATAGAATCACTAAGGCTGGAAAAGACCTTTAAGATCATCAAATCCAACCATTAACCCAGCACTGCCAAGTCCACCACTAACCATGTCCCTAAGTGCCACATCTACACCTCTCTCATATACCTCCAGGGATGGTGACTCAACAATTTTCCTGGGCAGTCTACTCCAACACTTGACAACCGTTTTGGTGAAACAGTTTTTCCTAGCATCCAATCTAAACCTCTCCTGGTGCAACTTAAACCATTTCCTTTTCTTATATAATTTGTTACTTGAGAGAAGAGACCAACACCCACATAACTACAGTCTCCTTTCAGGTAGTTGTAGAGAGAGATAAGGTCTCCCTGAGTCTCATTTTCTCCAGGCTAAATAATCCCAGTTTCCTCAGCTGCTCCTCATAGGACTTATAACAAACTTTTGAAATTTCAGAAGCGCTCTTGAAATACAACAGAACTAAACAACTCATGTTCAGTTCTGCCCATTTAAGCTTTTTAATGAGTCTAGATGGACATCTTTCAAGACTTGCATAGAGTCATAAAATAAAGCCAATTCATGCTTTTCTGAGAGCTCTTTTTTAAAACCATAAAACAAAAGCATTTCTCAGAAATAGAAGGGAGAACATTTCATCCTACTTTAGAATAAGCCACTGGAACATCCTACATATAGAACTGTACTTGGGCTCTTCTGACTCTATTTAGTGCCCTTATAACAGAAGGTGTTAAAAGCCGACAGAAGATATTAATTTTGCTGTAAGTCACTTCACAAAATGTACGGCTTGTATAATGGAAAGGGTCTTAGAAGTTTATATTTGCTGGCTTAAATATTTATATCCATTAATTTCTTCACAGGAAATCACAGCTGAGCATCAGCTGTTTGTGGAGCAAAGCTGGAAGCTGATCCTGTTTTCTTCTACCTCTGAAAGCCTTTGTTGTGATTTTGGTGGGGTAGGCGTGGAAGAATCAGTTCATTCAGTGTCAAATGATAGGATTCAGTACACAAAGGTGATGGCAGTCAGGGTAGAGAGCTGTGATATTTTTTCCAGAAGCAGAAAAGAGGAGTGAAAACCAGGCATTCAAAAAGCAGCATGTGTGAGTGCTTTAAATGTTCTGATTTTGACCAAGAATAAAAATGTGAAGAGCTGCTTCACAAGCACTTCTTGTCCTCCATTGACTTCCATTAAGAATCACAGTTCTTGATAGCCTGAATAACATCTTTCTGCATGTGCTTGTGCGTATGTATGTACATAGATGCAAGCTTTGTCATCAGGCAGGCCTTTCTTCAGAGCACCCACAGAGCATTCCCTGGTTTCCTCTCATTTAAAACCTAAACGCTTTTAGAGAAGCTGCTTTTTAACAGAAAGTTAAGTGGTTTTATTCTCAAAGAAACCCTTTATGAAACACTAAAAAAAAAAAGGCAAACAAACAAAACACTTCTGTTAGTATTGCACAGAAGGCATGAGTCTGTGAGAACAAGACACAGCCCACCTTCACTGTGAACACACAGTTGTCCTGGGGCTCTTAAATAAGCTTTAATGGTAGGTCTATTCCTTTTGCAGTTAGGATTCAAAACAATCTTTGCTGTTCTAGATTTCTGTTTAAATTGCACATAGGAGTTGTTCTAAAAATAATCAAACCAGAATGTTCCTTCTGCACAAAATATAATGATTCTTATTACTTTCCATTTGCAGGAAAATGGAAAATTAAAAATGCATTTTTTTATCAACACACAGAGATTGGAAAGTTGTAAATTGATGATGTTAATATGGACTAGTTTGAGGATGTTTTCACAAAGAGGAGTTTACTATTTCAGAAAAATATTCTTTCTCTTGATTTTTATGAGATTTTTGAATGCTTTTTTCAAGTGAGTGTGAAGGAAGCAAGGCAAGGTTTTTTGACAGAAAATGCTCTGACAAGTCAATAGAAGCCTATTAAGATTTACTGAAGATACTAAAGAGGTAGCATGAGTGCCACCAGCATCTGGAAAAGAGAGGGTGGCACAAGCTAATCGTATTTAGGGTCATAGGCCCAGTGGTGCCCATGGGAGGATTTGGCAGCAGGGGAAATCCTAAAGATCAGAGCAGCACGCTGTAACTTTTGCCCTTAATGCCTGAGACATGAAGTTTAAAAAGAAGTGAACACTTTTCATGCCATTTATAGTTCATATTATAGCAGATATTAAGCAACTGGAGAAATTGCTCTGTTTTGTTTGAAAGCTTTTCTGATAAGAAGTTTAACCCTTTGTCCAACAGAACTAATGATGACTTGCCCCTTGCACAAAGACAGGCAGTAGTTGGGAGATGCAAATAATTTTAAAGGATTTTGTTTTCCTTTGCTGAAAGTTATTCTAGACGTGGAAAAATACTGTTATACTACCATTTTTATACAGATTTTTTTAAAGGTAATTTTAAATGGAAATACTGATTTAAAAGGCAGCAGACTAGTTCAATACTACAAAGCCAGTGGGGGAAAAAAAGAAGCTATCCTTTCCTTTTTATGCTGATTATTTGCCTAGGTTGCATTTTTTTGTTCATAGCTATTGTAAAAACAAAATGTAAATTGCACAATTAAACATTTGGAACAGCCTCCTTTATCAGTCTATAATTCAAAGTGTGTCAGGGACATCTAATAACATCCTATTACGGATCACTTATCAGATAGTTGTTAACTGCTATTATCTTCTTTGCCATCCCCCATAATTTGATGTGAACAGTTTCCGTTATACAGGGTAGCAATATTCTTCCTGCATTGTTATGCAGCCCCTTTCCTCTCATTTTTTAGGCTTAGTCTCCTGTTCTTTCTCTTGTCTGGTTTGTGTTATCACCTGGAGGTAGCACTATATAGATGGTACTACTTCATGCTTCCTCTTTCCTTATACCCTTCAATTGGCCACTGCTGTAGATATTTTTGTTCTGCTTTGATGGGTCTGCTATTATATTTGCAATTGCTACTGGTGATCTGTATGTTTTCTAATGCAGATTTTTCCCAGGATGGCTAAGAACACTAAAGCTCCTGCATTAGCACCGCCTGCCTGCAGTGGACATCGTAATTGTCTTTGACACTACTACCATCCTATTATTGAGGCAGCTGGCTGTGGCTGCCTTGAGTGCCTGTCACTAACTAATGCTTCATAGATGTGGCAAACACGGGTTTGAGGAGTCGTTTCCCACTCCCCTTTTTCTCCCCTTTCGCTAGAAACAAGCACAGCTTTTTGACTTGTCAAATGCTGGGATCACTCGTTGCTGCTGCTGCTGCTCTGGGGGACACCCGCCAGTCCAAAGGAGTAGGAGTGCTGGAGCATGGTGAGCACATCTCTTTCACTCCCGAGGCCAGGCAGCCTGAGTGCCTGCTCACTGCCCTGAGCAGCTTCTGCTCCTCTGCCCTCCCAAGCACAGCTCCCAGATCTGCTGGGAGAAGCTGTCTGCAGACAATGTTCAGCCACAATACAGGAAACGGAGGTGGAAAGAGGCAGGAGACACAGGTTCTGTGATCACTGGCCAGTCTCCAGCTGGCTTTGTGCCTTCTCGCAGCATTTTTCATGAGGATTTGCGTAATCAGGCAGAACAGTTCTGGTCAGGAAACCCCGGTGGTGAGCTCTCCCTCACTGTTAGGAAAGTAGTTTTGTGCCTGTGCAGTCTCTGGTAGCAGTCAATGCAGTCATCTACCAGAAAGATGATTGAGTTCTTGAGAATTATAGTGCAAATTTCTTATTTTTTATTGATCCCCTTCAATTCTGGGTTTTAAGCACTCAGATTCTCTCGTACTTCAGTACAACAGATTTTTCAGTATTCTATAGTGCATATTGTATTAGTTGTAACATCCAAAGATGCACCTATTGATTAAAGACATCTTTAATTTTTCCAGAATTGCATTACTGAGAAATTTAATTTTTAATCAAGTGGCAAAGCTGACTAAGCAGTGATTTTATAATACTTTCTCAGCAAATGACTTCAAGTTGGAAGGCTTAATGTATCATCAGTACTCACTATAGCAAGTCCACCTTGCAGTGTTAATATTCCCAACTAGAAATACCCAAGACTCATGGGTTAGCTGTTGCCTCTCTCCCTGTAAAATACTCATGAAGAATGCTTGAGAGTATTTTGGGATCATTCTTAGGAAAATAGCACAGAATGCCTTGTGGTGAATATATTTTTTTCCTGTCCAAATACTATTTCAGCACTCAGCTCAAGTGACCATAAAGCACATGAACGCATTTCCTAATAAAAAGTGAAGTTTCCCTACAGGAGCAGTGAGCTGTCAGCTATCTCTCTGACTCCCTTTATTTATTTTTCTGCCTTTCCCTTTTGCCTAGCTCTTGTCAAATTTCTCTGGAACACTTTTTCTCTGCTATTCTGCAAGAGCAGAAGAAAAGAAAATTGGGGTGGGGGGAGCTAGGAGCTTTAAAGTTTAAAAAATAAACACAATTTGGGAACTGTAGAAGCAGCTGCTAGTTGCACAGGCCATAATTTACTAGAATACACATGGCTGTAGTCAGCAAAATTAGTGTTTGCTTGGGTTTGCATTTCAGGCAACTCACCACTTTTGAAAAAAGCATATAACAAAGACATCAAGGAAAGAAAAGGAAAAGGGGTTTTTGGTGTGTTTTTTAGTCTAGTACACTTATTCTTTTATAAATTACCCTTCTGCAAAAAATATGTAATTTCTTTCATTTTATTATAGCTGTCATCATTCTGTGAATATCAGCAGTCAGTCTAGTTACCAGCAACATAGCCTCATGTAAGCCTGAGTTCAGGATAGGAATGACTGTGGATGTGGAAGCTTTATGAATTAGGTGAAAAACTGCAGTTGTTTGGCTTGACTACATTTCATTTCTCTTTCAGCAAATTGTATACCTAACAGTAAAAGGCCTTGATGAGAAAAACCTCATTTGCAGGGTCCCAGTCCAAGGACTGTCTTTTCCTCTGCTTCATATTATTGTGAAAAAAGAATCACATTTTTAATGCTTGGAAATTCAGAGGAAAATGAGCTGACTCCTTCATTTCAATTCAAATCCACCAGCTAACAAAAATAAATATATCTCTGGGGGTTCTTAACCTGTTGCTGCATCAAAGTTGACCAAGAAGTGACTCTGTGCATTCCTCCATTCCTGCACAGCACCCTTTGTGGCGCACCATTTAAAGTCTCCATTTAAGGGTCTCTGGAAACCCCACAAACTGTCACTAGGGTAGGGTAATTAGACTTGTAAAATCACTAGTTAGCTCTGACATTGTAAAGCTGAAATGCCAATGCTGTGTTAGTACTCACATGGTTAGTGTGAAACATGCACAACTGAACGTGGCCATGTCTTGTTTATAGATCTAGAACAGAAGGCATAAGTGGAGTGAAAGATGTTCCTGATGGAACAGAAACTGCTAAAAAGTTCAATTGAGAATGCAATCTAACTTAAAAGAGGCTTTGCCCAGGAATGGATACGTGATATGTTTCCACTAATGGAAATCCTAATTCTTTAGAGGGCCCCAAGACTTAGCATGAGTCCCATGAGACATGGATGAGTTCAGATGATCTGGTTTAAGTCTCTGCTCTACTACAAATTTTTATTTAATCTTGGCAACACTCTGAAGATAAAATTAAGGCTCTTAATTAAAGGCTAAAAGAAGTTAGGCCCCTAATTACTGCAATATTTTTGGAAATGTTTACTCTTTGACCTTCTTTCTCTCTTCAAAATGTGCTTCAGAGTTATTGCTGATAATGTTGCCAGCATAAAGTCATTAAAAACTGTGATGCTCACAAGAGAGAAGACAAAGACCTGTGGTATCACAGTAGCAAAAGGCAAAAAACCTCCTAGACAACCCACTACTACACCCACTACTCCCCACCGCTACAGCAGCAACTATAGTTTCTACTGTGTTCCTAAATGAAATGAGACACAATAAAAGACTATGAAATAAGTGGCTCTCAAACAACTGTCAGTACGGCAAATCCTGCCTTTCTTCTTGCTTTCACCTTAAAAACCATTGTGCTGAGTTAAAATTAACCCTATTTGCCTTTCAAACCACTGTTCTTTATGACATTACTTACCGATACCACACTACCACAGCAATTCTTGCTCTGATAGATGTTCCACAAAAAGAACCAAGCGCAAATTACAAAAATAATGGGGAGAAACAGCAACTAAGATAAATTTTCTGATTAAATATTGATGTAGAAATTATTATTTATGTTTTCTGACTTTCCTACATTTAGTACTTGTTAGCAGAGTCCCTCAGTCATGAAACATTAATGATCTATTTTTATAGCTTACTTCTGTTCTTAATCTGAGTTATTTTATGAAACTATTCCTTTTTATGGTGCTGAGGATTCATTCTTTCTGCCTATTGAGCTACACCATTATTGTCACCTCAAGTGTAGCAAATTTTTTAAAAACTATTTTTAGAAGGAAGAAGAGTATTTGTTACCCTCTACAGATTAACCATTGTGAGAGATCTGAGCTTGCCCATGTTCACAGGCTGCAGAACATCCTTCAGACACATTCCCTTTTGTGTTTTACCTCTCTCAGAGAGGTAAATCCTGTAAGCCTTGCTACATGTGAGGTGCTGAATCAATGTAGTCTCAAATGCATGTGATACCAGCCATGTGAGATCATATATACCATAAACATCAGGACAGTCACAGCCAGCCAGACTGTGGTCCATTTAGCTCAGCACCCACTGTCCAAGCAGTGCTTGTAACAGATATGAGGGAAGGAGTATACAAAGGACATAGTATATAATCAAGGAAAGGATAATGTTTTCTCACTGTGTATTCCCAGATTTCACCTAATCTTCAGCTTAGAAACTTTGTGAGTCAGAGAAAATGTCTTGGTGTTTGACAGCCTTTGTGTTGGTTTTTATTCATGTATTCGTCAAAAGAATTTTGTGGGATGCACAGCCTTCTGCACACAAGCTATGCAAACCCGTCCTGCAAAATGCTACATATTCTTCTCTGTTTGGAATCTGAACATTGAATTGGAGTCCTCCAAGTTTTATATTTGAAAAAGCAGTGAACAATAATTTCTCACTGACTTTCCCTGACCTACTCATGATCCTGCCTCCAGTGCCTCTTTTGTGGCCTGAGTCCCAATAATTTTTGTCACACCTCAAAAGTAAACCGTTCCTTATGTTTGATCATTTTTAAAGCACTTTGGGCATTTCAGTTTTTTCTTGGAAAAGAGAAAAGAATCAGAGCAGGAACTACTGGCTATGATTTTTGCACATTTCTCCTTTTTTCTATTATTTTGTTAATACTTGTCCCACAAAAGTCTATGGGGAAATTTTAAAATAGCTCCAGAATAGCTAATAATCAGTAAAGGAATTTGGATTTCCAAAGTCTTGAAAAACTTCTATGATCTCCTTTAAATTTCATCTTGCTTACAACATGCAAAAAACAATGCAGCAGTTCAGAGCAGATCTTGTCCTGGTGTAAGGCTAATGGCTCCCACAGCTAGTGTATATTGATGTAGTTCTATTGATTTAGAGAGTGCTACACTGATTTATATCAAGCAAGAACCTAGGCCTCCATGTCCCAGCAGAACCCAGTGATAAACTTTGTTTTAAAACAAGTTAGGGAAAGTAATTCTCTTGCCAGGTACATACTCCTAATGAGCAATTTGTGGATGCCTCAGAAAGGAACCGTCTGTGACAGCAGCAGCAGGTCTGCGGCGTGGCCACACGGTGGCCGTATTTCTGAATGCAGCTTGTCAGGAGTGTTCCAGCACAGGAAGTGGATTTATTCCTTTCATATGGAGAAGGCAGTCACGGGCGACAGTGCCATTGTGCTTAAAGCACTTGCTATGTCTCAGCTGCCTCTCCTATATCACTGAATACAAAAAGCTGCAGGAATCAGCAGATGCTGATATGCTTTAATAGAGGGAAGCAGCTTGGAAGTTGCAAGAAGTGAACTGGATGTAATTCCTGATACCCCACTGGAGATACACTCTTAATTTGGCTGTGCCAGATTATTCGTTGTTCTAAAGATACTCACCGTTACTATGCCTGTCAGGCATAGAAAAACTGTCCCACACAATTTGTGTCACCAAGAATGGGATGCTGATAGAATACACATGGTATGTCACTGGCTGTCAAAAAGGACGGAGTTAAGACATAACCCATTTCTAGTTTGGGTTTGAGTTTGAAAGCGTGATGTGGCCAAGACAGTGCTGATCTCCCCCCAGTTATTGGATCAGCAAATCAATTAACCGCTGTGGCAAGCTGTTCACTGGGAAATCAGACTGATGAAGCATAGCTTTCTGGTGTGTACCACACAGCTAAGGTTCAGCATTACAATGGAGGAATGCCAATAACTCTTTAGTTCTTTAGGGATTTTTTCAGTAAAATAATTACTCCATTTTAAAATTGGAAACTGCAAATCACTCACTAATCTCTCAGTGATTAATGTCTGAAGTTTATTATTTATCTATTTCATCAATTTACGTTCTATTAAGAACATCAGAGGTTTATGTATCTGTTTGTTTATTTATTTATGTGTCCACTGACTCATGCAACAGAGGAATAGAGGCAAGAACAAGAATTTGGAAATTTAAGTCTCTAAAGAGGATTTAATGAATATGTCTTTCTCAATTTCTGCACCCATCCTTCCCAGCTAAACAGAGAACAACACTTTCTCTGTGTCTAACTGCATATGGATAAAATATCCATATGCCTGATTCTTTTTACAGCAAGATCAGGGTTGTAGTACCTGCCTCTGTTCACAGAGAACATTGGATGGTGAACTTTTGATGCCTACTATAGTTCTTCAGGCATGTGGCTGTCTTACAAACTTCTCTTTGACCCCAGTTTAAGAGTGTATGCTTAACTACATGCCAACTTCAGGAATGTGATGCAACAGGACTACTTAAGAACTTATGCATGTTCTCAGGTAGTCTGCTAAAAGTCCATTCACTCTTTGAACACACCTTTGAGATATTATCTTTTCCTTTTATTCCCCAAAGTATACTGAAAAGATTAAAAAAAAAAAAAAAAGAAACAACAAAACAGAGCAGGAATCCAAGCAACAGAAACTGATATTAACTTGTGAAGCAGCTTCCTAGTTCATTGCTATGCTTTTGTAATTATGACAGAAATCAAGAGATCATAAATAAAACAGGTTGTCTTCATTGCTTATGCCAGTCTCAGTAAGATCATAAAGTCTTTTCTTAGAGAGGTTCTTTGATATAAATGGTTTTATTGATTGAAAAACAGTGATACGAAACTACATATGAGACTTACAGAGATCTCAGACAAGCATTGAACAAGAAATTATGTAACAGGAATGCGCTTCTGAGCTGCTACACTGCATCATCTTCAGCAGTACCTGTCCAGAAGTCTAATTGGCATCCTTTTCACAGATCTATACTATATATAGGCCTAAGACCAGGGAAATCACAATTTCTCATATTTTAGGAAAAAATCTTCAATTGTATCAAGCAGCTCTGCAAATAAAATGTTTGCAGGAAGTAGTTTTTGTATGTCAGCAGGCTGGTATTTTAACACTATAGAGATCTCTAATTTAACTGTAGATAATTGGAGTATACTTTAAAAATGCACATACATTGTAATTCCAGTATTTTAAAAGAAGTAGCACAGGAAATATTAAGGTGGCATACACCTATTATTTTCTCTCTGACATTTAGAATTAAGAAGATGAAAGCAATTTGCAAATGTAAGTTTGAATTAGAGCATGAGACCAGTGAATATTTTAGCACTGTCTGCCAGAAATGTTTTCTGGACAGTCCAGCTGTCACAAAAAAACCCTACTGGAACATCAAATACAAGCAGTATGTGAAATGCAGGCACTGTTCTGATATCCCCATGGCAAGATCCCAGGTGCACAGAGAATGACTGGTATGAAACATTTCATGCACTCCTGATCATTATGTGGTATTATCACAGCCTTCATAAATTTTAAACTTGAGGTAGGACTTTGTGAACAGAGTATAAGAATATGGAATCAAAAGAAGGCACTCATTCCAATTCCATGAAAAAATAAGAGAAAACAGGTGAACGGCAAAACAGAATCTAACAGAATATTTGACAGTAGGATAAGTCATGTCTGAGAGTTTACCTGTTGTCAATATTTTTTGTAGGCATCTAAAAAAACATTCTAACAGATGAACTGACAGAGAAGAATGAAGTGGCTCTGTGGGTTCCTTGGGAAACGCCTCCCAGATAGCAGGACAGAATGCCAGGAAAAGTTTAGATGCTTGCTTGAAAATGTAACTAGTAAAATGGGGACCAGGACACAGTGGGAATGATGAGTTGGGCTCTCCCCAGTTCATAAAAGAGATGATATGGAGGGCAGACTGGAAAGGACTTTACAAGAGGGACAACTCTCTCACACTTAAAAGTTTGAATGAAACCATTAAAACTGTTAATATAAAAGTTGCTGGAATCCTCTTCACAGACTCACTGCTTGGCACAACAATTAAATAAATGCTCATTCTGCAAATCATTATGAAATATTTCTTACTGTCTCTCTGTTAGGCACTGAGGTTGCATGACCTCTGCTTAATCTGCTTCAAACAGACTCTTTAAACCATTAAGGAAAGTGGATTGACTTTACCCCACTCATTTCATCTGAAGCAGATTAGGGAATGCTAATCCATTACCTACAGATTAAGGGGTCCTAAACTTTCCAACATCACTATAAAATCTGAAAGATCATATTTATGACCACATTAAAATAAAAAAAAAAGCTTTGGCCTGACATATCCATTAATCAAACAAGTGATTTAGACTTTTATCCAGCCCTAGAGCTTGTGACATGTCTTACAACAGGATGTATTAAAGCACTGGAATACCTGGCATAGCTTGTATGGCACATACTTCATACAAGCAGGTTTCAAACGGTCCCTAGGGCCTTCATCCCTTTCCACGAGGAGGGAGAAGACCACACAAGAGGCCAGAAAGATCAACCCTGACTACTTGGACTGCAGCCCCTGGGAGTCCTTGTACTGGTGCTGGGAGCAATGTGTGCAGCAAGTCCTGCAATAGGCAGAATTTCACTAAGTGTTGAGCAAACTCCTTAGAACAGTTTTACAGTAAGGCCAGTTTTTTTCCCCATCCCCCCCTTGCCCCAGACTTGCTCTTTTAGGCTCTCACTAGTTTGTGCAAAGACATCAGTTAAAGTTACACATTTTCAAGCTTCTCCATATGAATATCTGTCATTACCATTATATTTAGAAATATGTTAATACAGTCATGCAAAGAACCCTCTTAGGATCACAGAATGGTTCAGGTTGGAAAGAACCTTTTAAGGTCCTCTAATCCAATTCCCAACACTCTCCCCACTTAGCAAAGCAAAGGAAAGCAAAGCAAAGAAGCCAACAAGCTGCAACACCTTTCCCAGTCTCAGCATGTCAGTAAACAGCTCCTCATAATGCTCACCTTGGGACAAACTAAAGTTCATTGTGGAGCCTGTAGCTCATTCTTTGCCAGCTTTAGAAAACTCAAAATGAAGCTGTCTTCCCAAGCTGAGGGAACTGAGAACTCTGCACCACACTATAGCTCAAGAGAAAAAGACCACAAGAATGGCACATTCTCTGGGATTGGGCAGCACGGAGCTAAGAAGATGAGAGGGAATGAAGAATGGCCTTTGACACCCACCAATTCTGTCAACTGTCAGCTCTAGTATCTAGAAACATGTGTCTATTAAAAGCCAAGCTTGGTGTGTCTGCATCATCCCAAGATTCAAATCCCAGTTTGAATCAGTGGGTTTAGTTGGTTCAGTGGGTTGACAGAGCCCACCCCTCCCAGCTGCAATGGTGGGATTGCAATTCAGCTGAGCTGAGGGGGAGCAGAAGGCTAAGAAGAGGTCTCCTCTGGCTACTCCTCCTGCTAACCCTGTCTCTGTAGCTTAGGGACATGCATCTCTATCTCATCATGTTTATTTCTTCCCAACACTCCCCCATTTGGGGAAGGAGTTGCCTATATTTTTTGCGTTGTCACATAGGTCTTCTGTCCTGTCAGCAAAGGTGATGACCTGGCTGTGTCTTGGCTTGTTCAGCGCCCCCAGATATTGAACTTTACTCTGTGTCTATTATAAAGAACAAGCGAAAATTCAGTATACTGCTTTGCATATTATGTAAGTTTTGAAACTTGTAAAAAAGAAGCTTTGCATGAAAAAAATACCCAATTTCAGCTGTAATATGGTTGCTATTGTCAGACCTACATTTAATCTCATTGGTGATAAACTTTTTAACCAACAGCACATGATGCAGGAACAAAATTTGTAAATGACTAGTTGAATCTGGTAGAGAAATCCAACGATCATCCTTCACAAGGGTCAGATAATCTACTTAGGGGGAGAAAGATCATTAGATGGCCATCTCCCTCTTTAAAATGAGCACCTGATTATTCCAGTTGAGTTCAAATTCTCTCCTTTGTGCAAGTGAGGTGTTATTCTAAGATTTGTTTTAGAGATTGCACTCTGCATTTAAAATCTTTGTGTGTAATCTTCTGCTATCTCCTTTGTTCTTGTCAAACAGATGAAGGAAGGAACTGCTGGCAATTCTTTTTTTTGTTTCTCATTTGGCATATAGCTATAAATTGTACACAGGGACCTTCATAAAAGCTTTTATTCACCATCTTTTATTAAGAATCTTTATGCAAGTGTATGTGTCTATATTTATAATCACCTATATTTGCATAAAATGGAAGAGGCCAGTATCCAGGATAAAAACAAAAAGAATACAAATTTTAGCAGTCTGAGAATTCAGCTATGAAATTGTTAGGCTCATTGAAGAATTTGGACTTATTCATGAGAGGTTTCATCTTTGAAACTTCCTTCCTACATGCATTTGCTTACACAAATCCAGCAAATCAGTTATAAAAACAGAATACTCCAACAATCTTTCCATTTTTTTCATGGAGTTTTCAAAACAGTCTGATATAATGAGGTGTTCTGCATTAGAACTGAATGCAGTTCTTTATAGCTATTATGCTGAGCGCATTTATATATGCATAGTGCACTTCAGAAATACAAGGTAGCACTATCTAAGTGCAATGTATTTATTCAGTGCTGTAAATATTCATGGTGCTTCTTATGTCAATAGAAAATAACAAATTATATTGTGCTTTTGGTTACAGTGATACTGTTCTCTGATTATTCCACTGACTCAGTAGTGGTTTCTAGACATTAATAAGTGTAACTAATACAGGGGTGTGGCCTATTTAAGAAAGTACTTGGGAAGGTGGGGGGAAAGTACAACACTTTTTTGAAGTGTTGAAGTACAACACTTTTTTGGCTCTGTGTTCATTCTGCTGTGAGATCTGACATAGAGATAGATGACAAGCATTTTGTAGTCAGACTTGAAACTGAAACTTGAAGTGTCTGCCTTGGGAGAAACTGTGGGCATGTAGAAAACCTTTTGAATGTTGTCAGTAATTTCTAAGTACCTGGTGAAGACTGTTAAAAAGAAACCACTGTTTACTAACCTGAGCTCTAAACTTTTATATAATTACTGTGCTAGTGGATGCTGACTGAATCAAAACAGTTAATGTCAATACAACAAAAGATGGAAGAGGAGAAAGGAGCAAAATGAGCAAACTTTTGTCCAAACTCTACAGACTGTCCAAACTTGTCATTTGCATAGCTGCAAGTGAGCCTCACTATTGCTCTTTTTCAACATCCTTTGCATTTAATCTGGAAGTCTGCAGAGACTTCATATTTTAGGTACTTGAGCAGTCAACTGGTACATTACGAAGTGGCAGATGAATCATGGTAAGTCTGAGTCTCAGTGCAAATATATGTAGCAGGAAAGCAAAGGTTTGCAGTAGAAGCACTCTCTAATACCTGTGACTTAGGGTTTTTGAAATTGAATAGCCTGACTATGGTTTAACAGTAAAAGGTGTGGATCTAAAGCTTGTTCATGATACCCAGACATTTAAGGGAAGCTGGAAGAACTGAGTCTGGGCACACACTGGTGACATCTGTTTTGGGAGGTCTTTGCAGCAGGGTAAGATGAAGTTACCTCTTGCCGCCCTCTTTTTCTGTGGAGAACAATTTTTTAAAAAAGGGGATTAACTGAGAAAAAAATTATATATTTTTTGTTCCATTTCAATTTTGAATACTGATATGATATCGCATCAACATCTGACAAAAAATCAAGAAAATTATTGAATGAGATTTTCAGTGCCTAGCTCTTAGATGGATATCTTAACCTTCACCAGTGCATTAACGATTCTGGCTCTTACTTCTTTGTTATCAAAACTTGTAAAACATTGTCATTTCTTGATTCTGAACAAAAATGAACAGCTGAAATTTTAAGAAATAGTCTACAAATTGTGAGATTTTTAATAATGAGCAACACCCCTAAGTTCTAATGTTAATGATGTTACCTGTGCAATCAATTTATATTAAATTGGGTTCTCATTTTTTCATAGATTCTGTTTCTTTTTCTTCTCTGAAACTCAGAGGTATTTTTTTTCTACCATAAAATAGGATTAACATGCTGACAAGGCAGACCAAAGGTATAACTTTCATGGATGTTTTACAGACATTTTATGGACTAACACAAAAGTAAAGGTAACACCTCACCTGATTGTACCCGATTGTAAGCTGACCTGCTGCAGTAGACACAGATCTCTCTATTGAGTGCAGCCTGTGAGGGAATTTAAGACTATATGTGTCAGAAACTTGTTTCTCTCATCCTCAAATCTTACTAACACCATCATAGAATCATAGAACACTTTAGGTTGAAAAAGACATTTAAAATTATCGAGTCCAGCTGCTAACCCAACACTGCCAAGCCCACCAATAAACCATGTCTCTAAGTGCCAGATCTACACTCCAGAGATTGTGACACAACCACTTCCCTGGGTAGCCTGTTTCAGTATTTGACAACCCTTTGGGGGAATAAATTTTTCCTAATATCCAATATTAACCTCCCCTGGTGCAACTTGAGGCCATTTCCTCCTGTCCTATTACTTGTTACTCTAGAGAAGAGACCAACCCCAACTCTCTACAACCTCCTTTCAGGTAGTTGTGAAAGTGGTAAGGTCTCTCATGAGCCTCCTTTTCTCCACATCTAACAACTCCAGTTCTCTCTGCTGCTCCTCATCAGATTTCTGCTCCAGACCCTTCACCAGCTTTGTTGATCTCTGGACATGCTTCAACATCTCAGTGTCCTTGTAGTGCAGGGCCCAAAACTTAATACAGCACTTTAGATGCAGCCTCACCAGTGCTGAGTACAGGGGAACAATCACTGCACTAGTCCTGCTGGCTACACTATTCCTGATACAGGGCAGGATGTCACTGGACTTCTTGGCCACCTGGGCACACTGCTGGCTCATGTTCAGCCTCTTTCACACCAGCACCCTCAGGTCATTTTCTGCTAAGCACTTTCCATCCGCTCCACTCCCAGCCTGTAGCACTGCATGAAGTTGTTGTGACCCAAGGGCAGGACCTGACACTAAACCTTATTGAACCTCTTGCAATTGACTTTGACCCATCAATCCAGACTGTGCAGATCCCTCTGCAAAGCCTTCCTACCCTCCAGGATAGTAATACTTTCACCCAACTTGGTCCTGCCTGCAAACTGACTGAGGGTACACTCAATCCCCTTGTTCAGATCATCAATAAAGGTATAAAACAGAGCTGGTCCAACTGATGGACCCTGGGGAACACCATTTGTGACCTGCTGCCAGCTGGATTAACTTCATTCACCACCACTCCCTGGGCCCAGCTATCCAGACGTTTTTTTACCTTGTGAACAGTGCACCCATCTAATCCATGAACAGCCAGTTTCTCCAGCAGAATACAGTGGGAATGGCTTCAAAGTCTTTAGGAAAGTCCAGGCAGACAACATCCACAGTGTTCCTCTCATTCACTTAGTGGGTCACCTTGTCATAGGAGACCATGTCAGTAAAGAAGGACCTTCCTTTCATAAATCCTGGTTGTCTGGGCCTGATCCCCTGGTTGTCTTGTACACACCGCTCAAGATGATCTGATCCATGACCTTCACCTGCACCAGTGTCAGGCTGATAGGCCTGTAGTTCCCTGGGCCCTCCTTCTGGCCTTTTTTGTAGATGGGCATCACATTTGCTAACTTTGAGTCACCTGGGACCTCCCTTTTTAGCTGGGACTTCTGGTAAATGATGGAAAGTTACTTGGTGAGCTCTTCTACCAGCTCTCTCAGTACCCTTGGGTGGATTCCATCTGGCCCCACAGACTTGTGTGTCTAAATGGTCATGGAACCTTTCCATTTGGATTGCGGGGAAATGTGGGGACTTCATTCTGCTCCCCACTGTTACACACCAGATCATTAATTTCGGGTCAGAACCACCCTGTGAGGGTGTGTGTGTGTGTGTGTGTTGGGAAAGGGGACCAGGCCTCCAGCATAGTGTCTACATGGTTAGCCAAGGTGGACACCAGGGTCTCTGCAGCCACATGGCACAGAGCTTGCATGGGGAACCTGCAAATCAATAATACCCACCTGGTAGTCCACGAACACCACACCCCCTGGAGCCTCTGACTGTCTGCAGCACCCCTCACTTTGGCTACGGGGAGTGTGAGGGGTCGGTGAACCAAAGGTCCCACCTGGAGAGAGCAGCATGGTAGATTGAGGCACACACAAATTTTCTGTCTTGTCTTGACCTGCCCTCCTGAGCCATCAACATGTGACCTTCCAGTGGTAACTATATTTTTCTCTCCTCTCTTTCTCTCTTTATTCTTTCTTCTCTTAATATCTCTTATTTTACTCTCTTCTCCCTCTTATGGGTAACTTAAACACCTATTTTATGTATTTCACCTAAGTTGCAGGTATCTCACTGAAGTTGTGTAGGGGTTTGTGATTGCTGGGTGTAACAAAGGTTCCCTACTCTGTAGAAATGCCTGTTAGTATCTTCAGCAGCCTGTTGTAATGGTTTTGTGAAGTTGTATGTTATTTCTGTAAAACCCTTTTTGCCAAAACACCTATTTTCTCACCAAATTAAAAGAAGTCTCTTAGAGAAAATTGGGTTGTCTGTTCTCCAGACACGAGCCCAATGGATGTGTTCAAGACATGAACAACCAGAGATTTTGCAAGAGTTTATGTGGACAAAATCTCTTAAAGTCTAAAATTAAAGTGTACACCTGGTAAAGCTAGACCAGGGTAACACCCACTCAAGCCTTCCAGCTCAGATCTTAAAAAGAGACACACAAATTATGGATTTCTTTCTCAAAGTCGTTTTCTCCTGTGATTGCTTTAATGGTCACAAGGTACACAGAAATTAGTTTTTGGAGCAGTGTTCTGTATTTGTTGAGAAGACATATAAAATTTCTGTTCTTTGTCACTACCTGCTGTCTTTCAACAGATGAAGAAGCACTTTCAGGACGCAAATACATGAGCTGGTCTGTGTCCACTTAGGATTCTTGATCAATGGGGCACCTGTGCATTATAGTATTGATTGTGGTTTCAGTGATACAGATCTAGCTCATGGCATCCTCATTTTTAAAATGTAATTAGAAATTTATAAAAATGGAAGATGAGTCTGGTTGTTGAGACCAGTTCCCCCAAGTACTTGTCTGCACCTCTCTGGAAAATTAATGATCCCAAGCACAATAAACTGCAGTTTAATTTCACCTTGATTTAGGAAATTTGAACTGCCTAAGGGGAATATATGTGGTCATAATTACAGAGTCCAGTGTGTTGTGGGTAAACAGAACTTCCACAGCTAGAGTGGCTTGTAATAAATAAAGGGAGATCTCCCACATTCACTGGCTGTTCTGCTCACTGCCATATTTTTCCTTCTTCATGGCATTATGTTTATACTGGCTAATTCTGTAAGCAGCATTTTTGTCTTGCCCTCAATATCTTGTGGCACTGAGCCCCAGAGCATGCTTTGTGGAGCAGTAATTTATCCCTTGCATTTTACATCTCGACAGAATAATTTCTTTGTTCTGAGAGAGCAAATAGAATGTCAGATTTACCTTCCTCAGGTCATGTCTCTCTATATTGTGATTTTTCCAACTCTGCTCCTCTCTAAACTAAACAATATTAAGCTATTTCAATTTCTTCTATCATTAGCCATAATGGTCTTTCAGAGCTAAGAGAGGTGAGAATAAATATAAGAAGAGAACATTGTTTTTTCACAGAAAGCTGATCATATAACTTTTGTTTTACACAGCTCTCAGCTGTATACTTATTTACTGATTTAGTAGAGGCATAGGAGCAGATAGTTACTGATGGAGACATCTACAGTAAGGGGGTACTGTAGCTAAAGGAGTTTGCAGAAGAGATTGGAAAGGGAGAAGTGAAATCACTGACTGAACATCATGAGGAAGGCTGTAGAGCCTGATTAGTGTGGAGAAAAAAATGCATGACCATGGTAAAGGAAGAGTGTAATGGGTTGAACTGAACCGTCTATAGGTGATAGCACTAGCTGAATGATTTGATTGACATATTGCTGGTGAATGTTTTCCTTCGATCCAAAAAACCAAATATAGATCATATAAAAAACATAAACCAAATCCTATTAATTATTAATATTAAAAATGCTTTTAAATTTTCCATTGAAATATACATATTATTTCACTTAAAAAGTTGTTTTAGCCACTGAAAAATCAAGCAAGAAAAATTATTAAAAATAATTATGAGCAAATTACACCATATGTTTTTAACCATTGAAGTGATTAAAATATTAGATACTTATAACTAGACAGTAATAAAAGGCAAAAGAGGTGCAGAAGGCAGTGAAACCTAAAAATGCAGATTAATTATGTTTTTCTCTAATGACTTACCACTCCTTTATTGAATCCATTAAGGGGGATTGCTTGTTGTTTTTTTTTTTTGGGGGGGGGGTGGGGCGGTGGAGAGGTGGGTGAGTGGTTGGTTGGTTTTTGAGTCTGGCTCATTTATTTTTACAGTCTACCATGAAGAACACTGGGGAATTTTGGAGTTCCCTGTGCTTTGGTAAACTGAATATTGTATAATCACTAGACAAGAAGCTGATGTTCTGTAATATCAACCATATAATCTCTATATTATAGAATTCCTGCGTCAAAGCTGTCAGGACAATTTCCCCATAGGAGCCCCCTTGAAGCAACTCCACAAAAAATATGATCATAGAAAATATCCTATGTAGCTTTTTGTTTTAATGAACTAGTTTAAACAGAAAGACTTTGGGAACTTGCTGCCAATTTTGCTGAAAATGAACAAAGCAGATGAAAACTCAGTTTCTGCTCCTTTACACTGAACTGTGTCAGTGAAGTGGAATTAAAAACTGTGGCAAAAGGCAAAAAGCAGTTCCCAGCTCCCATGAGACAGTGAACAAGTAACATTTTCGCTGATCAGATCACAGAAAAAGTGAATGATTTGGAGTTTCAAGCTTAATAGAGTTAATAGAGCATTTGGAAGAAAAAGAAACTACAATGAGCCTCCTACCTCACTTTAAAGCTACAGTTTTTGAGACAGGGCCTTTTAGTACCACTTTTGCGCCTCTTCTGGAAGAATTGTGCACAAAGGGATGCTTATTACTGTCATTTAATCTAGATCCCATTAAAATCAAGAGAACATTCAGACATTTAACAGTATATTTTCAATTGTAACATGTTACATAATCATAAGAAACAGAGTTGGAGGTAACGTACAGCAAAGCAGTGTCAGTCACACTGGAAGTAAAATGAGATAATTTCATGGATTTGAAGGACAGTTTAAAAATCTGTGAGGAAAGTTCTCTCAAAAATCACATCTTTTTGTCTAGGCTTAAATGAGTATTTTAGGAGAAATTACATTATACTCTGAGGCGGACTATGAGATAGAATTTCTGTATTCTCTATTTGGTTCTTTTATTCCTCTGCTATACAGACTCAGTGACTTTATCTGTCTTTTTCTTCTCCTGTTATTTCTCTGTGCAGCTAAATTCTTTCTTATGGGATTTATTCACACAGTGTTGAGCATATAGAGCCTTAGTGCAGTAACTGTTGCTACTATATAATTTTTTAACACACTGCTCATGAAGATGCAGTGTTGTTTTTTGATGTAACTGTCTCAGGACCCTTACTAAAAAACATGGACTAAAATACTTCAACTATCTCCTCCCTTCCCATTACAATGCCAGGAAATACAGGAGAATAACCTGGATGTGTTGCCATAAATTTAAAATTTAAATATCTAGGACAGAGTCACAGGTATTTTGTTTTTGTTTTTGTTTTTGTTTAGAAATCATGACACATCATTTCCCTAAATGGAATGGAGTAACTTCACTGAAAATGTCACAGCTATTTCAGTTTTGTATCTATATGAAGGACAGTCCAGTCTCCCATTCAGACAAGTCAAGATGACTAGTAAAACCACAAAATATAAAAAAGAAAAAAGACAAGAAAAGATATAAGGATCTGAAGGAACTTTTAGTTCAAACTCTCAATAACATCAATGATATCTGTTTGTTTCCATGGAGCCTATTATAACACTTTGGAGAGCTGGAAAGGGAGTGGATTCCATGAGCTCCAGTCTCTATACCCATCCCAATCAAAACAACATCTCAAGTATATGAATAAACAAACAAAAAAAAGGGGTCAGTATCAGATGATGAGATTGCATACATCTTATTCTGAAGCCATTCTGGCAGGAGCTTTGTGCTCCTTGTATGCCCTGATTGGGAATCACTTGATGGACACACAAACTATCAACAGTCCCATCAAAACAATTCTGTGCTCTGAAAACTGAGAGCAATGTATCCTGTTTCACAAAGATCTCTTCGCTTAACCCTCTCTACAATATATGGATATGTTATTTCTTTAACTTATGTGAGCTAGAAAACTCTGCTTTGAAGTAGATTGTCCTGAGTCACCTTGAATTTTAAGTTTGAAATTGAGTTACCTCAGCATGAAATTTGTGTAAAAGACATGGTTAATTGCACTGAGCTATGGCAGTGTGGGGAGGACAAAAATCCTCGGACTCAGAAATTCTCTTTGCATAAACATTCACATATCCTTTAGTTTCTGTGGACATATGTGAACGAGGACTTGAAACCTACTACTGTATAATCTGGGAAAATACATTACATGGAAAGGGCTCATTATTTTTGCAAGCAAGCAAAGAGAAAAGTGCCAAACAAACATTGTGTGTCTGTTCTCAAGCAAACAGAAAAGAGCTGTGGCATTTTCCTCTTCACTTACCTAGGGAAATTCTGCAGCTGCTTAATCTGTTTGTTTGGGGACTCAGGGGAGAGGTCATGAATCCATGCAGAACTCTACTGATGATAATAATGTTAATAACTTGCTCAAGAGCAGACAAGCTTAGACAAGGAAGAATGTGGTAATGAACTGACGAAAGAAGACCTGGCAGTATATTCACACTGCACCACAGCTGTATTGATGTTTTGTTAACAAAGCATTTAATGATGGAGGGGAATGGGTAAGGTTAGAAGGTTCCAACCTTCCTGCTCAATCAGGGTCATCTTAGAGTATATTGCAGGGGATTGTGTCCAGACAATTCTCAAAAATCTTCAGTGGGGGAGACTCCATAACTTCTCTGGGTGATCTGTTCCAGTGCATGTCACTTGCACAGTAAAATTCTTCCTTATATTCAGGTGAAACTTCATGTGCATCAGTTTCTGTCCATTGCCTCTTGTCCTATAGCTTGCCACCACTGAGAAGAGCCTGACTGCATCCTCTTGACACATTCCCTTCAGATACTTGTCTGTATTGATGAGATCCCTTCTCAGTTGTCCTTCTTGAGACAGAACAGGCCCAGCTCCTACAGCCTGTCCTTCTAAGAGAGATGTTCCAGTCCCTTAATCATCTTTGAACCCCATCACTGCACCTGCTTCCAAGAGCTCCATGTCTCTCTTGTACTGAGGAGCCCAGAACTGGACAAGCACTGCAGCTGTTTCCTCAGGGCTCAGTAGAGGTGCAAGATCACCTCCCTCGACCTGCTGGCAATGCTCTTCCTAATGCACCCCACCATTCCATAGGCCTTCTGGCCACAAGGACACACTGTTGGCTCAGGGACAGCTTCTTGTCCACCAGGATCGCCAGGTCTTTCTCCACAGAGCTGCTTTTCAGCAAGGTCAGCCTGCAGCCCGTACTCATGTGTGGCATTATTATTCTTTGGGTGCACGATCCTGTAGGCCTTTGTTGAGGCAAGAAAAATAGTTGAACTGAAGCCCTGTTGGTAACTCTGGGTGCCACTGACCCCAGAAGATGACTTTGAAGTCCCAAGAACCAACTTCATTGTTTCTTCTTTGACTTTTAGTTTCACATTCCTGATGAGTTTCCTGTGTTCCCACATATTTTATGAGCAATGTCTCACATATTTGCTCTGCTCCCCATAGTTATTACTTAAAGAAATCCTTCCTTACAGAGCAGTGAATGTCTAGGCATTTTCCTGGCTAGATACATTTTTGTAGGAAATATGATGAGTTTGCTGATTTAGAGTATTAGCTAGATCTTCTTAGAATACTTTCTCCACACTTATAATTTTTGTAAGGACCCTGCCAGCCTCTCACCTGGTCTCTCACCTCAGTTACAGGCTTCTGAAAATCTGGTGGGTAGCCATTCAGTCTTGTGACATGGATCATTTTACCAAAGAAAACTTAATAACCCAGCAGCTGTATTCATCTCACTTGACATTTGCTATCTAAATCAGAAGTGTCCACGTCCGTCTAGCTTTCTAGCATTCCTCTATATTCAGTGGAGTGAAGGAGCAATTCAGAAGGTTTTGCTGTCCCTCCTTTATAATCAGCACATGCACTGGTGTCTGGGTAGGAACAATCACTCCCTGAGTGATTAATCTGTGTCCTTCATTGGTTACAGGGGAAGCTGAGACAAGATCCTGAAGCATTACAGGGTTGAAGTTAGCATACATCTATCCCTCTGAGGATCTGTCAGGACCAGAAACACAGTCAGCTCCACTGTCCTGTTTCTTTGTTCACTCTTGCCATTTTCTTCAGCAATATGAAAAAGTAATGATGTGGATCCACATTCAAAGCATTTGTTACAACTTTTAGATTTTGAATGGGATGAAACAACATTTCCTTCCTTCAAAATAATAATAAAAAATGAAGATATCACATTTGGGCAATCTAAGTGTCTGACCTTTGAAATTTAAAATTCTTCCTGGGAATAAACGCAGACTTACCTGCTCCTTTCACCACAATAACAATATTTTGATTTATTCTGCTTGACTTTTTCACAATTACATGAAAGAATAAAACATTTTCCTAGAGCTGTAGAAATCAAATGCTCAACTATTTTTCCCAAGTTCTTTAAAAAGTATCAGACATCTTTATGTTGCAGCTGCTTCCAAAGCTCACCGATTCAAAGGCTGGTTTACAACTTCAATATACAGCACTGATGTACTGTGACAGCAGCCCAGGTATGTCAGGGATTAGGGAATGTAAGAGGGGACATACATGCTTCAGTCAGTCTTTGATATAAAGGATATCTGATTTACTGCAATAAGCTTTGGTCAAGCTCTTAGTTTATCTCCTTTTCTACTGCCCATTCACAGCAGATCATCATTACTTCATGGGACTCAGTGCTGCCTTTAACTGAGTTTACAGAATAATAGCTAATGGAAAATTAGTGGTGAGGAGGGCTGGAGGGATGTTACAGTCTATGCTACCAATGAGCCACTGATTATTTTTGCTCACTGCCACCAGAATGGACAAAACATTGATGGAGTTCTTTGTAGAAGTTGAAGATTACAATCAAGGGATATTTTAGGACTTCCTCCAGTTTAAATGAACCAAACTTTTGAGCCAAGGAAGCATCATAAGGTTTATCTCTTACAGTTGGTCAAGCTTTCAGACAAATAATCTCCATTTAAAACTAAAAGACAGGATATTTCATATTTGTCTGAGAAGTGAATGATACTGAATCCACTGTAATTCTTTCTTTTTATTTCAATAAAACTGCTGTTTTCTTTCCCTCCTTAGATCCTCAGATTCTGTTAGGAAGTATCCAGACTTTAGTAAGCTGGGGGGGGGGGGGGGGGGGGGTGTGTGGGGGGGTTGT
>JAWWEV010000172.1:12902165-12971668 GCA_035583235.1 Hafferia zeledoni | reverse complement strand
GCAGGTTTCGGTGAAGGAAAAGGAAGTCAACAAAAAGGAATTTTTACATGTGGGGAAAATCCAATTTTATTATCATTGAAAATGCTTCATAAGAACTACCTCTAAGTGAAAATAATCTTCTGATTAGAATAATACAAACAAAATTCTTCCATTCATTCTTCTATTCATTCTTTTATTTATTTAGTTAAATAAGGTTTATTATAGGACTCCCTGAAAGGAATAATGCAGTCTTTCATCAGTGATGAAATCCTGTCTTTAAACATATCACTCCTTTCTGGCTGAATTATACTGTATTTTGGAATTTTACTTTGATGTAATGCTGCCTGATGTGTGACTTGCTATTTAATATGATTGATGGAAGGACTTATCTGCAAAGCGATTGCTTCACATCATACCTGTAGAACAAGAGGGTATTTTTTTTAATTTTTCATTTTCAAAGGAAATTCACTTTGTTTTTCTCATTTTGAAAGGCAATGCGAGGTTCTGAGTGTATGTAAAACTCTCCTGGCACTTAATGTATGCATAAAAGACTACCTGCAATTTAGCTGCTTGCATCCTTCTTTTCAAGCTACTGCAGACTATTAACTCCAAAGTAAAGCCTTCTTACACTAAGCTAGTGACCTTGCTTTCTCTCCCAGCAGTCCAACCATAATTTATTTAGTACTTGGTGTTACAAGGTACTTTGATCCTGAAGGATAAAATGTTGTTACTGGATACAGTTTCAACTGGCCTTTATATGGCCCAGAAAATGATGCATCAAATACAGGTGTTTGAACACACAACCTGACTTTTCAAACTACTGTTTTCATGCCAAACCCATTATTGCTCAGAATCTGACCGGATACCAAGTCATCCATTCAATGTGCATCACCTTCATGTGGAAACCAGCTGCAATTGCAGGAATAGCACAGAAATTATGAAAGCTTATTCAACAAAATACCACCCTTGACTTTGGATCAGCATAGGTCAGTTTGTCTTCTTTATAGTCTGGCAGTGTGCAGTGCTCCTTCCCAAGGATAGGTTATATTGCCCTTGGCACACTGCTGTGCTGATTTCCTTTCTGTCTACTACACTGAGAATTAGCTAAGGCACTTCTGTACTGTGCTTCCTGAGTCTCATCCACCTTCATGTTCAAGAGGTGTTTTTCTTGAGCGAGAGAAAAATATTTAATCCTTTTGCACATACTGCTGTTTTACACATACTCTAGGATGTGTTTGGGTGGAGAAACTCCCACTCCTATTCTACAGTATCAGGTGAGCAATCCCCACTGCACTAGGCAGGGAGTTGAGTAACAGTTCTTGGCTTCCCAGCTGAAGGACCACATATCTATTTGAATGGGAGAACTGACCCTCTGAAGTGAATGTGTAAAACCTTTAAAAATCAGTTTTAAGATTGTTCTTGTGTCACCATGTATTTTGGCTGAAAATATTCTTAGCAAAAAGAAAGTCGGTGCTGTGAAGAAATCATTTTCGTGCTGAGTGGCAACATTATTAATCTATGTGATTAATTCTATGACTATTAAAGAAACTGCAAGGCACTCTCTATTTAGCTAATATCACTAACAAATACACATCTGTCACTCAAAATACTGTGTACTCAGCAATGTTGTTCTTGCAATATTAAATATTTACTATTTATTATGATTGTTACTTTTGTTATTTATTGGCTTACAGCAGCCAAAACCATGCCAGACAGCCTAGGGAGCAACTAGAAAAACATTTTTAAACCAGCCTGCCTTAAAGTGAGGCGATTAAATACAACATTAGCTGTTTTGGCCTTCATTCACAGAAGTGCTTGTCACCATATGTCCAAGTCCCACAAGAGGGTGAGTGTTAAGCACATGCTGGAGTTATTGGCTGGGGAGGGAAGGAACTAAGAGACGTTTTGCTGGACCATGCCTGCAGCCCATGGCTAGAAGCATCCTCCTGCCTTTCATGGCAGAAGGCTTTCAACCTTAGTGCTAAAAATGGGAGCAAAATTTGATGGAGATTCACAGATTGTTCTTCTATAGAAACATTTCCAGCAGATGAATCATGATATGGTGTTTACACTTATTTACTTCTAGTCTCAGCCTGAGTAGTTAGAAATGCCGGATATAAAACTTCCTCTGTCTGAGCCGCACCAGTGGTCTGCAATCCATTTAAAGAAGACCCCAGAAAACCATTAATGCATTTTTTAGACTCCACAGCCCCTATATCTCTTTGGAACTACAATTATGAAAGCAGAAATATAGTGGATAAGAAGGAAGCAGCGAACCATCTTATAATAATAATAACTTAGAAGAATGCCTCTGATGTAACACATTAATTTCTGTCCAAAATACGTGCATTGATTTTGAGGTAGCTTTTATGCAACTGCTATTAAATTGTGGATGAGTACAACTATAGCAAATACTGCTCCTTATCATGTCATCATCTCTCTTTTCTTATGATTCCTGAGGAGCTGAATGAAACTATGATAATAATTGAAGTGATGTTCAATTTTCATGCCTCAAAAAAACAGCAGAATTTTGACAGAAGGGATGTTTCCCTTTGTGATGTAAAATTGTTTAACTTTTCAGGATCTCTGTCTTGCCTATAAGTTCTTACTCAGCTGACATTAAGAATAGACATTAGAGAAACAAAACAGACTAAATAGACCTAAATGAACATTCATTCAAGTATTTATCATAAGTAAGGAGTTTGTAAACTGTTAATGGGAAAGAAATTTCAAGTTACAGGAAAAATGTCTTCTAGGCTTTGGGTTTTGTTGTTTTCTGCTAGATACTACTTTATTTTTCTGCTGTATTTGTATGTAATGTCTTTTTATACCTTGTAAAAAGAAGCCAAATTCTGTTCTCAAATAATTTCTTTCTCAAGGTTTGATAATTGACTATATTTCCATGGATTTCCCTGAATTACCTTTAATTGAGATCATTTGTTATGAGACAATATCAGAGCTCAAGACCAATGCCTGTGTTTTGTCTTCACAATGTTGCTCCCAGCAAACAATCAAATCAGAGACTCTAAGAAACATAGGATCCTTTTTAACTAGCAATGTAACTCACTGGTAAATATAGAAGGTTATAACATCTTAAAATTATTTATGGTATTGTCAAGCCTGAAGAAGAAAAGACTTCTCCTGGGAAGCAGTTTCGGCAGGAACTTCAGAAATTGTATGTTTGATAAATAGCACCACAACTAACAATGCTCAAAGTGCAAGGATCAAGGGAACTTTAAATTAGGAATTTAGACTCACAGGTCCACATAAAACTATTATGGAGGAAGATGCTGTGACCAAGCAAAAGACAAACATTTAATGTGTCAATGGAATCAACAAGAGAAACATATCTACTGATCTTTTGGGATCTGAGTTGTGACCTGTCTGTACACCAGGATGTCACTGATGAAAAGTGTGATTTTTTATCCTAAAAGAATAATATTTTCCTCCCACCTACAATTTTTGAGAATCTTAGACATTTTTCTATGGCATATTCAGGTCTAAAATTCAACATTAAAAAAAAAAAAAAAGTAAATAAAAATATAGCTGAAAAAAGTGAAGTATTTTTGCTATATGATTTTGCAGTGCTTATCTTTGTCTTTCTGAGCTACTTTTTAGCTGATATTTTAAAATAGTAAGTTGCTTCATCTGGAAATGGTTTTTAAAAAATGCTTATATTTTAAGATTTGCTTCTTAATAATTGGCATTTTCCAATGAAAAATGCTTTAATGGAAGATTTCTGACAAATTCAAACCCTTTTTATAGGCTGTGGCTTTTGGAATAAATGCATTACTGAGGACCAGAAGTCACTTGCTTTAAAAGTGGTCTGCTTCCCTATAGGTTGTCTAAAGAGAGATGAACGGATGTGCTTGAAAATTAGTTCCTCTTGACCATACCAAGGTACATAAAGTGTTAAGTTTTGTTAAGGCTCCTTTCAGCTCTTTTGGACGTAACTCAATATCCTGAATTTAAAGGACATCTGCATTAGTACTGTTATCATGGTTCCTTTGCTAGGACCATATGCTTTGACAGAGATAAGAAAGAGAGGATTTGCTGTTTGTGAGTATTCATTATAATTGTATTGAATGACATAACACCAATTAACAAGGAAATTAAGGGTTCTATTCTTTGGAGAACAAGGTACCCTACTTCATCAATCCATTTAAGTACTCAACATTAAACAGGAGAATTGTTCTACTGATCCTAATTTTTTATAGTTTAAACACCTGTTTTAATGTTTTATTAACACATGGACCTTGCAACAGTTTCATTTTCCATCAAAAACTTATTCTAAAAATAAAGCTAATCAGAAACAGGAAAAATATGTTTTGACAGGTTGAACACAATCTGTTCATACCTTGATGTATCTAAACAGTTGCATAAAATATTTATGTCCACACCTCTGTGTATTTGTGGATTACCTTTAATATTATGTTCTTCTTTGAAAAATTTTTTTATACTACTGGTGTTTAGAACAAACTCCATAATTTCTCATTTAAATTACTGTTTGAGTCATGGTACTGATGTCATGATATATCTAATAAGGAACCACTGTCTTTTCAGAGAGAAGGAAGAATGTGAACAGCATCTCTGAGTTACAGATACCTGTGTACTGCAGAAGAGAGTAACAGTTTCTATCACACCTAAAAAGGTTTCAGGCCTCACGAACATTTCAGGGAGGAACTCAAACCTGGGTCACTACATCAGATTCATACTGGAATGTCCTAAATAACACACACAATTATGAAAGAAAAAAAAAGACCCCCCTCCTGCTAATCCACAGCTTTCAGTTTCAAGTAGTACCCTGTGTAAACACCCAGATACTTACACAAACATACTCCCCTCCATACACCTATGCCTCTGTCTTCTGTATTAGTCCTACAGAGGTGGAGATGGTTGTTTTGCACATGATTTGCATAATAACCAGTCTCATTGGGACTGCAGTACTGATTGTAACACAAAAACATTGGAATTTTCTTTTAGCCACACTCTCGAAAGTGGGTCCGGCAACACACCTGCCTGTCTGTCCGTCTCCTGATATTTCTACTGAGCTGATCAGTAAGGACAGTTTTCCCAGATGTGCAGAGATTACAGTGATGAGAAGTCTGTGTGTTGAGAAAGGAGTGGGCATAACAGCAGTCCTTAGGAGAGAGGTTGTTTAATATGATCTGCAAAGGTTTGCTTTAGTAGCAACAAATAAGTTGCTCGTAACCTGACCTTTCAAAGCCTCTTCTTTATAACTCCAACTTCTAAGGTGGGGGGAGGAAACTGAAAAAGAGAGAAACCACAAAAAACGCCAAGCAAACAAACCTCAAAACAAACAAACAAACAAAAAGACATCTCTTTGAAATAATTTCACTCAGTAAATCTTCCTCAGGGGCCGGGACAACCACTTGTCCCACGCAGAGCTCTTTGCATTAAGTTGTTATCTTCCCAATGTCTCTGTTTAAATGTCTTGCTCTCACAACAGTTGAAAACCATCACAGATGTCTAAAATGCAAGCCAAATCCCACACTGTGACACATGTACAAAGCAGCCTGGCCTCTGCGCTGCTGCTGCTTGCTGATGGCACAAAGGATCTTATTTACACTCTTAGTTTTACTCTCTTTAAGTTCCTTTATCATATCAGTAACTTTAGGAGAAGTTAACTGCACTGGGTAAGCTGTGATCCAAAGTGTAATGTCAGGGAACTGTTTCACCCAATCTACAAAAGGAACCTTATTTTAATACACGTTACCCTTATGTGCTCCCTCTGGGATCCGAGCAGGCTTCAGCTAAGAGTCTCATTCAGGAGTTTTGCTGATGTGATCCTTTGCCAGCTAGATAATCACCTCTTAAACCAGGCAGGCAGGCAGGCATCATTGTGAAACGAGCACATTTCATGATCGTAAAGTGCCATCTTCAGAGTGCTTCCAGACCCCACACTGTGATTGCAGGCTGCCTGTCCCACACCCTCCCTTTAATTAAGAAGCCCTCTTGGCTCATGCTGGGACTGTTGCACACATTGAACCTTGGTATCTTCAGATCCATTTCTCTTCTTTAAAGCCTTACTGCTTCTACACAATCTGCAGAGACTGTTGCATTTCAAATGCATCTTTAATGCATTCATTTGTACATAGCTTTGCCCCAGAAAAATTCACAGCAGCAATACCAAGCTGTCGTCAGCTTGATGTACACACGAGTATCACACTTAGTCTGACTCTGGATAAGTAGCCATCTTCTTCAGAAAGTTTCATCAAAGAGATGGCAAAAAAAGAGAAAATTTTCAGCATATTTATTGTACCCACTTCCCATCTGCAATGTTCACTGTAGGTCCATCAGGCCAGATATGGAGGAGGCTGTGGCACGTTGCACTTACTGGTATAATATTTCTACAATATTGCAGTCATTGAACCAGGAATGAGGATGAGACACACATATAAAATGAGATGGAAGAGAAGAAATGGAGACAATCTTAACATCAAGCTCAGCCTTACAAGAATCTGCTCCCTCTTCTTTCCCCCCCCATGGCAGGAAGGTCACCCCACCTCCTCTTTTGAAGTGGTTAAATTCACTTCTACTGATAAGAGGACTGAGTGCATGGAAGATTTTGAATCCAAAGAGAGTCAAAGTCAATCTCAAATAATCTTAATGTAAATTCTCTACTCTTGCAGTAAGATTACCTCATTATTCAGGGATTTCAAGACATGTCTGCAGGTCTTTCAAACTGGAATAGCTCAAATTCTCTCAGGCTATTCAGCTGCCTGTGGCCTTAGAAATCAAGAAAATAAATCACATTTTTTTATAAAGATCAAAATAAGGTCTGAGTATACATATTTATTTATATATCCCTTTTTGTCTCCTGATACCATTTAACAGAGGGCTCAATATGATTTAAAAAGTGGGGGATTTGTTTGAGGGTTTGTTTGTTTTTTAAGCAGTCAAACATCAGCTTCAGTGACTCCTGCAAAACAAGATACAACCTTAATAATTTATGCGGCCTTTGAGAAAAGAAGGGATTAGTTGGTGTATCCTCAAACTAGAAATTACTATTATTCAGAAAGAATAATAATAATGAAAAAAAAGATTAAGCATCCATATCCAAGCTAGAATTGCTATTGTAAAGGAGGCTGTAGACAGAGGAATTGACCCTCTTGGACAGAACAACTGAATCTTTCTGTAAGTTATAGGACACTCCTACAAGTCAACATCTTTCTACAGCCTGTGATGTTCCATACCAGCTAGAGAAATCATATACTGTGATGTGGGTCTAATGCCTAATCTGTGATGTCTAATCTGGAGTGTTAAATCTAGCTGAAATGTCCCAGACAAACTGAAGTCCCAAGGAAGTAATTTTGAAATCCCAGGACTCTGAATCTATGCTTTCTTTCATTTTAGGGAATTAGAGAGGAAGCTCTGCTGCCACATTCAGACTATCACACTTTCATGGCAGTATGTTTTCTGAGATATATCTCCTGCTTTGCTTTGACCTTTAATGATGGAATAGTCATTGTTCCCAGATTTTCTTTAGGAAGTCTGAGTTGCTAGTAAATCAGGGAAATCAGTATGATGCTTGCTTCCGGGAAGATTTTCCTTGTAATCCCAGGCTAAACCTGCTAGAGTCCATGCCTGTAATTCTGGCACAGAAACAAATATGCGGGGAGACAACATTTCTGTAGAATTATCATAATTCACAGTCCTTGCTTGCTTTGGACAATCCCACAAAGCAGGAATGAGGAAACACTTGCTCTTCTACCCATTATGCAATGGCATTCAGTGAAGTATTCCCTGAAAGCAGGGTGATGACTTGGGATGTGGAAGATTCAGGTTCAGCTCCCTGGTTCACTGCAAAGGCAGCAGATAGGAATAACATGTGCCTACATTTCATCTGCTCTAGTTCACAGCCATGTATGAGCACAAAGGCACCTTCCCTGCTTAGCCCAGCAGACAGAAGCTGTTACTTTTACCATGGGTCAGTTACCACACAGTTGCTCATCACCTGGCTTGTAATGTTAGGGGAGTCTTCAGTGGCTTTTGAGTGTCACAACCCAAAATAAAAAGGGAAAGATGAGCAAAATATATTCCCACTGAGTTTCCTTAGATGTTGATGTCTGTACTGCATAAGTCTCTTCACCCTTTGATTTCTTATTGTGTCTTCAGCCTGTCTGTAAAACACTGAATACAATTTTAACAGTAGATAAATCACAGGAAAGAATCATAGTTTCTGATAATTTACATGATATAATTTTTTGTTCCAACCTGCCCTTTCTAACAACTCTCCATAGATTCCAAACATGGACTTGCATGCTGTTTTCAAATTTATGTACTTTTGACTGCAGCCTGGACGTCTCCCACATAGCTGAACAATTATTTGACTATTGGTTCTTTGTTGTTAATACCCCCCTTTTATTGCTTCATCAATACTGAGCACAGGGTGAAATAGAGTCAGCTACAACTTTTTAAGGCTTAGAGATCGTGGTCATGAAGATGGTAGAATCAAATTCCCCTTGTCTATAGTTTATGGGGTTTGTGCTATTCCTCACACCAGTGACATATTTTTGGCCACATAAATGAAATACTAAATTCACTTAATACACTGAAGGAGAGATGCTGCAAGTCCTCCTATTGAATAAACATCAAGTGTCCTCAAAAGACTTAGAAAATAATGAAATTAGATTTTCTATTTTGTGAAGGAAAAAAATGATGCCTTTCCAGCACCACATGCATTTTCGTTTTTCTCCTTAGCAGATTAATTCTCTTCTTTGTAGATAAAATTTTATTTTTATAGTATCTCTGTCCAGATTCTCAGTTGGGATTTCATCCCCAAGTAAATGAGATGTTGAAATGTTACAAGGAAAGCAGTTAAGTCCCATGTCAGTAACTGTGCAAATGTTTCCTGATCTGTTTTTAAAAGTAGTCAACTTTTTTTTAAAAAATAAATGAGGTCTGAATTAAAACTTTATTCCTTTAGGACTGTCTAGGGTTGTAGATAACTAAAACCTGTTTCTCTGCTTATGCTGTCTCTGTTGCTTAATGAGAGCATAAGAGGTCATCATTACATAGTAATGCATGAAACAAAAGATCAGAATTCTCTGGTACAAATCATGGCTGAACCTGTTTAAAATGAATGTAGTTACTTGGCAGCTCTTAGGCTACAGATGTGTAAGATCAGCTGAGAACTCAGAAAAATGAGGCCCCAGAGTGGTGAATAAAAAAAAAAGAGTTTGCATATTTGCCTAGATCAAGCACTGCTCATCTGTCAAGCACTGCTCATTTGTCATCCTGCTAGTGCAAAACCATTTACATAGAGTAGTTGGGGAAATTGTCAAAACAAACTGAGGCTTCCCCCTCAGAAAACGTACCAAAATCACAGAATAGATAGGTTGGAAAAGACCTCTTGAGATCCTCAGGTCTGATTGTCTTGGCTGGTTAGACAGGGAATAGTCATACTCCCACAGTATTTAATAAAGTCTGTCACTCAAATGAAAGAATATAGTATGAAAGCATAAAACAAACAGGGTAGGATGGATAAGAAAACACTGAAAACTAATTATGATTCCTGGTAAATGTTTTCTGTTGAAAATATTTGATGGATAATGGGTTTTGATTTAAACTAATATTTTTGCAGGTAATATTGATTTTCTGCATTTCTTTGTTTTGTTTAAGAGAGCCAACCACTCAGAAGGGCTTTCTTTTTAATCTAGGTAATTATATTTCTAAAAGAAATATGTTATTAAAATGTTAAACACCATGTATATACATATTTATTCATATATTGAAAAATATAATAAATAAATAAAAGAAAATAATTTCCAAATTACTATTAAGGATTGACCTAGACCTAGTTACAATACTTTTTCAAACAGATTCCTGCTGCTTATGTGTCCCAAATACAGTCACCTTCTGGAAATACTAAAGTCCTCACTCGACATCAGAGCGTGTTTAACCCAGTGGTGTGGTGACTCTCCATTTTTTGGGGCACTGTGTCAGCAGCACAGCTTCCCACAGCGAGGACATATGGCAAGGGCAAAGGCAGCCACCTGTGCACAGATCCTAATCACTTAGCAATATTGCTAAATATGGGAAAATGGAAACTCCTGAAAATAATAATTTATAATGCTATTATGGCTTAGGAAAGCCTGAAGAGGATTAAATGATCTTTCCTGCAGGAAAGAGAGATAGTCCATTCAAAAATACTATTAAAGGAAGTCACGAATGCCATGTCCTCATCCTTATCTATAAAAACATTCCTCTCAACAGGTTTTCATGAGCAAAAATGAAGGAGTGGTTTGTTTTCCAGAACTTTCTCTGCATTGTTTCTCAAAAACATGAGACATTTCACTGGCCTGTCTCCTAATGAGTGACTCCAGACATGAACACGACACAGAGCTGACTCAGCTGGCGGTGTTTCCGACCCACACGCAGTATCTGTCTGCCTTGAAGGACAGCACTGCAGCAAGAGACAGAAGCACTACATGGTTTGGGATCCAATAGCTGAACCACGGAGAATTAGTTTTAAGGCAGAATAAACTTAGCAACATAATCATCTGCCTTTTTATCACGTTTATAATGCCAGGGGTTTGTTGATTTCTTCCCATGCTTATTTTTGAGATACTCGATTTGATTAGAATGAACCTTCCCTCTGGGTGCATTGCCAAACCATAAGGTAGAGACATACTGAAGCCTATTAGAAAGTCAAAGTCTATAAATAAATTTAGAGTTACACAAAATGATTCTAGGCATACTGAGCATTTTATTATTCAATATGTCTTTTTGCTAGTGGTGTATTTTCTTAATTCTGAGAGACCTGTGTTTTACTAAGCCCAACAAGCATTTAATAACTAGCACTTCAGAGCTACTTTTTTATAAATAAATATTCAAAGGTGCTTCTCAAATATCCTAGCTCTTTTCTTCAGTAGATAAATGTAAATGTAAAGCTCTTTGAAAGGTTATGGACAATTTCTAGCTCATGAGTAAAAAAAGAATCTTGGATAGAAACAGCTCAAACTAAACCTATGCCTACTTCTGGTAGAGCAGAATGTTTTTACACAGAGAGATCTATACTTACATGCACTTTTGATACCTAAATGAGAAGTTTGTGCTTCCTAACTCAACAACAGATCTGTTTTCAGTTTATTAAAACTTGTATCTTTTTCCTTATTTCTTGTATAAATTAGCTTGATTCTAATCAAAACCTCTAATTTAGATGCCTAACACTGAAGGATATGAATATTGTATAGAGTTGAATTGGTCTGGCATGACATCTGGATCCCAGAATTCTCAAAATCAGTGGCATTCAGACCTTGCTATGTAATCTTTTTTAGAAGAGAAGCTGATCACTGGGACCTATTCTCTGTTTAAATCCACGGTGTTTCAAACTCACAGCTATCAGAATGTTGGCAATTTAAATTCACAGCCATTTCCCTAATTTAAACAATGTTTTCTTGATTCACATGAAAACCAAACCACTGTAATGAAATGCATCCATTTATACTCTCTGCATAGTCAAAGTTAAATAACTAATTTTGGAATGGGTACAATGTAACATAAGACTTCCTCTATCACCATAATTTTTGAGCTACCCTGTACAAAATTGAAAGGAAGATGCCTTATGCAATATCAAAGTTCAAATGTTAAAATCAGTTGCAGAGATAAAATGAGGCATCAAAGGTTTAATTTCAAAGATCATTATTTTCACAACTGAGTGCCCTTAGTTAGGGTCTACTTTTCAAGTGGACTGGGAACAAACAAATCATTGTGGCACAAAGGGATGGGATCAGTGCTCAGTGCTTTTGGATGTCTTGGCATTTTCTGTAGGTCAGATACAAAATCACAAGTGATACAACCAGTAAGTTCTCTACTGGAAATTCCCACCTATTTTGTGGATGGATTACCCAGGACCCAATACTTCCCTGAGAAAAAGAGAGTCCTGTCTTTAACTGCAGAAAATCTGAGGACTGGGATCAGGCTGTGTCAGCTAATGTTCTGCCCTGAGGATTTGGCACTGCATTTTTTGTATAATTTGAGTAAGGGCGCAAATTCCCTCAGTCATTATTAAAGCAGTTTCTTCTGAAGTAAAATAAAATTTCATCCACATAATTTGGTAGGAATTTTTTTAACATTGCAGTTTATGCAATGATTAACAGAATCTATATCTGAAGGCATCTTAACTTCCTAATTTCAAAGCCTTGGTAAATGCCAGGGGAAACTCAAGTAGAAGTCTCTGTCAGGTTTGAAACAAGATGAGAAAATGGTTTTCCAGGCAGAAGAGCAGATGAATATCTGAATGATGCTTGTGTTATTAATATTCCCAGTTAAAACGGTCTTGAGCTCAGAAAGTTTCCCTTTGTGAGCACTGCTAGACCCAAACGGCTGAGCTCTAAAGCTAAAGATATAGTTGTTTCATAGGTCACACTGAGCACTAGACTTGCAATCCTTTATTAACTTATTTTGGTAATACAGAACAAGTGACTTTATCAGCAAACCATCAGCCTCCACACAGAGTTGTAAATGCTACTGCTCTGCATATTCAACACTTAATACACTAAAAATTATTTAAGTCAAATAATATATATTTTTTAATAATTAAATTAATTTTATTTTCTTTCTCTTTGTACTTATTAAATCCATCACTCACAAAATTTCCTACTTTTAAATAAATTACTACAATCGTTGTTACTCCCTACACTTTCTATCTTGGTACAGATAAACACAACTCTCTCTTCTCAGAATGGTACCATATTTTGCATGGGTATAGTGGATTCATTATGTTTACTTTCTGTATTTAGTGATGCATATTACAATTAAATAAAACACACCAAGCCAAATGCCATTAACATACAATCAGATACTGTATGATTTTGAAAACATCAGCCCAGACGTCAGGCATGGTCTGCTGTAGGAAGAGTGATAAAGTCTATTAATAGAAACACCGATAATTGCAACTTAATATCTTCCTTTGTACTGAATTTTTGGAAATCAAAGTCCTGTGTGGAAGAAGACAGGGATGAAAGAGAATTCCTTTATAACAAAGATGCATTCTGTAAAATAAAATAGTATCTGTTATCCATTGTATTTTCTGTTACAACTCCTTGGTTTTCTGGTACCCTTCAAGTCACAACTGCAACAGCTTTGGTTGCTGCAGTAATTTATATTGATTTACCAAGCTGTAGTTCTCATTGTCATTGCTATCATTGTGTTTGGTTTTGTTGAATGAAATTAAAAAGTCTCAGGATACAACTAGATTGCAGCAGAGAGGTTAGTTGGGAGATTGTAGTTTAGTTTTCTGCTTCAGTTAAGAGTCATTCTAAAGACTCGTTTTGCAGCACAAGCTAGGTAGAAGTAACTATGGTCCTTGCTCCCTACTGGAGTAATTTGAAAAGAGTTTTCCAATTTACAGAAAGCACTGCTGAATAAAGAATCTGACCTTTCCCTGAGAAAACAGCAAAATTTAAATGGACTGTTTCCAGCCTGAGAATGTCTTTGTGATAATACTTGGAATCAAATGTACTTGGCTGTGCTTGTGCTAGGGTTGAAGTTGCCTTGGTATCTTTTTTATCCTGAGCCTTGTGATCATTACATAGACCAGATTCACAAAAGGAACTGTCCAGCTATGCTGACAAGTAAGAATACCTACAAGTTCATGAGAGAAAGAAAATGAAACTCATATGCTGATCCCGTGACGACTACCTTGCAACTGAAAAATTTTTGCAATACGGTGGGATGTTTGTACTTAATTTTGAATATTTTTTATTGTCGTTTAATTTTTTTAATATAGACAAAGAAAGAAATTTTTTTTCAATTCTGTCATCATCAGAGAGACAAACTTTCCAGCTACAAGAACAGGTTGAGCAGATTATATACACTCTGTCACCTCTTCAACGTGCTGTGCTATTGTTAATTGGTATTCACAATTATTTGAAGACATCTGAATTCTCTTTTCTATTCTTCAGGATTTCATGAATTAGCAAATTTTCTCTATTGAAAATCATGACTAAAACACTTCATATATGTTGTGCCTGAAGCCAGCAACTTGCTGAGCAGTGTACAAGGAGCTGCCTAACACAGGTTATCTAGTGGTTCTCTGCCTTGGTCAAGAGTCCTAGATCCCTTGTTTTTCACTGCAAGAGGCATAAAGGACTGGAGCCTTCCCTGGCATGTGACATTGCAAAAGTTCACATGTGCCAATTATTTCCACAAAGAGCAAGTCGTCCCCAGCCTGTTCACAACCCCTCTGAGCATCACCTGCATTGCTGCCTTGTTAGGCTGAGATCAACTCTATCATCTAATGATTATGCAGCCAGTAGTGACAACATATTCTCTCAGTATCCAGTGGGAATCTTGCCATGGACTTGCAATCAAGCCAAGATTTTAAATTAAGTTGTCAGATGGTGAGGAAAGGAGGTACTGCTTTGGCTCTCAGCAAAAATAAGGCAGAGAGAAAAATGATCCTGTCTCACGCTGTACCCCTGATATGGCCCTGTGTGGCATAAAAGTGGCTTCAGAGATTCTCAGATAGATGCAGGAGAAAATTTGGAAGTCTCGTGGCAAAGAACTGTTTTTGAAGTCCTGGTTGTAAGCACTTAAGAGCCTGAATATATAGGAGGACATAGCAATAAGTGAGAACATTTTGAGGCAGAGGCCTCTCAGGCCCACCTAACTCCCTTGCCTGTCTGAGGACAGGAAGCTGTGGCTTACACAGATCATCAGGACTGTCTGAGCAGTACAGAAAGGCTCTCCCACCCAGCCCAGGCCACCACTCAGCCTTCCCTTTCCTTCCTCTGCCTGCTGCACACCTTTATGGATGCTATGCGAAGTTATACCCAGAGACAGCAAATGATTTGTGTGTACCTGATGGCCTTTGTGGTTGATAGGTTTCCTGTCATGGAGTCAGTGATATAGAATGACAGGTCTCAGACAGTGCAGAAAGTCACTGGTCGTTGAGCGTTTATGCTCTTTTTCTAGAAATAGCCAAAATTCATCCTTTTACAGCTTCTACCCGATCAGAACACAGTGTTCATTGGCTTATTTAAATGTAAATGACATGATATTGTATCTCTAGACCTCTGCATTACTTTACCTAGATTCTGTTTGGGAATTCGAGTCTAATTTTTTTGTTTGATTGATTTTGTTTTTAATTTTGGTTTTGACTGACATTTAGTTCATTTGATAGTATGATTTAATTTAATTTCTAATAAAAGTGTGGCTGATAATCTAATGCTTGACAGATAACTCCAAATTACTGTGTATTACTGAAAAAATAAGGATTTAAAGTAGTGTCAACATGAAATACTAATGCCAGGAGAAAAACATTGCTGTTTCATGCCTTCAAGAAATCAAGCCTTGCCATCCCAGTATCCTTTTACTGTTTTTAAAAATTTTTACTTTTTACCTATAATTTTATTTTTTTAAGCATGTAAAAAAAGAGGGCTTGGGAAAGTGTGTATTGTCCTATTAAGTCAAATCCTTATATTACATTCTACAGCTTAGGTTTTGTCTTGGAAAAAAACATTTAATGAGCTTTTGTGTAATGTTAGATATTTATGCAGGTACAATAAATGGTTCTCTACATAGCTTATAAGCAAAGAAGTTCCCTTGTAGGTATGTAGTTTCTGAGGAAAACACATTTATTATTCACCTAGTGGAAACCTGAAGGAAAACACAAAAGTAAAAAAAGAGGTAGAATAAAGCTTTTGGAAAATGCTGCTCTCATCTTCTCAGAGGAAATTTAAATCAAATTAGAACTAGCATATTTTCATACAGCATTTATGAGCCTGTCTATTTGGGGGAAAAAATATGACCTGTTTTTACTAACTATCCAAATCACTTTGATTTCTAAAACTATTCACAAAATTCAAGGCATCCACATTCAGAAGTAACTCTCGGTAACTACCCAGCCCCCTCCCCATATGAGTTCACACCACTGCTCTGCATGTCCTGCTTACTGAATCTATTAATCAGTTTTTTGGGCCATTTTAATCTCTGACCAGATCAGCTTCTCAAAAATACTCCAGTACTAAAGCAAACAGAAAAGGCAGAAAATAGCAGCTCAGATTGAAATTAGCTTAGTTGGCCCATTCCCCAGAACAAAGGAGTGGGATCTGTTGAGCTCTCCCATGCCTGGGGCTAGAGTGGGTGGGCAGCCCCTGGAGGCAAGGAAGTCAGTCTACTCTAAGTATAAAGACAGGGAAGATGGCCAGATCATCATAGGATAATGGAAGAGCCAAAAATAGAAAATTATGTCAATTTACAGACTGCATCATATGTTGTTTCCATTCTGGAGAAGAGATTTTAAATATCGAAGGACGGAGAAATGCTGAAACTGAGGCTCTATCCCAACAGTGACCACAGTGGGAGAATGTATGTCTCAACTGCCACAAGACTTGGATCCATCATGGAGCTTTAGATTCCACCACAACATATAAATGTCTTTCCTCTCAATAGTATTTTATTTCTTATTTTCCTAAGCTTTAAATCCTACATGGGGACTGGTTGGAAGTTGTTCCTACCTTGGTACCTTTTAGTCTTCTGAAAGTCACACCTCTTTAAAGAGGTAAAGGGGGCTCCCACTTTAATATATGTATTGAAAAGAACAAGAATCACATGCAACAACTGCAAAAGGGAAAGATATATGCATCACTGTATTCCACTTTCTTCATTTTATATAAGAATATACAAGCAAGTTACAGATAGTTGTCAATAACTATATTCTCCCATTCACAATACATTAAGTTAGCTCATTTCTCAAGAACAGGAAATCATGAAGTTTCTATGGAAACTTCATAATTAATAGCTCACAGTGCTAAGCCTTTTTCATTTGCAGATTTCTAAGTATTTTTCACTGGAACTATAGTACAACAAATACAAGCCTACTGGACACAGTTTGGCCTTTCCTACCTACCCGACTTGGAAATATTACATGGAAAAAAATCTGACCGGCTTCCCTCATGTTCTTGATTCCCAACCATTTAGGCTTTAGCTCAGTAAATGGCTTAGGTCCCAATGAATAAACACAGTGTTCCCATTAAATAAAAAAAGTCAATGACTTTGGTTTCAAATATAACTCCTTATGTTAAATGCCAGCACATATTGATAGATGATTACAGATTAGGGCATCAGCTATTAGAAAATTGAAGGCATAATTGCTGTATTTGTACCACTTTCATACAGAGTCTACTGACAAAACAGAAAAAAGAACAAAAATGGTATTGGGCATTCCTATTTTTCTGTTTATAACTGTAGTATACTTGGATACATGAACATTCCAGATTTCTACTTCAATAAACTAAGGAGAGAATATTTACACCAAACATCACTGGAAAATTAATTACCTTTAGGTCCAATTAAGGTCTAAATTATTCCTGCTTGTCTGTGATATCAATGATCTTCATTTAGGTAGTAAATTTAATTTGTAATATTTAAAGCCATTGTAATGACATTTTTTAAATGGGATGAATAAATGAAGAAAATATTATAGATGCCCTGAAAAATTTGCTCATTTATAAAACTGAGCTTATTAACCTTTAATAGCTCCGTTGCTTACATGGTACGTCCATTGTCTCATACTGAGTGTTTATGAAATTTGTGAGAAAAAGTGAGTATGCAGGGGAGAACTCCCTTGAGCAAGACACCCATTTGTGATCCCTAATCACACAGAATCCCCACTTGCAGAAGACCACCCTCTTGACAGACATTGGTAGAATTGTTCACTTATTAGCCCCTTATTTCAGGACTAATTATTTTTAATTTTAGAAACATCAGCATAACTGCATAAATAATTTATTTGGGTTTATTTATATTCTCATGAAGCACCTAATGATAGATACAGAAGAACTTAATCTTATTTTGAAGGGTTTAGTGGAAGGGTTTAGGTTTCTTTGTTTCTCCCTGCATCCAATTAAAGAGTGGCTGATAGAATGCTGAATAACTGAGGAAGAGAGAATTATTAGGAAGAAAAAGTGTTGGGCACTTTCAACAGTAGAGTAGAAAAAATAGTGCATTTTTCTATCCTTATATTCTTCTTGCCAGGGTAGTTTAAGTAGGGGCTACAGTTTTCGTTTGGAAACTGAAACTGAAATACTTTCAAATCCTTTGAACCATCACTGAAATGCCAGGAGATGGCCTATCATACAAATGTGAAGATATTTATTCAAGGTATTCCCGATTCACAGCCAGATCACTTCCACAATGATATTTTTTGCCTTACTAGTTGCTTTTATACATAGATACGTACATATTTTTAACATATTTTTAACTTTAATGGCTCATTACCATAATGGGAGAGCATTTAATCAGAAAAACATTCTCCAAGTCAAATGCAGATTGCAAACCTACACCTTCCAAAACTGGAGGGTTTTCAAGGACCACACATTCTTTCAGGCTCACCCACTTTGTTTAATCATGCACGTAACTAATGGGGTTAGTGCAAGAGGAAAATTCAGGCTGAGTATCCAGAAGGGAAAACAATAATCTGGACAGTTGAGATGCACTGAGCCATGAAATTAGCATCCCTGAGGGATGTAGAAGAAACAAGAAAATTCTAAAATACCAGAAAGTTGCTGTGAAGCGAAGAGCTACATGGATCTGAGATCTCTGACAGGCACCCTCTGTCTGACTCCTGGAGTGATTTAACACGTTACTGCGCTCACTCTTCTGCCAGATAGGATCACCTCCAGAGCAGAATTGGAAGGCAAATGGGAGGTTTATCAACTTCAGAACCCAGCTGTACTTCCTAGGTTGAACAGCTGATAAAAATGGGGTTAAGCTCATGGTTCAGGCTGTCAGTCAGTGAATGTGATGTGTAGGCTCCTTCTGGATTGTGTCAGGGCTTCTACATAGTGCAGGGAGGAGAGACAGGAGCAAGCTTAGGAAAAATAACATTTTAAACCTTCCTGGAAAGATTTGTCAGAGGACAACTGTCACAGCTCTGATAGCTTTTGTAAGGTATTTTTTTTTCCACTTTTGACTCCCACAATAGCTTAAAACTACAAAAGAATAGTGAAGAAAAAAAGAGACTGAGACACACATCTCCAGAAATAGAGACATAGAAATAGATTTAAATAAACCAGAGTAAATAAAAATGTTAGAGGCAAAATCATACAAACTGTCTTCCACCCACTTCTGAATTGGTCCCCCATATTTAAACTTCCTTCCATCCCAAGTGCTCTAGTGATGGCTGGCACAAGTACCCTTGGCTCTATTTACTTCCTACACACATTTTATTGGGTAAGAAAAGCAGGTAAAAAGTGAGAGTTTCATGAAAGCAGACATAAAATGTTATAGGTAATGCTAAACAAATTATGTGTTACTCTACAAAAATGTCCCTTTCTTTGGGTAAAACCCAACAATTATCTGAGAGAAATCAGTCTACCTTCCTCAAAGCAACAACAAACCTACTCTCAAGGGCCTATATCTGACAACTGTGGAGGCTGTGGAAAGTCAACATTATTGAAGCTACTTTCATGACAATCATTTCTAAAAAGCTAATAGTTATCTGATATCTTGATGTCACAATCTGCAACAAGTGGAAAACCACACTTAAATGATGCTCAGTGCCCTACCCTAGGATTCAGGACACCTCAGTTCATTGCTTTTTACTGTACTGTAGCTGCTAGAACTTGTACTTAGACATTTTCCTCTTGGCCTATCAAGTTTATTACTACTTTGCTAAGCAGGAACTACCCTTACTCTCCCCTCTGTATGCTGACAGGATGGGACCAATTATCAGGACCATTACACAGTTACTATAAAAGATGCTGTTAGCAATAATTTGGGCTGCTGGGCATTACAGTTTTTATTTTTCCCATTTTTTCATGTTGTTATTTTTTTTGTGTGTGTGTTATTTATGTATATTGCAGGCAGTTTATAACACTGTGGAAAACAGTTCAGTACAGTCCACCTCTGACAGTCAACATAAGCCCTTCCTGTAGCCAGGCTGCCATTCTCCTAGACCATACCTATGGTACTACCATGGACAGTTCTGAACTGAATTTTAGAAATTGAAGTGAGACCTTTGTAGTGTTTACAGTAACTGGATGAACAGTCTTTAAAATTTCCATTTAGCTGGCATCAAAATTTGAAGGTGAAGTGCTTTGGTTGCCTTAAGATCTATTTCTCCATATGCTAAGCTAAAAGATGCTTCTAATCTGACTTGCACAAGGAGTATCTAATTCCTCAGCCCTTGGAAGTCCACACATTGGGCATTTCTCCAAATACCACATCCAGTTCAGCAAACATTGTTTGGGCACACCTACCCCACAGCAGCATACACAATATGCACCTGTCTGAAGTACTCTCCAGTTACACTGTGCAGCTGAAAAGGAAGGGACCTGGATTTAACACTTCTCTTTGAGATGCAAATCCACTATTCTGGAGAGTGCAATAACTACTAATCAACTGCCTAATGGGAGTTGGCATTTTCAATTTCTCCTGTAAAAACCTGTTCCACACTGCGCAAAAGACTGGAGGGAATAGGAGCAGAGTGCAGCAGAGCCTGACTTCGTGTTCTCATGATAGGCACTCACCTGGAAACAGAGAAATATGGCTCTCTATCTTCTCTAATAGTACTGTTTATGCACTTCATTCCATGACTATTTAATGAAAAAGTTATAAAATTAGGAGTCCATGAAGCATTAATTAATTTATAACCATTGTTCACTGGCTTTCATCCTCTGAGAGCAGAACATTTTGTGCTCTGGAATATGAATGACAAGTGCTGCTTCTCTGCCCTCTGTTTCCTCTGCTTCCAGTTTCACCAGTTCTTTTACCTTCACTTACACCTTCAGAGTTCTTTGGTGCTGCCTTGTTTCCAAATGTGGAGAGAAAATAGTGTGATAGCACTGCAGGTAAATAAAAAACCCTGAAATTATAAACATTCACAAATTCTGAAAAGCAGGATTCACCATGGAATTCCAGAGTGAAGGTATGCATTATTGGCATGATGTAAAGTGCAGAAATACACATTGTTTTTACAGGATAAACAAACAGCTCAATATTCCAAGCCTTTTCACTCTACATTTACCCAACAACATCTGTACAGTGTAACAGTCTCTTCTCCTTTCCTGGTAATTCTTTCTGACCTCTTAAAAAGAATGAAGATAATTTTATTTTGTTTGCTCACTAGTTTGTAGGTATTCCATCATCAGTAAGAGGGGATTGGGAGGGTTGCTCTCATGGAAGTCATGTTTTAAGACACAGCCCAAGACTTTAAGCCGCTGAGTGCCTGTTCAGAGTGAATTATATTTCTGCCTATAAGAGTTTGTAGGTGAAGGTGAGGTGCAAGGGTAAGGTAAGGTCCATGAATCCTTTACTTTCCAAATATGAATATGATTTTGCTTTTGTTGGTATAATCAGAGCTTCAGGGTTTTTTCTGTCCATACAAGAAGTGGAAAAAACTCCAGTAAATGAATCAATCTATTTGAAGTGTAGAAGCAAGGAAAAGTCAGGAATCATGATATTTGCTTCTAACTTTCAGACTCAATACTGTGATACTCTTTCTGTTTTCTAACTACGTAGCATAAAGCAGGAGATGGTGTAGGTTCTATTTGTATTTTGGAATGTTCCTTTCTCTTATAAGGAAGAGGTAATTTTTATTATTGCCTACAATATTGCTATTTCTTCTTATTTGATCAAATATGTTAGAAATTCAAGGGGAGTCTATTACGTGATGTTAAGCTTGTGGAAAAGGAAGACCCCAGTCCCATGAAAAATTTGTGTGGTGAGAAAAAAGCTTTTGGCAACCAGAGGGAAAAGTCCTTTTCTTACAAGACATACTTCAGTGCTTGAACCCTAGTCTCAACCAAGGAGGAAAAACTCTCTTGGTCTTCATAAAAAGATTGGCATGTGATGTTTACAACAAAGCTTAAGGTTTTTTACCCTTTCTTTTTAGATAACATAATTAGAAACACATGTGCTCACACATGATTTGTACACACTGGAACACTGTGATAGACATCACCTGAACAATGATGCTTAAAGCAACTGATCTAGACTGATGTTTTCAGCACAGGGTTGTGCTGCTTGACACTAATGCAAACATATAAATTTTTTCAACCTTTTCTGGAATCAATTTATCGTTTTAAACTACCACATTTCTTCAAAACAAGAGCCGCAATGAGACATTAAAGATTTCTTGCAATGAGATATAATTGTGTCTGCAAGTTCATGTTTTCTACCCAGGTAAATCAAACTTATAATGTAAAGATCAGAGAGAAGCTTGAATAGACATATTAGTCTTGGACAAACTGAACTTAAAAATAGAAGCAATAAATATAGTCCATGGAAATTAGCTTTGTCTGGAAATCTACATATTTACCCAGGATCTTAGGTACCTTTTGCAGCCCAGGATGAATGTAGCACCATTTCAACTACACCATTATTACTATTGTGCTAAGATGTGGAAAACTATCTCAAATTCAACATAACAAACACTCCTACATTCTTCAGAAGCAATGGTACTGAACAGGGATTTGCAATAGTTTTCAGAAATACTTCTGAAATCTGGTTAATGCAGCTAGCCAGCCAGTTTCCCCTCCAACATATGGTTTTTGGGTATACTGAAGTGCTTGCTCTGAAGGAAAATTTTGAACATATGTTTATTTTAAAAATGCTGTTGCAGGAATTTATAAATATGATGTAATTTCAGTGGGAAAAAAAGGAATTTTAAAAAAAAAAAGAAAATTTGTCCTTTTCCAACTTTTTTTCCCTTTATGTTGGTGGGTGTTTATTTTTTTTTTTTCTTCTTCTTTTTTTTTTTTTTTTTTTCTTTTTCTTCTCTTCTCTACAGGCAGAGATAAACTAGCCCAAATGCCTCAAGGCTAGCAACATTTAAATTCAGGAATTCATGCATATAATCCATAACGACAAAGGACTGTATCTGAAACTGCCCCTATTAAGAGGAATTTCAAACACTAAAACCATATTCATTAAATAATTCTGATTAAAATTTGAAGTATTCTGAAGAGAATGTGAGCCTATTACTCATTTAAACCCCTCTAGCCAGCTGTGCCAGTGAAATTGAAACTTAGAAGTCTAAATTCCTTTGAGGGTCCAGGGCAAAGTTTCCTAATGTTGGAGAAAATCAGATTCAGTTTCCTAAAATACAATTTTTATAATTCAATAAATGTCATAATTTATTTTTTTAGGCATAACAATTCATAAGCAAGAGATATACTGCTCTTCCAGGACTTTTTTATACAATAATGAGTAAAAGAACTCCGAATGATGCTACTCTAACCCATATATCAGAAATTTCAAAAGAAGAATAAAAAGTTACCCCCAAAGCCTAAAAAATATATTACACATAAACAAAGTCATAATATTACTAGCGATAGGAGGCAATGGGTGCATATCAAGATCTCCTTCCATGAAACTGAAATTATCTCTTAAATATTTTACTCTAATATCTTTTTTAGAATTATTTTTTTCAGGGTTTTGCACATTTGTTGAGGCTGAATTTGTTGCATTTTAAGACAGTCTGCAAACACAGCAACTGTGCTTATTCTCTTTGATCAGTTTTGGCTCTGTTAAAAAAAAATCTACTCCCCATTTTCTCCTCTATTAATTTCTCAGCAGCTTTGAGCAAACTTTCAATAGTTTCACAATGTATAGTTTACTCGGAGAATTAGTCAGACTTTCTGAGAGGGAATGGGAGCATTAACAAAGCCTTGTGGCTGTTTCCATAGTCATAATTTGGAAAAAATGCATTATTTTGTTACTGAAAAATGGAAGAAATGGCTCATATGCAGCACATATATTTCCCTATTTGTATAGGGCTGTGTGCATTTATGTAAGCATATAGCCCTTGTGATATTAGAAGCTAATACTGATTATGGAACCAAATTATAATCCAGACAATCATGTTCTGCCTGCCTGATTTCCCCTGCATTTTGAATTTTAAATGCTATTCTCCATTCACTGTCCATACACAACCATGTCATGTGAATATGTTCTTTAAATGGGTGGTATTTCAATTAAAGTTAAAAGGTCACAGATCTTTATCTAAAAATGTATAGATAATCAAGCAGCAAAACCTTTATTTCCATCATCACTCATAAGACTGGCGTTAATGCTCTGAGGTCTGCAAACTCCGTTGCATTTTGTTGCAAAAAAATTTCCATCCAGTTCAGTGAGTTAAAGGAAGTTTTAAGGTAAAACTCTTGTTTGACCATTGAAAAGAGTCTGCAAATGGAGAAAATGCTAGAGTAGCCATTCAAAAACTGCACAATGCAGTGTGCACTGAGAAAGACCACCTAAGAACTTTCCATAATGCTCAGTTGTGGGTCCTGACAAAAGAGATTCATTGCAACAATTTTGTGGACAAAGTTCCAAGAACAAATCTTAAGGGAATTCAGGGCTCTAACACTCTTGTGTCTTTCCCCTCCCTACTTTTCCTGTCATGATGAAATCAGATGTTTCAGGTGAAATCTCAGCTGAGAATATAATGCAGAGAGACATTCCTAGTTTTGCTTAACCTATGGTCCAAATATTCTAACGAGAGAAGGAGCTGGGTCATTTGTCTCAGTTTATTCAGAAAATCAGGGCAAAAGCTGGGAAGAAAATCTGTTGAGGTCTGAACCAGTTTGTATTGATAGCAGTTGGACAGTGCAGCTTCCCACATTATGTGTTTGACAGCAGTTCAAGAGAGGAAATTGTGGCACTCAGTCTTCAAACTGATACTATGACAGAGAATTTATTATTTGTTCAGTTAAACAAGTTTCTTGTTTTATTGCTTCACATGGCCCCACGTGTGCCTTTTCAGATAGTCCCTGCAGATGACACCAGTGGCACATTAAGGCAGAATCCAACAACCTCTGGAAATAACTTGCATCACTGCATTGCTTGCAATAATGAACAAAGACCCTCAGTCCCAAATGTAGCTGAGCAGTGGGCTCAGTTGGTGACAATTCTGAGGATACTGACCACCAATAATGAGGCTGAGGCCAGCTATTTATTCCACTTATCAAACTTGCAGTGGTCAGAAGGTACAGATTTTGAGTTTTTATCTTTCCTTAGAGTGGCATTTTAAGAAACTATTCCTAAACTAACTACACTGACGTTTCTCAACTGGTGGGTCAGAACAGATGAGAGTCATAAGGCAATGGAAATATTATGAATCTATAACAGAAAGAAAATCTCATTCCCAAAGTGTTCATATCCTTCAGGGCCAAGTGCTCTCTGTAACCTCTCATAAATCGATTTAGAACTGTTACCATGGACACTTTCTCTTCTCCCTTTAATAAGAAATATGTAAATTTGGAAATAAGTAGGAGAACTACATGATGTTCTTTTCCCCTCTTCTTTTGTTCTTACTATTGTGTTTTGTAGGGGGGTTTAAATTCATTACCAGCATTTCTAGGTGAAACATGAAATACTTTCCCTCCCACCTTTTCCCATCAAATATAAATGAATACTAGTTAAAAAGGGGAAGTGTATTAACTCAGCCTCAGTATTTTAGTGAAAAATAATCTCTTACTCATGTTAAGCAGCGCTAAAATCTCCATATGCAACAGGTTAGAAGACCAAAGAAACACCAAAGCAAGAAGAACAGAATCCTAAGGTAGCAAATTCTTCTGTGATGGGAAAAACCAAGCTATCCAGGCAAAAAAATCATGTTTGTTACACAAAAGGAACTTATTCATTTATAATGAAGAAGAGAAAAAAACACAGGAACAAACAACAACAAAACCAATAAACATGCAAATTCCTAACTCTGCCTTCAAAACATATTCAATTTTAAAACCTGTTTATCCTTCAGACCAGCTGAAGATATAGGAGAGAGGAAGAAAAAAAAATGTAATCCCTAGCTTTAAGAAATAGCTTATGGAAAAAGCTTAAGCTGCTCAGACTATTGAGTGAACAAGATGATTTCACAATGCAATTTGTGCCAGTTTGGTAATGACACTAAACATGAAGAATAAACACAAGAACAATCATATTGCAATTCAAGTCAAAGGTTATTTATTTATCTCTTTAATGCTTTTTTTTTCTGCTGGTGCCAGACTTCTTCCAGAAACTAGCTGGATTGAGTGAAGCTGGACAATGCAGTGTTTTAGTCTAAGAAACATTCCATCACTTCAATCATCTTCTTGGAGGTGCTCCATTTTTATAGAAGGAAACATTTTTCAGGTGCCTTCAAAAGGAAGCAGTGGACCAGGTTACAGACTGCTTTGCACCTGGGAGCTCTGAAGGGACCTTGGACATTGCATACTAGGCAGGAGGTGAGAAAGGGAGCATGATCTTCATGTATGTGTTGAAATAACAAAGTTAGATCCAAGTTGTACTTCCTAAAGGCTACAGAGTAAGTCAAAAGTCAAAGATTTCTTTTGACTGCTGAGCAAGGTGGAGCTGCTTTATGATACAGACATCTGCAAGAGGTAGAGAGATGCAGTTTAAGCACTCTTTGTTGGTTACTTTTTCAGATTCTGAAGTCTGTTCTGGTATGGCAAATGTTTCAGTAGGAACTGACCCCATCTAAATGCAATTGTTTCATAGGCAGCCATTTGATTGCTTGATTGGTTGGTTGGTTATAGAGTGAGCTGAGACATGGTGGAAGAGTCTTTTCACTGGTGATAGACAGATAGCTGAAGATGTGTTAGCTCGTTTTCTGTAACATCTTTCTCTTTCCACTGACAGGAGTCTGTTTGATATACTTGCACTTGACATCTTTTGGGGCAAACATGATGAATCCCATGTGACTCATCATGTGCAGCTGTAGCCAGACCTCACTTTGCTTCTCCTCTACTTGTGCCTGCTAAGACTTGAACCTGGTAGTGAAAGCTTGCTGGGAAAAGATGAAGCTCAGATGAAGAGGTCAGAGGGTCCAGGTTTTATCATATAGTGGTTTGGTGTTTACACACTGTCTGTGTAAGTGAAAGCTTCCCTCTGATACTTGCATCTCCTTGCATTCAGGGGCTTCTAAGTGATTTTCAGAAGGGAAAATCATACCCTCTTGGAGCCGATCGATGGCCCCAAGGTTTGATGCAGAAGAGAGATTGCTATTGCTATGGTCCCAGGAAAGCCCCAGGAGCATGGCTGTAAGGGTAGATATAATCACAAAAATTGTCTAGACTTTATGTCTAGTGGTAGGTGACATCTGGACAAAACAAGCCAATACTAGAGGTAAACATAATAACATACTGGTTATCAATAGCAACATTCAAGTGATGCCACTTAAAATTCTGACTAAGAAAAACAACAGCTAAGAAAATTATGAAACCAATCTTTTGCTATAAAACACCAGTACCATGGGGGCGGATTATTTCTGATATTTTCTGGGTATTCCCTGAGGCCAGCATTCCAAATTAAATTGTTTACACTGTACAGAATATGTAGAGCTGAATGATTTGAAAGGATAGGTAGAGTGAATATCTGCTTCCACATTTTATAATAGCTTTTCTATTAAAAGATAAGCAGAGAGGTCTGTGAGAAGCAATAAAAAAGTGGAAGTCATGAAGTCCTGGGGTTTAGACCTCATTCTTCCACAGAGTTTTTTTCCCTTTGCTTTTGGGTAAATCACTTCCATTGCATCTCTTCATATCCCTAACAATAAACTCTAAAAATCACAAAACACAAAGTGGGTGTTTTACTTATTTTCCTGTTTCAAATATCAGTTACTGACTGTGCAGTACATTGCACTTAAAATGTTAACTTTTATCCTGTCATAAATAGCAGATCTTAATAATGATTTGCTGAAATGGTTACTTTACAGATGTTATAAAGGTTATCTTTACTAGCTGACCTTATATCTCTGCTTTTTGCTTTTGTGTATTCTTTTTTAATGCCTTAGGTTCATTCAGTTAAATTTAAATTAATTCATATCTGTTTCCGAAAGCCGTTATTCAAAAATTAGATTATCTTTGCATTTACTAAGTAAATATTCTTAATATATTGCTGGCAAGGCTTGATTCCTCAATTCTGGGTTTCTTCATCTTATGCAGAAATTTAGTCTTCACAACAATCCAGCAAGTGGTTTATACTTAAATCTGCTCTTCAGACTACGAGCAGCTTAATGGATTGCTGACAAAGAATGTAGAGCTCAAGAAGGATGTGATAATACCAGGTGTTTTCTCACTTTTATGCAGTTTATACAACTTTTATTTTCATTTCATGCCTGGCTGTCACTTAGCACAGTGATCTTCATACTAAAGATCAGACTTAAGAAAGAAAAATAGAGAAAGAAACCATAGGATCAGAGCACACATCATAGATAACAATGTGCTTCATGTGGCTAAAGGAAATTTGATGTCTGTGGCCAACTGCAGCATGAAGGAAGTTCAGATGATGGCTCATAGTCTTTTTCAGTCCCCAGGCCTGCAGAGACACATTATCATGTCTATAGACTTGTCTATCAACTTTGGTTTAATAACTGAAGTTATTAGGTTTGAAGTTTACCTTATGAAATTTCAGCAGATGCTCTTTGCAGAAGGTTATATGACTGGGCTGAATAGAGACACTCACAGAGAGGAAGACTTGTGTCTTGTCATAACTCTGCCAGAGTTTTCTTCTTGATTTTTGTTTTTTCCCATTAGTTTTGTGTCACTGTTGTTTCGGTAGATCACTTCAGAGGAAAATTCCTAAGTTGGAAGAGCCATCATTAATCAGGAAAGCTTTATTTGTGGATGGCTACATCTGCATGTACATCTGTATATTCCATGCCACCACCAGCTTCCTGGTCCCCTCCAAAGAGCTCCTGTAAGGATATAGTGGCTGAAACACAAAGCTGTCCATCTGCTCCCAGATTCATGCAGACTGCCCCTCAGATGAAGGGACTGTAAATCATCTGGAGACCTCTCACAATTATATTCTATTTCTCTGAATAAAATAGATGGCAAGACAAAGGAATAGAGACCATCTGCCCATCCACCTTCCAATGTAATTTGCTCCCAACAATGACTTTGCAAACTTTCTGGTCATTTCTCCATGCATTTTCAGGTTTGTTCATACTAAATCATAATTACCTGAAATTGCCACAGGAGACACTCTAATACCACTAGAAAAATCATCATCTTACTGAGAGAAATGTAGACTACTGCAGCAGTTTTAAAGAAATAGTTGTTCTTCACTTGCAAATTTGATTTTGGGTAAAGATGGGGGAGCATTTTTAGGAATTGGTTGTTGTTAGGCTTTAAAGTCAGGTAAATTTATATATATATATGTATATACACATATATATTTAGTGGCCATTTTGCATTTACTTGCCTCAGGTAACAAATACATGAGAACATACCTTGTACTCATTTTCTGCATTTTCTGTTTCTTTGGAAAACCAAACTGACAGCTTCCAGCCTGGGCAATCAAACTAGTGACTGTCAAATAGGGAGCTGCACTATCTATACACTACCTCTGGCATGCAACAAAATGCATCCAGTCCCACAAAGAATCAAAAACATTTTTGTCAAAATATTTATCGTGACAACTGATATTAATGTAATAACAAAAGTTATCAGTCACAGAAAGCTTCAAATGCACAGCTGGACTCCTCATTAGCATGGTTGTTCTGATTTTTATGCTGGTCTCTTGGGGTCAATTGCAGCTGGTATGATGTCAACCATTTTACAGCAGCTGGCATGAAAAGATGTTGAGAATTCAAGGCCATGCATGAGGGTTTATAAGTATCTTTGCAGCTACAGATTGTTCTGTGTAGACATCAAGTTTTTCTATTATCACTTTTTTACTAAGGTTCAACTAAGCCATAATCCCCAACAAAAAGGACATGGACATGTTGGAACAAATCCAGAGGAAGGCCACGAAGATGGTTAGAGGCCTAGAGCACCTCTCCTTTGAAGAAAGGCTGGGGTTGTTCAGTCTGGGGAAAAGAAGGCTCTCCAAGGTGGAGAGGGATGTTTTACAACTGTGTGTAGTGACAGGACAAGTGAGAATGACTTTAAGCTGAAAGAGGACAGATTTAGACTAGATATTAGGAAGAAATTCTTCTCTATGAGGGTTGTGGGGCACTGGAATAGGTTAACCAGAGAAGCTGTAGATGTCCCATCCCTAGAAGTGCTCAAGGCCAGGTTGGATGGGTCTTTGAGCAACCTAGTCTAGTGAAAGCTGTCCCTGCCCATGGCAGGGAAGGTTGGAATGAGATTATTTTTAAGGTTCCTTCCAACCCAAACCATTCTATGATTCTATAATTCTAAACACAACTTCTGTTAATAGCCCTGCTAGCAAGCAGAACTACTAGATATATCACTGCTAAATATGGGTGAAGATTTCACACAGTGGGGAGATAAATTACAGGCAGCTGTTTTGTTTTTAGGTGTTTGGGGGGTTTTTTAAATTCTGATAGGAGGTCTGTGAGAAATTACAATTTCAGTCTTGAATCTTTAGGTTATTGCAAAGAGACCTGAGAAAAGAATGGAAAGAGGCATCTATAAATTACCTGGGTCTAGGGTAGAGTCCTTGCAGCCTGGAAGCACGATAAAGACAAGGAAAGAAGGAATGCCAACCTTGCAGATGATTTAGAAGACAGATCAACTTGTTGACTTCATGTCAGAAGGAAACAGTGCAAGACAAACGACAAGTCTCTTCTGTGCTGGTGAATTCCTCATTTATTAACACTGTCTAAGCCAGTGGGAACCTCTAACTGGAGAAAGAACTTCAGTAATGATTACTTGTATCTACATATGTACACAGAAATACACCTTTCTGCTGGTCCATAGAGATGTTCTGAAGCAACTTGTAGTGAAAGACAGCATGCCCAGAATTTCCAGATAATATTTATCCTTACTTCTACACCACAGATGGAGTTAAAGAATTAAGAAGCAACAGATATTATTCAAACATAGGTGGAATACAATAAAGGTCATGAAATCTCATACTTTGGAAATTTTAAGTATGTAACCTGTGTTGTCAGAAAGCAACTCTCTTCCTAATGTAAATCAGCCAAAGTGCATATGACTATATTTTCCTGTATTTTTTGATATTTAGCAAGTGCTGCCAAATTTCCTTTTTTTTTTGCCTTCATCCGGGTGCAAGACTCTTAGAGGCCTGAGGGAGCAGATGTGGTATTTGTGATTTTGTTCTGAACAATCTGGCTGTTTTGAAAATATTCACAGGAAAACCAGCTACAACACCAGATGTGAATGTAGTAAAGCAGCATCTTGTGTTTACATTTTAATTTCTCCAGCTAGGAAGGCTGGAGTGTTTATGCACTGGGAACTCATAATACATTCTGCATGCTCTAATAATCTATTACTTCTGCATGGTGCTGTGCATCTCACAGTGCTCTGTAAGCCTTCTGTGCAAAGAACCCACCCACTAGTTAACTGATTCCCCCACAGGTCTGTGATACAGCACCTGTATATTAATTCTTAGTAGTAATAACCTTAGTATAGGAGTAAAGGGTAAATGAGAGCTGCATCTAACAGCAGCTGCTGAGAGGGCTTTAAGTTGACAGGTCTCTAGGTGTGTGTGATTTTTACAGCTTTAGAACATCTGTAAGACTCACTGACTTTATAGTGCTGCTGCAAACACCTCTAAAAAAAAATCACATTCCAGGAATCTAAATTCAAGACACATAAAATGGAAATCCCAGTTCATCTTGTGCTGTGGAAGTGGTATTTTTCTGTTTTGCATGTTTGAAGGATCCAAGTAATACCAAAGCAAGAAAAAAAAAAAAAAAGAAACATCCATCTGGCATTGTGGCAACCCATTTAATTCATTGCAGGCAATAGTCAGGTAAAGAATCTCACTGAAATTCATGCCAGATTTGAAGTGAGGCAAAGATATTGCTCTCTATGACAGAAGGAAGGGATGACATTGTGCAGAGCTCAGATCTATGTATTTCGTAACAGTGGTTTCAGAGTGGTGCTTAATGTCTTCAGCACACACAAAACTAGAAGGCAAAACCAGAGAATTCAAACTGCTTTAAAGGGGCGTGGTGAAGGCAGAGGTATGTGCTAATGGGGAAAGAGTGCAGAACAAGGCTGTATACCCTGCAAGAAGCTCTCCACAAGTCACCACTTTTGTCCTTGTATGTTGTGCAATTAGCTGGCAGAGGGTTCAGCTTTGGGGATTTACAATCAGCATGAGGCTAGTAAAGCCAACAGCAGTACAGCCAAAGATAGAGAAGAGATATTTATTACTAGAATGCTATTGGTAACTGTACCAGAAACCTGGCCTTCACAGCTCCTGCTCTGGAGCCCAAACATACCACTCAGCTCTCAGCAGAGGAAAGATCTATCTATGGGAAAGAACAGAGATGTTATAGAAAAGGCAGTGTCCCTGCAATGCCAATCTCTTAAATGCTGAACAGGCCACCAACATCCTTCATTTCATCCTGCTCTGCTCCACCTCAGTCTTAAGATCAAATTTTTCCCTTTTAGTCAAGACCTTTAATGACAAGAAGGAGTAAATTGAAAAAAACTTTCCTTCTGATTAAATCAATGAATTCTCACTGTGGCTGTTAGAATAAATGTTCATGGAGCCATGGAGCACTACGTCATTGAAAATAGGCTGAGTTTACATGGAATTGATCTAAGCCTGGTATTTTACGACTCCCATGTGAACTTGATGTGGCCAAATTGGCTCTCTCTTAGGACACTTTATCAGGAAGTTATATTTTTTGCCTAATTAACGTGACTCAGCACTAAAAGGCATGACTGTATAGAGGATTTAATGTGCAGGCTGCAGTGGCAAAGGAACACTTTACAGTGTACTGCAACTTGAGTGAGAGGCAGTGGTGGTTTTAAGAAAACCACTCAGGGGAAAAAAAGATCCTATCCTGTTTTTCCCGACATTATATCTATGTTTGGAAACTTCCTCCCTAAATCTTTAATGAAGGCAGAATGGGGTTTGAAAAACAGCTGGAGGACATTGATCTACACATTCCAATTTGTTTATGTATAAAACATGCATAAAGGATTAAATGCTGCTTAACAGTTTGTCTGCTTTCAGCTGCTTTCATGCCTCTGCTTTACCATAGCACCAATTCATGTCAGAAGATACCCTGGGGGGCTTTTAAATAATAAATAGGTTTCTTTGGAGGATGTCTTTTTTTAATCTAATATTAATTGGCATACAATATGGTAATTATACCTGTTCTAGAAATATGTTATGCCATTCATTCTTCCCTGGTCGATGTCATTTGCCCTGTCTCACAGTAGCTGTAGGAGCATGGAAGACCAGAACTAAGGCTGGAGAATGATATCAGACTAAATTAAGCGCTCATGCATTTATGTATCAGCATAGAGTGATGCAAATGCATTTATAAGGAATGAATGATTTATCAGGAAGTCATTTTGATCCCTTTCTGTTGCATGTGACTAATATGGGGAACAAGTCAGTTCATTGATTCAAGTTCAGAATCCTGGTTCGTCTGTCATCATGAAGGTGCTGTTTCAAAATCCTGAATTTTAAGTACTTTTTTTTTTTTTTTTTAGCCTAGATGAGGTTAGTTCACCTCTATCAGTCTGAATGATTTGTAAAAGCAAGAAATATGACTGGCTCTGCTTACAAGCTAAATGCTGAAAACTGTCTCTTCAAAATAATACATTGCATTTCCCGCTCATCTAATCCTATTTTACACAGAGGCACACAAAATAGATTGGAGATGCTGGTAATTTTAAAAGATAGACAGCTGTCCATGCTATGGGAGGTCACAGACACAATCTGTGTATAAAGAACCAAATAAGTTACCTGTCACTCAGCTCAGCAGGGGCAAAATTCTACATTGTGATGGCCTAAAATCCAAATCTTCAGCTGTTCTGCAGATATGCCACTGATAACTGACAGCTCTGGGGCATAGCATGGGGATAAGTTTGTAGATAAGATCAAAACAGTTCTAACAGAGATGTGAGATTGTCTTGTATTAGATATGCAAAATTTGTTATCTCCCAATGATATATCTGTCTCCAGCATTCTTGGTTCACAAAGTGAGCCATGCCAAGTTTCACAATAGCATCCTATAACATAGAAAAGCACCATATGGTCACATTCTTTATTCTTATCCCAACTGTCACTATGATTCCAGGGCCTTTTATGATCCAGTATCAGGCAGTAAGATCAGCAGAGTTAAAACTGAGCATTTACTATCTCTAATGGGATATGTTCTGGCAGCACAGGTAGTCCAGGATCTCATCATAATGATCCATTGTAACTAGTACCAGCACAGTCACAAACTTCCAAGGAATCAGGATCATAAAGAGTTAACAATCCATTAGTTTAGCATTCTGTGTTATTTTTCTATCAAGGACAGACAAATGCTCCTGTAGTTTATAGTGCTGCCAGAAAAAGCCACAGAATAAGAGAAAGAAACCAGGCCTTCTGGGAGAAATTCCCCCAGGTATAAACGTCAGAGTGGAAAACTAGTGAAAACCATGGACTGCAAGAAAGATTTGCTGATGAAATCCCCAGAAAATCCCAGCACAGACCAGACTTCACGTAACTCAAGGCTAAACTAACTTAACTGATCAGATGTGCTGTCAAGCATTCAAGTTACCCACACTATGGAAACAAATGCTTACCACTGATCAGGTGACTGGAGCTTACAGTGCAAATCTCATCTCTTCAACACTGTTTCTTATTTTTTGTTGAATGTTATTCCTGGTTGGTTTAAGCCAAAATTGTCTTTGTTTTAACTAATTAACAGAAGAAATGCATGAACATCCTGTCAAACTCTCTGACCAAAACAGATTTTTAAAGGCTATAAGGAAGAAAAAGGAAATCTTATATTCCAAAAGGAGGAGAATGGTGGGTCATTCACTTGGTAAATATAAATTAGTATATCAAGTTCACTAGCCCTACAGGGAAATATTCAAGAAAGATGTTGGATCAACCTGTGCATCTTTCAAAGCCTTATTGGGCCTTTCTCCTCCCTTTACCAAATGCCATGTAACAAATCAGATACAGAGAGGTGAAAGTATTTATCCCATGTTAACAGCAAATTTGTAGAGGAAATCAGAGCTCAGGTCTTCCAACACCCACAGTCCATCACCTAGTTACATAAAGACTTTGCCTGTCCAGAAAATAGCTTACAGTATTATGTCTGGGTCAGAAAAGCAGCTGAGTATTTTGGTTTTCATTTGCTACAGAATGATTAATTGGAAATGAGTGCTAGCTCCTTTCCCATGGAAAAGAGATGACAAGTGTCATTGCTTTCTCATTTACACAATGAGATTAAAGCTTTCTTAATTTTAGTCAAGATATATTCATAACTAAGCTACAAAGACATATTTTGGTAGCCAGGATGAATGCTTCCTCACCCTTCCAACCCTCTGTACCCACCACTCTCAAGATTCAAGCCCCATGGCCATCCCTGCCTGAGGATCCTTAACCCTATAGTCTTCTGTCTCCATCCATGCACATTTCTCACACCTCACTTGCATGGTATCTGAACCAGCACTGCTGCACACAACCTAATATAGCCATTCCTTGATTCCAGCCCTCACTAATCCTGGGCACAGTTCCCATAGGTCTTTTGTTTTACCTGCCAACCTTCAGCAGATGCTGAGGTCATCTAGACACATATGTTTAAGAATCTGAATCCATCCTATGAAAGAATTTCTTAAAGAACCTTAGGATTCCTTCATCAATATTATCATTAGAGGAATATCAGATGATTATGCAAAAGTCATTGCATATCTTGCTCTGAGGTCTGTCGCTGTCCAAGTTTTCAACTCTGGTAGGCTTTGGATCTTGTCCTAGGTTCATTTGAAAAAGAAAACAAAATCATTATCCTTTTTTTTTGTCTTTTCAATGTACTAAATATAGATGTATAAACAAAATCCTCAGCTAGATAAAGATAGCAGCACACAGATGGCATAAAAAACAAAGCATTTAGCAAGCTCTGAGACAGGCTGTACCCATATACACTTTGCATTACAGCTTGTTGCCAGCTAATATAATTCCACAACAGTTAAAATCTCACTCAACCTTATAAATTGTCTCACTTTATTAGTGAAAAAATATTGCAAATAGTTCTCTGTGACTCTTCTATGAAGTCTGAGTGGGGTTTTATTTGTCCTAAAATATTTACATTTTATTTTGTAGGCAAGTGGTTTCCTGCTTTCAAAACACTTTGCTGGAATACTTCCCCTTCCTGATGCATGGATCCATCCAGTATGCACACTTCCAAGTCCCAAGAATGTGGGGACTAGGGGTGCTGAGGTAGCAGATGTTCTGAGTCTCTTCTGCCAGGCAAATATCGTTATCCAGAGTACATTTGGCATTAGATGAGGGTAAGAGCATTCCTTCTAGGCTTTCCAGAATTGCTGAGCTAAATTCTCCTATTAACCAACTAAACTAGTTATGCTTTTCTTTGTGCAAGGCAGACAAAAATGGTTTTCAGAGAAAGGCCTAGTTGTCTAAATCTGTATTAAAAAAAAAAAACCAAAAAAAACCCAACCAAACCCCCTTGACATTTTAATGCTAATTTTTAAATTAAATATCTTATATTCACTATTTTGAATGTCAATAACTTTCCAGATTTTAATTAGTGGAAGTTAAAAGCAGAGTATTCAAGATCTTTATAATGATAAATAAATATGTATCAGATATTTTTTAATATATATTTTAAAGTCTTTGCTATTTCTTGCTTACTCTCTTTCCAGCCCATTCTCTACAGTAAATTAGGAAACATTTCAGTAAAAGCAGGAAATGGGCAAGAACTGAAAACCAAAAAGGGAAAGATAGGAAAACTGGATTAAAAAAAAAAAAAAAAAAAAGAGAAGAGTTAGAGAAAAAATCCTGAGAACATGTGAAACATTCATACTTTAAGAACATATCTACCATATCATTCTCTCTCTTTATTTTTTTTTTCATTCTTTCTTGAAAAGTTCCAGGAGCTTAGAAAAACTGGTAGGTTGCCACTATTTAAAAAATGTGAATGAGATTACTTGAATAATTACAGATCTGTTAGGTTCACATCAATCCTGGGCAAAGTTCTAGAACACTGGCACAAGACTCAATAAAGAATTAAAAAAAGTTGAAATAATTAATGGCAATGAACAGTATTTCATTGAGGTTTCATGTCACTGAAATGAATGTGAACTATCAATGAATTACCATGGCCAAAAGGTGAGACAAGGTCTGAATCAAAGGACAGAACATGAGCTGAGAAAGAGTAGGGTATCCATACTATGCTGTAAGTGTCTGTGAAAAACTTGGAGTTGAAATTCAAGGAGGATATTGAAAAACTGAAGAATGAGTTCACTGGAAGGTGAACATTAAAGTGAAACATGCAAGGAAATCAGTATCATATATAAGTCCAGGCTGGATTTTTTTCCTCCTGAAAGTTATATTCTCCCACAGGTAGGAGTTAAATCTGGGTACCTTGCCAAAGTTAAGGAAAGATAAATTCAGTATGTCGATGAGTATGTTTTATGAAACAGATACAGGCATTTAAAAACCAAGTCCACACTTTTTAAAAATGCTGTTACATCTCTTCACCATGTTCTGAAGATTAGCAGATACGCTGCAGCAGAAAGGAAAGGAAAAGAAAAGTAATGCAAATGACGTTTTAAAATGGGAAGTGAGCCAGAAGGGAAGAGAAAGGGAAGAAACTTAATTTTTTTCCTCAGATCTTACCTAAAGTGTACAATTTTATGCTTTTTGGTTTTTTTGACATGTAATAGGTAAAGTCATTTACCTTCTCCCCCTTCTGGCACAGACCTAACTTTCTCAAACACATGCATTCACTGCCTTCTTCAGAACTAAAGCACCCCTCATTAATCTCTAGCTTTTTGGAGGTTATCACTTTATCTTTTTCTTGCTTATCTTCATTCTGGAACTCAATTATAATGACCACATTGGCATGCCATGAATCACATAAGCAGAACACAAATCAATGTAATAGGTACACTTAGTTTAGTGGAGGCTACAGAGAACGCAGCTAGTGAAAATCTGTGAAAACAATTCTACAAAGAGGGTAGGGAGAAGAAAGAGAGTCACATTTCCATTCTGGAGGTCATTTTCCTGGTATGGGAAATTGTTGCAGTAACTTTTGCTTGAGATTAAACTATAGTCCTTTACAGTGTGTTGCATAGGCATGGCTTTGGATGCTAAATAGATAATATTATCAACAACAACATTGAATGGGATTAATTCCAGATGACATAAGAGAATTCAAGTCCCAAATAAAAAAATGTCCTTGAAGCACTGCTCAAAGTACACCTACAAAGTACACCTATAGTCCCTTTGTACAGCACTGGTGATGCTACACAGAAACCCAGCTTAACTTTGCCAAGAGTCAAACACTTTTATTACATTCCTTAAGTCTCCCTTAAAATAATTGATTAGACAATAAAAATAAAAAATACATTAATTATAATGTGAGAAAAATTTTATTTCAACCTCCAACTTGACACATTTTTCTTCCACAAAAGCTGCTAAATTGCTATGAAACAATTTGATACTGCTTGTAATAAATTTTTAAACATAAGTTGTGGAGATATAAAATGACAAATTTAACTGCATTTACATTAAAGCAATTTTCTGCCCATCAGAGAGATGAGAAAATTAATATGCAAGCTATTAACTTACAGTCAGAAACACTGTGCACTGCAACTGAAATAAAGATTTTTTTATGCCATCACTTATATTTTATTGCTTTCTCAAAAGGAAAATACAAAAAAATTACAATCACTGCATTTAAAGGAGGCTCATTAGAAGAATATATACTTTGTGGGAAACCATTAGTGAATTATGGGGCAGTCATGTTTACAAACCCTTAATCTATTTTGTTGTTTTAAAATTTGTTTCACTAGCAAGCTGCTCAGTGCAGCAGTCAGAAATCACTCGTACACAGTGTAGTGTTCATACTCTGTCTTGAACCTTACTGCTGATCAAAATAAAGCTGACTTGGATAAATTAAACATATTATTTTAGAAGCCTGCTATATTCAACTTTTCTACAGAAAAAAAAAAAAAAAGCAAACAGGTTTGTTCCTTCTCTGGGCAAACCCTCCCTCAGCTTTTATCCCTTCTCCATGCCATACCATGGCATGGAGAAGCTTAGCTCTCTCTTAGATCTTAGCTTTCTCTTGGGTCTCACACACAAAGCACCACCTTCCTTAGCAGCTTGACATGACTCTGAATGAATCAGAAGCTTCTTGCCCTGAGGATCCACCAGCTTAGCTTAGGTCCCAGGGCTTCACCTGTACATCATTAGGGCTTCCTCGCTCTGTTTCACTCACAAGAAAAGATCCAGGCTTGCCCACTACGCATCTACCTTCCTTCCTATTTTTGTTAGGTGGTGGGCAGTGAAGCAGACACATCCCTCCCATGAATCAATTTTGAACTAGCTTAATGTGTATTAAAGCTACGCCTAGGACTACTGTAACTTATTTAATCAGAAGTCTAGAGGCAGAATGATGTCCCTGAACTCTGGTTATCTTCTCTGTGAAGATAACTTCCCATCCTCATGTCCTGTCCCCCAGCTGTCCTCTCTGTAAGTGGTGACTATTTTTCTCATTTCTGGAAAATCCATCTCACCCTACTCCACTGCTGTCTCATCTGTACAAATCAGAACAGAAAACAATGCTTGAAAATCACTGCTCTGCTACAAAGTGTGCTTTCTTGTTTAGCCAGTATTAATCTATCTTCATTGCCATGCATCTTCCCTTCGCCATCTTCAACTTTGTTTATTCTAGATATGACTACTTTTCTCTGAACTACAAGACCCCTAAGGAAGGAGCAGTGACCAACTACAGAATAGGTGGGACTAAGGGAGACCATGTCGTTGAATAACTTCCAAGTTCTAAGAACAAGTTTCCACCTTTCCTTCTCAGTTCCGCCTTAGGAGGATGTTGGTTCTTTTTGCAGAAGGGTATTTTCTTTTAATACATCCCCAGATGTCCAGACAGCAGGTGCATTGTAAAATCACAGAATGATTTGAGTTGGAAAAGGCATTTAAAGATCAGCTAGTTCAACTCCTCTGCTGTGGACAGGAACATCTTTCACTAGACCAGGTTGTTCAAAGGCCCATCCAACGTGGTCTTGAACAACTCCAGTGATGTGGCATCCACAACTTCTCTGAGCAACCTATTCCAGTGCCTTACCACCCTCATAGCGAAGAATTTCTTCCGTATAATCAATCTATATCTACCCTCTTTCCTTCTAAAATCTTTTCCCCTGGTCCTGTCCCTGGAGACCCTGGTAAAAAAGTCTTTCTCCATCTTTCTAACAAGCCCCCTTTACATATTTAAAGGCTGTAATAAGGTCTGTAAGGAGTAGGTCCTCATGGCCAATTGTTCTGTAACTAAGGGTCACAGAGAATACAGAGCAAGCAGGTAAAACCCTCTCCTCTCCACCCACATGGCTAAGATTTGAGATAATCTGTACAGGAAATCATTTTTACATGAAACAACCTGTAGAAAGCTCGGCACTGTTACAAAATAACACCTCCATTTTTTAATGTTCTGGTTTATTTTTTTCCTCACATCATGGTATTTTTTCTTTTCTTGAAATAATACATAACTTCTCTCTCATTCTGGAAAATCAGACTAAGGGATAGTGTTGTAAAGTGAGAAAAACTTCTGTATTCTTCCTTAGTCTTACACCTATTACATAGTGCTTTCTTAACTAGCAAAATATGCAGCATATACAACATAATCTCGCAAACTTTAGTTCTGAAACACACAGACACTGTGTCACCTTCTTGTTGTTTGCAGCCTGATTAATGAACTTTAGGCTTTTCATTTACAGATTATAAAGCCACCACACTGTCAAAATGTGTGCATTCTCTTTTGAAATATATAATGAAAAAATCCCCAACGTGTTATATTTGGGTCCATCACAAAGGCCACTTTGACCCATTCACTTTCTGATGAAAATACCCTTTGGCAAAAGGGTAAATTCTCAAGCCCAGAAATACTTATGGGAAATGCTTCTTACACTGATCTGTTGAAGCACTGGTCTACTTTGGGGTGTGTGGGATGGGAATTGCAGCAAGACTAAGTGAACCTGCTTTTTCTTTTTTTTTTTTTTCCCCCCCTGGAAGAACTGGGCAGGATAAGATGAATAGAGAAGGAATTAGAAATGTGTAATTGTCCTGTTCCTCAACACTTTGCAATACTGCAGCTGTGTCCAAATTTGAGTCCTCTTCTGTTGCAACATGACATAGAAAAGTACAAACTAGTAAGGTCTTTTCAAAAATTTTTCTAGTTCTTGGACTATCCCTCAGAGAGGTGAAAATCTGTGATTCACGTTTTTTTCTGTCTGTGGGGCATTTTCTTGGATCCACTGTTTGCAGGTACAAAACATTACAAACCTTACCTGTGCCTTTGAGGTTCTAAAGTCTATTTCTACGCACTCAAAGTAAAAATAATGGGCTTTACTCATACGTTATTGCTCTTGCTGCACCTGAATCAAGTAAAGGGCTGTATTCTCATTGTCTGAAGTGAATACACAATCAAAGAAGTTCCAAATGAGAAAACACTAATAAGAAGTGATTTCATATCAGCCAAACAAAATTGTATGAGTTTAACTGCTGCTCTCATGATCCTGACTCTCTTCCCCAGTTGCCAACCTCAACCATCCTGGAAAGTGCTTCTCTGACTTTCCCAAGTCCAAGTTTTGGGTTACTTATTTCTTGCTATGTGTTTATTTTTGGCTGATTAGTTTGGGGTTTTTGTCTTGTTTGTGGGTTTTTTTTGTTTGTTTGTGGCATTTGTTTTTTAGTTCAAGGCTGTTTTCAACTGAAAAAAATACAGAAGGCCTTTGTGGTGTCTCACGCACATTTTGTCAGTTCTGACAATCTGTCCACAAATGCACCAATATCCTCTTTTATCTGCTGGGGAGTCTTAACTCCTAGAGTCAATGCTGTCACAATCTTATCAAAGTTACCTCAATATAAGACTTTGTAGAATTGTCAGAGAGTGAGAAATTGCAGTAGATGGTGGAATAAATCCTCACTGCAGGGTAAACACAAGAAAAGCCCCACCAATATCACGCTTTCTTGTGCCAGTTGGATATGGGATGCCTGGAAGAGAGAGGGAAGAAAGGATCAGCCCCTTAGTGGGCCCCTACCAACACTGTGTCTGCTACTCCCTGCAAACTAAATCTGGTCCTGTGGCAATACTTTACCTACCTGCAAACATGATCCCCACAAGCAGCTATTCAGTGTGTGGTAGCTGCAAACTATCCTACTATTTACATTGAATTGCAGAACGACGAAGCAGAGCAGAGGAGCTTGACACAGGAGATAGATGAGGTGTATGAATATGATTTCTCCCGCACACAAATGAAGGCAGCAAATTCAGCTGCAATACATGGCATCAGGATATTTATTGCTTGCAGGTGTTCATGAAAATATATGAGAATCCCATGAGGTTCACAGATTTTAGAAGGAATTATTGTGCACCTGGAAATTTGTCCTGCAAAGTGTAGTATTTGTTTCCTGTTGTTATTTGCTGTCCATTCTTTTCTAGTCACATACATTATTCATGGTTGTACTTGTAGGAAAGCCAAATTCTACAGATACTCTTCATCAACAAGAGGGAACAATTCAGATAGAAAATCCTCCTTGGGAAAGGATGACTTTTTTTTTTAAAGAAATACAGTACAGAGTGAATTTACTTTCTTGAGCTTTTCTTTTAAAGCTAAAGTTCTGTAACCCATCTTTGGGGGAGGAGGGGGGAGAGGGGAACACGACAAAGCCAGTATCTTTAATATCTTTGCCATGTGGAATATAAAGCTGCTTTTGTACCAGGCCTATTGTGCTAAGCAACCCTTTTACAAGACTTTAAGACACTGTGTACCATTCCCTTTCCTTGAAAATTTTTAAATCCAAAATGTGTGCGTCCCTCTCTTTGCTGAGGAAGTAGAAACAGTGGAAAAACAGGCCCTGGTGAGCCCTTCTCACACATCAAAGATTCATACAGCTCACAAGCACCACACAGGCCAGCTCTGTTAGAGTAATGCACCAGGGGTACGTCACAAGGCTTATTATAAGACACTTAAATGACAAAAACTGTAGCAACAAATATGACAGAGTATATAGGTCTGACAAGACTTTTTGGCAGATGACAGGATGCACAACAGATCCTCAAGAATGTGCAAGAGGTGCAGCCATTAGTGTAGTCAGAGGCATGCCTATTACATTTGAATTTTGGCTGAGGGATTCACATTTGGACAGTTAATCTGGCATGCATCAACTCGATTCAGCCTTTAAGAAAAGAGATGACAATGCTCCTGGACTTGATTGACCAGACAGAATAGAAGTGTTTTTGCAACTATTTAAAAAACAAAACCTTTTCCAAAAGTAAGACAAATGAAAAAGATAGCTGCAAATAGGAGGAAAAACAAATCAGATACTATCCCTATGTTGACATCATCAAAATGCTGAGATTGACACACCTTCTGTTAAGTAACACTTACAGAGAAAAATGATTAAACCTCAAAATATGAAAAATATATTTCAGGGTTTTATTTTTAAAATTTTAGTATTATTTTGTACTGAAATGTCAGCCTTTTAAACATAATCAAAAATTGAAAAAAATTGTGTGAGATAACATATATTTTCTCAGTGTTTCTGTAAAACGTATTGCTGCTCACTTCAGTCATATCTAATAGTTCATGGTTGTATTTTATTTCCATGGCAAAGCTTGGGTAGCAGGAGGGTCTGACAGAGGCAATGGCAGCCGGATCCAAGACGGACGCATAACTGGTCAGGGATGAGCACACCAGTGACAATGGTAGCACCTCTGGGTAACAGATTTAAGAAGGTGAAAAAACTCTGCATGCAGCTAGAGAGAGTGACAGTACATGAGAGGAACAATTCTACAGGTCCCAGGTCAGAGAAAAAAGGAGGAGAAGGAGGTGCTCCAGGTACCAGAGCAGAGATTCCCCTGAAGCCCATGGAGGACCCCACGCTGGAGCAGGTGGGTGTCCAGAGGAGGCTGTGGCACCATGGGAAGCCCATGCTGGAGCAGGTTCCTGGCAGGACCTCTGGACCTGCAGAAAGCAGGTTTGCTGGCAGGACATGTGACCTCACAGGGGACCCCCACTGGGGCAGTTCATGTGGAACTGCAGCCTGTGGGAAAGGACTCACTGGAGAAGTTCATGGAGGACTGTCTCTTGTGGCAGGGACCCCACACCGGAGCAGGGGAGGAGTTTGAGGAGCCCTCTCCCTGAGGAGGATGGAGCAGCAGAGACAATGTGTGGTAAACTGGTTGCAACCTCTGTTCCCCATCCTGCTGCACAGCTGGGGGAGAGGGAGAGAAAATAGGGAGTGAAGCTGTGCCTAGCAAGAAGGAAGGAGTGGAGGGAAGGTATTTTAAAATTTGATTTTATTTCTTATTAACCTGTTCTAATTTGTTTGGCAATAAATTCAATTAATTTTCTGGTTTGCCCATGACAGAAATTGGTGAGTGACCTCTCCTTGCCCTTATCTCGACCCACAAACCTTTTGTTATATTTTCTCTCCCTGTCCAGCTGAGGAGGGCAGTGATAGAGCAGCTTTGGTGGGTAACTGGTGTCCAATGATAGTCAACTCACCTCAAATATTAACAGATTACAGTCAAATGTCCAGGGTCATGGCCAAGACTGGACTGTAGAAGACTGAGAAAATTCTGTGTTGCTAACAAAACATTTCATTTATATCATGTTAGTAAAATGATTATAATTACAAAATAGAGCTCTTTTACCCTCTTGCAGCACAAGAGGAACAAGACAGCTTGACATAATGGAAGCAAATTATTAATGAAGGAATATAAAGAACTTTTTGCATGCTGCCCATTCCCCGGGAGGGAACAGCAGGGAGTCAAATGCAAAATGGTATTACATCAGAGGAGGCAAAGTTCTCTGTTTAGCTTCTATGTTTTCATTTAATTTAATATACCATACCATTTTGAAACTGTTGTTCAGCCTTCATCTGAATAAATTTCAGATCAATAAAGGAGGTGCTTAAACCCTATTAGCTTGTCTACAGCCATTCAACATAGCTCAGCCTGTCCTTCTGTGTATCTTCCCATCTTCCCAGGTTAAAAGTCTTCCATTTTCCTTTTGAATTCAGGAGACCTGAATCTGCAGCAGTCTCACTCATCTTCTCCTGGATGAGCAAGAGTATTTCCATTCACTGGAATTCAACTCTCATTTTTGCATACAAGTTTCTCATCTCCTATCTCCTCTCCAGATTCATATAACTTGTGAAAAAAACCAATTGCTCCATAACTACATTTCCTTCACTAGCCCAGCAAAACAAGTTGGAGGCCTGTTCACAATTTTTTTGAGTCTGTTTGGGAAGAAAAGGTAAGTCTTCCCCTATCTGAGAACATGTGACAAAGTGACAGCTTTAATTTTAAATACTTTACACCTCTAGCAGCAGTGCCTTATCAATTTGCTAAAAATTGTTATCTGATGGGTGTTTCTTGTTATGTTAGAACACATCATTTAATACCAGATCACAAATTTGCCTCTTGGAACTCCTGCTCCCTGATAAAGGACCATCATGCACTATTAAAATTCTCTGCTCTCTGTTATTCTTACAATTTAGACAGGGTGATAACAGTCTCTCCAGATCACTTTCCTCTTCTGTCTGGAGAAACAAGTCCAGGTCTCCATACTATACTCCCATACAAATAATGTTTGTACTAAGGCAGCCATGAAACACACTAGAGTAATTAGATTAATTAGGAAATCAACAGCCTTTGAAAAGCTTGGCGTAGAAACCTTTGCCTCTGTCCCAAAGTGAAACCTACAATACACCTAGAAGCTTTGCAGCACTTGAATGTGAATTTGTTAGTAGTACTTCTTTGGCAAGCAAATTGAAACTGGGACCATACTGGGGTAGGTGCAAGTATATAGACAGCAGATTGTGCTGAAGATTTTCTATTTTAAATAGACAAAGGGTGAAAAATAACCCAGAACTCAGATGCAAAGAGACTTGTTTAGAACACAGGTCAGGAGAAGAGCTAGAAAATATCTCAGGTGTTTTGGCCTCCAGTCTCGTTATTCTCTGAATCCTCATTTCTCCTTAAACGTTTTAGACAGAAATAATTAAAATAATGATAATAATAGTAATAATAACAACAATAATAACAATATTATTATTTTCTTACTCCTTGAGGGAAAAAATCCACAACCTCACATAATTTTTCATTCCATTTGCTTACATGACTGATATTTGTATATCTAAAACCCTCTCCCTCATAAACGCTATTTCACATGCCTAACTAAGAATTATTTTGTGATAAAATTGTCTAAACTTCCTCATCATTAACTTCTTTAAATTATACTGTCTGAAGATGTTTATGGATTTGCTAAGTAATCTACTGTGGAGCACAAACTGCAAACCAAAGTGAAATTGAGTTCCCAACTGACTGAGAAGGTAATTAATGATTTAACTGCACAACTGTTAGCAGATCTATAATGCAACTTAAAAGCTAATTGAGAACTATACAGCCAAAGGAAAGAGGAAAGCATAGTGCAGCCACAGTACTCCTTTGAGTAGTATTTGGTCAGTCTGCTGTCAGAGAAAGCGGAAAAATAGCTATCCCTACCTCATATAAAAATAAAGACACTACACAAAAATATGTGCTAGCTTTGGGGAATTGGCATTTTATGATCACCTCATTAAGAGGGCAAGTTTCTAGCAGAGTACTGAATTCCACAACTTCCCTTCCTCCCTGGGCAGTAGCATTAACATGCCCCATTTCTCTCCCAGCTCATAATGCATCAAAACCCACCCCAGCAAATCAGCTGCCCAGAAGAGACAGGAAATGCTTTTCACTGCCATTTTATAGCCCAGTTATCTTAATTAGTCCCAGCTGACTGAGAAAGCCCAGAAATAAGGCAGTAGATTGGTTGTACTTTTACCTGGAGGAAGTTTTCCAGGTTTGCGGCAGCTGCTACAGAATCTTTAAGAACCAACAGGTTTTTTGCCATCTTATGTCTGGGCAAGTGTTAATCTTTTCACAATATATATGAGCATTTACCATCCTACAACAGCCAAAAAAAAAGTAAATAATGACTTAAGATGCATAAGGATTTGCTCTACTGTAACAATCAGCAATCTGGAAGGAAAGTCATAGACTAGATTTACCAGAGAAGGTGCACACCTAAATCTCTGTCATAGCCCTAAAGCCCTACAGCAAATATAGAATTCACAGATCCTGAATTTTTAGAGTAATAAGTATTAGTAAAGGTGCTGAGGTCAACTGTGTAAAACTTTGTAGTATTGAAGCCTTATGTATTTTTCAGTGTGAGGCATTCCACTCAGCAAGTCAGGCTAGCACAAATTTTTCACACCTGTTTAGCTTTTTTAACACCTATATACAAGGTTTTTCAGAGGGACATGCCATTGTTCCCTTTTGTCATGCAGTTATGTAGTTAAAGGGTCACCCAGATGTAACAGAGATCTGTGGCCACTCCAATTCCTTCTCAGAAAGGACACGAACTGCATCATCAGCTACTACTGAGGCACATGGGCACTAACCTGTACCTCACAAGTTTTTCTAAGAGTTAATATGGGAAAGTGAGAATATGTATCTACTAACATTTCCTCCAGCAGAAAAAGCATTTTAGCTTGAACCAATACACTCCGGGTAGCTGTACTACCCAGGTCTCCAGCGTCAACCACTGCAGAATTCTCTAGCCATATTTCATAAGCCAGAGTGGATGTAAGTGTGTTTGTACCAGAAAAAGACCACATACCTGATTCCTAGTTGAAAGTTGCTCTTTTCCCTCAGGTCAGAATAAGGCATATGAAAGTCATGTCTCAGAGTACTCCCTCCTCAGCATCTATTCTTGTCTACTTTTGGTGCCCTTCCACTCCCTGTGCTGGCACGACAGAAATGTCCTGTAGAGAAGCCATTGCACAGATTTATACATGACATTAATTAGGGCTCTGTATTCTTTAAGCAACCAAGCCTCTAAGGGTGAGGCCTATCAGCAATTGGGGATGTTCCTTTTTTTTTTTTTTTTTTTTTTTTCCTATGGTAAGTTGTTCTCTTTACCATAGACAGCCTGGTTTGAAAAACACATTATAAACTATGAAAGTGTTACCTGTGTCAACAGAGACACGGGAGCAACAGACAAGTAAGAGCCAAGACCAGCCCTATGTTAAAGATCCTGTTTCCTACTAATTAGCGTGAAATAAATACAGAAGAGATCATGTCTCTGTCCAGAGAGGTTGTGGACTTGCCCAGAGAGGCTGAGGACTCCCCATCCCTGGAGGTGTTCAAGACCAGGTTGGAGCAGGCTCTGAGCTTTAGTGGAGTGTCTCCCTGCCCATGACAGCAGGGTTGGAATTATATGGTCTTTAAGGTCCCTTCTAACCTGAAGTATTCTATAATTCTGTGTCTTTTAGATATGTACCTTTCTTCAAATTATTCTTAATATGAAATAAGAATCTTGGCTTAAGTTCTTCCAAATGAAAGCCCCTCAATCTCCTTTAACATCCACCAATATCCTTTAAATATTTCACCAAACAAATGGCAGGTTCTGTATCTGATCGACACTTGATCCTAGATCACACACGTTCAAGTGCTGTCTGTATGTAGTTGTACGCAATGTTGAGTTTGCATCTGGTTATTGGCTTCTTCCTCTTGGAAAAGATAAAGGACAGAACGAGCTTTCTGCAATTAGGAGCCATTTTTAAAGATTTGTTCTCTAGTCAGGTGATAACTTCTCCGAAGTTTTAAGAAAAATAACTGCTGCCTGTCCTATTTGGCTGAAATTAATCATAAATTCAAAAGGTGTTGGGGATAATGTTTTATTACAAAAAAAAACCCCAAACAAACAACAAAACCATACGAAGAGAGAACACAGCTTTTGAATATCTAAGCTAAAACAGTAACTGAAAACTGAAACTTATGTTGGATCGAAATCTTGGCCTTACTTAAGTCAGAGGTGATTGTATTTCAGCCATGACAGTCTTTCACCTTACATGTTCTATGACCCAACCTATGGAACTGTATATCAAAAAGACAGCTGTTTGTTTTGGTAATAAAATAAAAAGAAGGTACTAGTAAATCCATCAGTGTTCTTCCCCTCCCTGATGAATATATTCTCCACAGGCCTAGGCTCTGAAAGGTTAGCTGTCTCCTAGAGGCAGGAGCAATGAAATCACAGCATGCAACTTCCTTCCTTTCTGTTTCACCTAAAACTGTTTCATTTGAAGGAAAAGGATCCTACATTTTCTAAAATCAGCACTTCATTGTGCACTTGAGCCCCACAGTTATAAGGTAACCACAACAGGTCTAAGCCCCTAAAGTTTTCAAGCACTGTATTTTTTGTTATGTGTTCATACATGCACATGAGATAATCAAGCCAAAGTCTTTCCATGCTCTTACACCATGCATAAATAATTAAAAATATTATTAATAAAATGTCCCATGTAGCTCAATTTGAAGAATCAGAGCAATAGTGCTTTTCTTTTTCCCTTGCTTCATTTTGCAAGCCAGAATTGCATAGCTGAACAGAATGCAGAGACCGTCTGTGAACAGACAGATTGGCTAAAGGTACAGGTTGTTAATCCCCTAGAAATGGCCTGTTATCACAGTTAAATCCCTCTCTTCTGAAAAAAAAAAAAAAAAAAGAAAATGAGAGAACAATTCCTGTGCTTATGTTTGTGCTAATTTTTTGTTGTTTAATTGTCATCTTACAATACAAGTAATGCTTTCTACCTAGGACATTTCAGGAGATAAAAAAGGCTCTTCCCTTCCCCCTGGTACCTCATTATCCATGTCCTGACCAGAGCTGTTAAAATGTAACAGGTTTTTAAATAAAACAATTTTAATTTTAATACAGGTTGTTCAAAGCTTAGAGTGCTGCACAAGTGGAAGAAGAGCTAAGGAAGATAAAATCTAGTCAGGAATATTCCCTTTTGTACTTCCCTGATGGGAGTCTTTTTTAGATAGAAGAAGAAACCTTGCTTGCACTGTTTGGAGGAATGTGCTTGAAGAGAAGGAGAAATTTTCTTCAGACTCCTGTCAAGAGATTAAGAAACAGTTTCATAATCTGCAGACTTTTGAATCCCTCTAAACAGTAGAGATGAGGGTCTGCAGTAACAATATACTAGCAAGGCATGTTACAGGTATCTTAGAGGTGTTAGCACATTGCAGGAATACCTGTTGAAAATCCCAGAGATGCCTATACAGTCTCCATTAGTTATTGGAAAGCTACTGTTGTGTTGGACTGTTTATTAACTGCGTACTAAAATGTCTGTTCTGAATTTAAGATTACACTACTTACAACCCTCTCCTTAATGTGAAGTGTGGAGGGACACTATGCCTAAATAGCGTCTGTACAGTGACGATGTATAATCAACACAATTAAGATGATGTTCACAGAGAGTTGGGATACCAATGTATTAAATATTTAACCTTACTGGATTTCTTACACATGCTTTAGATCTCAGTTCAGCAATTGAAATTGTCTTCCACATCCTGATAGGTCCTGGCTCTTATTTATAATCTCTGATTTACCCAAATATCAACACAGTGCTGTTGCAGTTACTCTAGGACAGCTGTGAATAGCACTTGATCATGCTGGGTCAGAGAATGTTATTAAACAATCAGAACTCAAACATTGGCATAAGAATATCAACCTTTTCATATGCTGTTAAAGCCTCAGCCCAGAGGAAAACCAGTTAAAATGTCTGTTTCAATTAAATCAGATATGTACGTAACTACTTTTCTAAAGAGGAAGAAGAAATACAGGCACGTGCCTTGGAACTTGGCTGAATCCAGGCCTGATATAGCATTTCTCCTTTTAAGAAGGCATTGGGAACAATATGTTCTTATGATATTAATATAACCATCTGCCAGTTGCATAAAGGCTGGCAAATTACCTCATCATTTTCCATCCTACATTAAAAGAAAAAAAAAAAAAAGAGAGAAAAAGAAACCCACCCCCAGTATTCCTGGGATGCTGCAAAGCTGTAGAGGAAAAGCTTGATGGCTTCAAACCAACCCTTGCCATGCTCTGAACACAGACCTGCACTTCTAATTAAATGTACAAATAACCCCCGAATACCAAAAATTCAGGACAAACAAATCTGTGCTGGCATTAATGGCGACAGTCACAACCATGTCTTTGCTGTGCCTTGCTGTATTCTTGAAAACTAGAGCAGAGGTTCCTCTTGGCCCTAACAGTGACCTGCAGTTTACATTGTCCAGGGAGTGAGATATTCCCACAACTGTGACAGCCACAGCAAATTACAACTTATCCCCGGGCAGGTTTTCCTAGATCTCAGTACAAAGGCTACTTTACCCTAATCAGCTCTCCGTGAGGGCACTACCAGCAGAGCTGTGCTGATAAATGGGTAGGAGTAAAAAGCAAGGTCTACTTTTGTAATCTTGGGACTAAGAGTGCAAGAAGAGTCTGTTAAAATCCATGTACAGGGTACGTGTACCACTCAGGACTTAGCAGGTCAGGTGCAGCACTGTACTGGTAAGCTGGCTTTATAGTCAAACAGGTAATTTCATACATCTCTCTAAATCATACACCACTTTGACCTTGGTCAGGAAAGCGAGTTTTTATCCTTGTGATGTTAGGTTTTCTTGGAGTGAACAATCCCATTCATCTCCTCCATTGCTGTGCCCCGGGGACAGAGAATGCCTCTGTTGTGCTTGCAGTTGAAAATGGTACCCAAATTTTATTTTGCTTCAATAAACATACAATGGCTGAAGCAATGTTTTACAATTTGATTCTCCAAGACTGAGTGAAGCTAGCAAGGAAAAGGCAGTTTCTTATTATTAACATGTGGGCTTACTTATTATACCGCTTATAATACTTATTGAGCTAAATAATCTTGGAAAAGTAACACTGAAATACAAGAATAATACATTTCAATTATATGTATGTATTCCATTAATGAAGATTTTACATAAGAACCTTTGTTGGTATCAAACAAAAACTCATCAGTTTTCAAGGTGAAAAAAAAATCATAAATGTTAATCTTGAGTGGCTGCCTGCAGAGTACAAGCCAAAGGCCGTTATGCATTTGTAAGGCTGGACAAGCTTGAAAGAGTTGAGGGAAGGACCTCAAAGATGACCAAAGGACTGGGAAGCTGCCATGTGTGGAAAGGCTGAGAGAACTGTGTTAGTTCAGACTTGAGGAAAATAAAAAAAAAACTTAAGAAAGACAATATGACCATATGCCAGTATTTAAAGGGTGGCTAGAAGGAAGATGTAGAATACATTTTTTATAAGGAGGCACATGGGGAAGATGAGGGGTAAAGGGTACAAGTTACACCTGGGAGGATTCTGATCAGACACAAGAAGAGAATTTTTCATAATGAGAACAGTCAGCTACTGGAATAATCTCCCCAGGGAAGTGGTATATTCCCTAAGTTTGGACACTTTTAAGATTCAGCTGCACAGTGTGCTGGGTCATCTTGTCTAGACCATGTTTTTGCCAAGAAACATTGGATCAAATAATCCTTAAGGTCTCCTTCCAACATGGTATTCTATAATTTGCAACTAGACTCATAGTTTTTGGCTGAGCTACATGTTAAAAATAAATATTCAAATAACATTTTCCTGATGAAAAGATATACAGATAAAAATCTTCCATATGCCATACTGGGTCATTCCAATGCTTAATTTTCCCAATGTAAAAATAATGACTTAAAATTATTAATTTCAGTAGAGCTATAACAAATAATACCAGCTGTGCTTTTGGCTCTTGACTCAGGTTTGCTTTGCATTTTCCAGAAGCATTTCTATTTATTTGTACCAGCTCCACCATTACTATCATTACAAGGGCACAAATCCAGTGCAACAATTCTAGAGACAGGGCCTCAATACAGAAGACTACTTAAAAAACCTGATAATAAACTACTTTCATAAGACTTACACAAACCTGCAATAAAACAAGCAGTAACAATGTTTATGGATATTTTTATTAGCTATTGTTTTATTTTCTTCCAGGAATTGGTTTAAATTTGAATCACAATCATGCATACCATGAATCAGAAAGGAACAATATCATGTTGACAGAGAACTGGCTAAAGGATCATAAACAGGAGGTAAGAATAAATAATCATGCATTAAGAAAAGACACACTATTCGCAGGAAGAGACTGGTGTTAGGCCTGCTTTTGCCTAACAGCATTATTAATGGTCTTGAAGAAGAAACAAACAGGACATTAATTGAAGTCTGCAAATTCAACTGAATCGAGATGTTTTTTGCAAACACCATTGAGAAAGGGAAAATTATACAATGGGAAAGAGACAGTTTAGAAAAATGAGCAGGGATCAGCATGGGCTTCACCTTGACTAAATGCATGTAATGAGATGAGGGAAAGCACGTTTGCACAAACATATACAGTGGATGGAAATTCCCAGAAAGAAAATACCAACATGGACATATAAGGTGAAATAGAAACAAAAATATATTGTGACAAGACAATAAGAAACAAAACAGCAAGATATTCTGAAAAGGGATGTGGCAGTAAGGCCCTGACTCAGAAAAACATCCAGCCTTAGCCACAGGTATCAGAAGTAAAAAATTCTGGCTTGGATCTATAGTTGTTTGGCTTACATGAACAAGGACTTCACATGACAGACCAAACCAAGATGTTTAGCAACATTTAATAACTTCAAGTGCTGTGAAAATCATTGAAGAAGATTGAATTGAATTTTTTCTGTGTCCTCCTGTTGAAATCTGAAATAACTGCATGAAATTCACTGCAAATCCTCTGTATTTAGTGCAGTACAAGTTTGGAATTTGCAAAACTCTGCTAAAGTTTTCCAGTTTCTCAACTGAGCACAGAAGAAAACTATATTTATTTAAATGCAAGTCATAATAGATTTACAGCTGGAGGAAAAGAGAATTAGCTCTGAATGTAACACAAAACAGAAAAAAGAAATCCAAATGTAGAGTAAAAACAAGAGTATAGTTTTACTCTTGTTGTGTTTTACTCTCCTTACCAGGAAATAATGACTTGCCTGAGATCTTGTGATTTTGTGATAAAGGGTTCTTATGCTAATTTGATGCTTCTGCACTGAGAAGAAAAAAGAAAAATGAATGTAACACTAGTACTGGGAGCAAAGGACAAGTTACCACTAGTACCATTTTGCTGAAGTCTGTTCTGTTAAATACAACTACCTTTGTGGATCTGAAATCTGTTGAAGGATATCAAACACAACTAAACTGAACATTCTTGGGGAGTAGGAGAGTATTCTGAGAAATGTCTGTTCTAGTACTGTATTTCTTCTTTAATTCTTTCTTTCACTTTTAGCTATCACAGATGGGTCTTTTATCTGAGTAAATACTTCTGATTTTACGTCTTAAGATCATATGAAAATGGTTTTACCCAAAGAGGAAAGCTGAATGATGGAAATTACTGGATTTTTTTTTTTTTCCTGGTGTAGTGGCATGCGGTAATTTTATTTGTTTAATATCTGACAGAGCACTCCATATCATTGCCCAGCAAAGCATTTAAGTACACACTAATTTAAGCCCCAGAAATAGGATCTTCTGAGTTGTTAGGCAGAAAAATATGCCTGTAAAGGATACTACATATAGATTAAAATTTTGGACTAGAATGCCTGAAGAACATCTTTTTATAGGGGAGTTCAAGTACAGCTTTCTCAGAAAGAAAAGGGAATCAAGGGTGGCACAGATTCTTTTTTGCATGTGAAGGCAACTAGAACCCATAGGGGCTTGATCAGCCCCCTCCTCTCAAGATATTATGAAGCACCTTCATTATCTTTCACAGCCATAAGATCATATATACTTGGATAACACATTTGTTGATGACTTTTGCTCTGAATAATACCAGGTTAAAAGTCTCCCAGGAGCTCAAGTAGTTGGCTGGGTTATTATAGTAGAAGACAATTTCTTTTGCAAGTTGGCCCTATGTAAGAGGTCAGATGCCCCATTAGACTACACGTTAAACATTTCCCTGAGAAAGGAGAGCAGATTCTCATTTAAAACACTGCCAGCTGGAGGAAGCTCTCCATGTAAGTTCTAGTGGGCTAAAACTCAGATCTCTAGGTTTGTAACAAGATACCTTAATCATTCTGTTTCCAACTTTTTGTCTGCCTGGGGCTTTAGAAGAAAAGAGTAAATATAACATTTTAAGGAGATCATAAAATGCACCAAGGTGTGTAGCTGTTCCAAGATAATTACATACTCAAGGGGTATAATGAGGGCCATGTTCCTTGAAGATATAAGAAATGTGGGTACTTCAGCTGAATAAATTCCCTGGAGTATATAATTCTATGCTGAATATGGTATAATGTACTCTTAAGTGGACCAAATCAGAAAGGCTAAGTGGTTCTGAGCTAAGTATTGTCCCATCACACACAGATTGGGCTCTTAATTAGTCAGTTAAATTACCTTCTCTCTCCTTTTTATGGTCTTCTGTTAGATGTTGTTTCATCTGCAAGCACAATTTTCATTTTGCTAAGGTTGATCATAACCAAGAAAACTACGGGAACTCACAGCAGTCTAACGTAACCTCCTAATTACCTGAGCACATTAACAAAAAGAATAAAATGTTACTTTATATTCATAGTGATACCCATCACTATGGTAACGACAACAACAAAAAATAAAACAAAACAAAACAAAATCAAAACCCCAAAAAGCAAAAAAGGGAAAGCAAAGTTAAATAGATAAACAGACAATTACTGTGATGTCAGAGCCATATATCCATGGTAGTAAAACTAAAAACATCGATAGTCATCTCAAATACCAGATACAATAATTATTATCTCCAGGTGGAGCATCCTGTTTGACAGTTCTTTGAATACTCTTCTTAATTCTACAACAGTCAAATTCTGTACTCACATCCTAGTAAAATACACAAAATAACACCAATAGTCTTCCACCAACAGAAAGAAGCAGTAAAACCCCTCCCATCACTGCTTCTGCCACCAGCTGTCTCCTATCATCTATTCCCTCATTCTGTAAAGGCTTTTGAAAGAAAGGTCTCTGAGATTGTCACAGTAGTCTGGGCACTAAGATGTTAAATTAGTTTGGGTGGTTTATTCTAGCACTTTGACATCTATGTTTTTAGTCTCATGTTGTTCCTCTTTGGCAAGATTTTTGACAAAAAAACCCCTATTGATGGGGGCATATTGTTTTTATTCTATATTTTACTAACACAAATGAAGGCACAACCACAATTTACCATGTTGCATCAGATTCCCAAGATGCAGTAATGTATTATACAAGACACACCTGTAAAACTCAATGTAACTACTGTTACCAATAGAACTAATTTTTATGATTGTGTAAATGATATATGCAGGTCAAAATCCAAAACTTTGCAACATCAGATCTGGAAAAAAAAAAAAAAAAAGGATGCTGTCTGATCTCAAGACTTAAATTATACAGAGAGAACTTCTTGGAGCCTTTGGCAGGACCTGTCCCACATAATTTCATGTTTCCTCCAGACCTTTACACTACTTTGTGTAATCAGCCAGTGGAGTCAAAACATCTAACACATCTGTTATGGTAATTCTTGTCTGGTTTGTGCCTCTCCATTGACCTATTGAAGAAGGACCATAGATGACTGTCATAGTTTCGGTGGCCAGGACCAGTTTACCACTGTGTGGATTTAACCAAGAGTGTGTGTTCTATACCCACTATGTAATTTCTGATGAACTGTTAATAATGGACCATTTGCTGCAGCAGTCCAGGGCACACCTGACCCCTGAGGCTGCAAGATAGGTGTTAAGAGAACTCAGTAAGATAGGACGTGCTCCTGTTTTCACACCAATGGCTCACCTGTGATAACAACCCTCTGGGGAGGCATTAGGACCTTCACACCCAGCCTGAGGGGTCCTGTTTGCTAATGAGCCTCAGTGATTCCAGGAATATCCCATGACTCACAGAGTAAATCACCTACTGTGAAACTCCTGGCCCTGTGGGAGGTACTGGGCATTCCCACCTGAATGGGAGCATGTATAATCTTTGGGGTTTGGGACTTGGGGTACCACCCATCAAACCCAGAGGAGAACCAGAACCTCAAAAGGGCTGCAACTGCCACTCTTGATCACACTGAGACTGGTTTCCTTTCCTTTTACTTTGCACTCAGGGGGACCATGTGGCACAGGGACTAATGAACACCATTCTGTTCATGCCCCAGGCTGCTGGGTTATGCATTTGGGTTTTGTGGGGTTTATTCTGTATCATTTTATTTATTGGAATCTTTTCATTAAATTATAACTCTGACTTGTACTCTCTTTTTCAGTTGGGTTCTTTTCTCCTGCCAGTTTACCTTGAAACCAGCACAATAACCAGCTGTATTGAAATGTCTAGCTGGTATGAAATTAAAAGAAAGTGACTTATCTTGTGATCAGATCCATATGGTATTATTTGTCAGACACTATCTGCATCTTGGACCTTTCCAATCATTAAGGTTCAATGAAAATTCTCAATTGGCAACTTCAAACATTCTCCCATGCTTAGACTCCAAACTGAGCTCACAGTGCCAGCATGCACTCCAAACAGAATGGACAAGGAAAACAATATTCCCCAATTGTCCTAGGCGGTAACTTTTTTTTTTAAGTAATTGGACACAAAGCAGTGTTTTTTCTAACAGGACTCTTGGAACAGTCTTCTAAGCCTAGCCATAGTGATAATATGACCTGAGATGGATGAAGTGTTTAAGTGTAATAACATAAGGAAACACTTCTTCTTTGTTCAGAGGTGTAAAAAGAAGATTTGCTTTTGCATTTTTGTACCTCATTCTGTATATATTTCTGTACCAAATTATATATAAGTAAGACTTTATCAGAAGGTAAAATAAGACTCCTTGATATCTAGACATGATTTCCCTTTACTCTGGAGTAAAATAGGATAACATCTGATGTGTTTTACTGCCTGGGGGGACAAATATTAATTTGATTCATAAGGAAGTAATAATATGTGTTATAAATTTTTAATGCATAATTGGCACATTTGGATGTATGAAATGATGAGATCTCCAATTTTAATTTTCTCTCTCTCTTTTCCAGGAATTCTCTCCAGCCCACTAAGTCATCAATAAATATTCTTGAAGTATTCATATCTGAAGCATTCAGGGAACACTCAAAGGCTTGGCTTGACTCTCTTTTCATCTTCACTACTTCTTTTTCTGAAAAGGGAGGATTTGTTCCATTCTCAACAGAATAAATTCATGAACTACAGTGGATCACATTGTTTTATTAAATATGTGTAGAAAAGTCCCTCATAACCATGCCCACATATTCCTTTTCTTAAAAGAAAAGGTCTATACAATTCTCACAACGGAGGAACAGATGCTGAGGTATCTCCAGTGAAGTTGCTCTGATACCTGCTGGAAAAGTGGCCTTCAAATAATTTCTGATCAGTGTTAAGAAAAAAAATTGCACGCTAGAAAAAAATAATGCATTTTACTGATTTAAAAAATGAGATTTCCTATATACTGAATAAACATGACATATTTATGCAGTAATAAATTTAATTGTGTCTCTTTTCTCTTGATCCAAGGAAGTAGAAATTGTAATATCTCATAATACGATTAATATTGTTCTTACTGTTCTAATCACAGAAGGTTCATCTACTACAATATTGCATTTGTGTCCACAGATAATTGCCTTCCTTCAGAGTGTGGTCTGAATAATAAGCTGGAGTAATTAAAATAAACTGGCATAATTTCAGAGTATATTGCCACTGTACAAAAGTAACCAACAGGCACATATTGGGGAAGTAAACTTCAGTATGACTTATTCACTCACAGATGGCAAAGACATTTTATGGCATCATAGTTTAATTCCTGGCATAGTTGAGAATTCTGCAGAAATTTGCCTGGATATGTAGAGTTTGAAGAATACGAATGAGGAATGTGAGTTGTTAAGTATATGACTGCCTGGATGTTTGCAGTGAGTTCCCTCCTCAAACACAGAATCATCTGGACATTAACCTGTTAAAAAGCTGTACAGCCATTCAAAAAGCAACTTTTATTTTAGCTAACATGCCCTTGGACTAGGCTTTTAAACTGCATGTAGAACTAATACAGATCCATGATTCCTTAACCAGTTTTGGCATAAGTCCAGCATATATAATAGGCTTTAGGCTTCTGCTTTCTCATACTCAAGAGAAAAATGCAGGTGAAATTCTTCTTATTTAATTTTACATTCTAAAATTCAAGCATCTGGTTACCCAGGCTCTCTGTGACCCATGGAGCATGGAGTATACAAAGAACAGGATGCAAGCCTAACCTAAAACAAAGCACTAGACAGATGGATGAATCATCTTCAATAGGTGGCAATATCTTCCCACTGTCTATGGGGAAGATCCTAAGAAATAGTCTGGGCTTCAGATTTTTAAAGGGTTAATATTTAAGAAAGCAAATTCTCCATCCAATCTCAATACCCAAGGTACATTTTGCTTTACACATTTCAGGTAGCTGTCTCTTTATGCACTCATTCCCATTGATGCTGGGCATCCTTTGTAGAAAGGCTGTGCTCTCAACCAGATGCTCATTTGAGTTCCACAAAGTTCTTTGATATTTTCCCTTTTCTGTCTAAAATTTTAGTATTTCCTACATCTACTCAAGTTTTGCAACAATCTCCTAAAAATATGACCAGAAGTAGACAGTTTTAATTTCTCACTCTTTTGGTATGATATATAAACTTTAAAATTACCTCCTTATAGCTGCTGCTTCCCAGCTTGTAAATCCAAAGAACATATAATTTCAGCATTGTGTCAGATGTGGAAGGACTGTTCCTTGCTTACAGATTTTTTGCCAGATATCTCTTCACTCCCTGTGTATAATGGCTTCTGGCTAAGGAAACAAGGTGTGAAACTGAATTTTTTAAAATGTTTTTTTTCCAGTCCATCTTTGCCATCACTTCTGCTACCCTTCACCTCAGCTCCCAGTTTTAGCAGCAATAATATGACATGCAAATTACTGACAAAATTACTGCATAGCATTGGGCCCACTGCTACTTCCAGCAGTGAGACAATTCAATTAGCCAATTCATAATCTATTCAACATGTGCCCTCTTAACATTATATAGTTCTGTTTTTTCCAGGATATTTTTCACTGTTCAATCAAATGTTTCAGAAAATTTAAAGAGTAGTTCCTCTTTTCTATTAATCCTCAAACTTCTAAAGTCATCAGAGAAAAGAAATTGTTTAGTATTAATTTTCCATAAAATAACTTTGTTATTGATTACATTCCTTGGCCTTAATTATTTTTAATTGAATACTGTATCAGTTTTCCCCTATTTTACTTTCCATGGAATTGCTGGTAAACTAACAGTCCACATCAGTTACATTCCCTTATAGGTTTTTGGGTTTTCTCCAGGGATCAAAGTTAATGGCTAGACAAAGATATTCTCAAAAAACCTTCTGAGATTCCTAAGTGAATTCATATGAGCTTGAACTTTGAAAACATATTTTCCTTGCAGAGAAAGTTTGCATTATTTTAAAGTTCCTAATTGCTAGTTGATTGGGAGTTGCTTTATTATTCTCACCTGCTAAAAGTATATCCTCCTTCTTCCCAGATAATAAACACAAATATTTACTGAACACTTCTCCTTTTGATGTCTTGATAATAACTACTTTATTAGATACAGGTGTAGTAGCCTTACTCAAGGTTCAATATTTTTTCCCCAATATACTAAAAAAATATCCCCTTTCTTTGTGTCTAGTTCGCCCAGCTCAAAACTACTTTCCTGGTATCGTTTTTTTCACTTATTAGTGGCTTTAATTGCTGTACCAGTTGAAGTGGATAATTTCCTCTTCCTTACCCTCTGGACCAAAGTGTTCTGTTACATGATTAGCCAAGACTCCTTTCTGGGATTATCTGTCACTGAAATTCCCTTTATCTTTCATATTCCTAATATTTGATTTGGGATGCAAAATTAACATGAAGTTAAAAGTAGAAGTGCTTCCTAGATAATGTTTTCATTTAAAATTATCACATTTTTACAGTATTTACAGGAGCAAAATCAGCCATGGTCTTAATAGGAAGTGAAGAGGACATTAGAACTATGTGGATTCTACTATAGGCCTCAGTACAGAGAACACTGGACACCAGTTGGAACTCATAAGGCAGGCAAATGGGAAAAATTCCCTTAACTTTGCCAGCTCTTACTAAAAAAATATGCCTAATTCAACACAGGATGAAAACCTGAACACAGTAACTAATTTAAGTGGATAATTTTTAATTAGTATCAGGTTTTCTTCCTGAATATGACATATGTCATATTTTCATGTCATATTCCTGAGCATCTTGCTGGGGATATATTTCCAAGCTCTAAAACTCACAGTCAATCTGTACATTTTTCTGAGTTTCTTGCTCACATGTTTTTTTCTTATCTTCCTGTCTCCTCTTTTATCACATCGGGCAACACCTGTGTCTTATAGTTCCAAGAAACCTTCAGTTGCCTGCAGAAGCCAAACTATTTGTTCCTTTAGTTGTTTTTGCCAGATAGTTTAGAGCAGTTTCTATGTATAATCCCATAAATCTCTGTGTAATTTAAATGAGTTTATTTCTCTCTGCCTGGAATGGATTTCTGCTTCAAGATGCTCCTTCAGCTGCTCATAATTCACCTTCCATATTCCAAACATTGCTTTAATCTCTTTTTATTGACTACATATATTCTTTGCATTTGTTGTTGAGATTCATCCAAAAAGTTTTTCATATGATCTTTTAATTCCTTTTAGTATTGGTCTTTAACATGACATTCATAGGGGACAAATTGTCAGGGAGGATTCTTTGTTTTTGGTCACTCATAAGAATTTTGAAACCTACAACTGAAGCCAATGGCAAGAGCACAATCCAATACTGTCTCTCTACATTATTTGTTCAGCATTTTTGAAAGTTGGGGTCACTGATTATAGAATTATTCCAAAAATATTTCATTAGTGATGACCAAATCTACTTTTTGCCAGCTACTTGAGCAATATTATCAATCTCTTTATGATCTTCTCATGGAATTTTATCTTCAGACATAGCAGATATGAAGGTTTTTATTTTTGTGTAGCTCATGAAGTATGCTGTTTTCATTGCCTTTTAGGATAATTTATTCTGATCTATTTGCTCTCTGATGTTGGAATCCTAATCTGTTTATCTAAATCTGGAACAAACCCCATGACTGCAGGTTGTGAATTGCCATTTATATCATGTGGACATCTGTAAAATGCTCATGATGGTTCATATTTGCCTCAATCAATAAGCAGTGAAAACCAAAAACTACCCAAAGAGCAACAGTTTATTGTGACATCATAGCAAGTCCTTTTGGAAAATTACATTTAAGTTACAATGCACAGATAGTCCCAAAAGAGAAAGACAAAACAATCCTCTTTTTATAACCTCCATGATAAGTAAAGATGAAATAAAATATTTGTGATCTTAGATAACTATGTGTTCAGGTGACAAACTTGAAAGGAAAATAAAAATGATGGAGACATTAGATTTTCCTAAAATAAATTGTATCTCTAGAAAATCAAAACTACTAAACTGCTCATTGCTTTTGCAAGTGACCTGAATTGCCTTTTCTGTTTCACAAACAATTGACTCTGTCTACTAATATCCAACTTTGTTTTAAATTAGACACCAGTTGAAAATACAGAATTATTTGATAACTAATAATGCCCAATGTGCCTGCTAATGAATTAGAAAGAAAAATCTTGAGTCTTCATTTTGTTCCTCCAACTTTGCAATGCTGTTGAATGATGTAAGCAATGGTGTAACACAGAATTGTAACCAATAGAGTAAGCCAAAAAGGAAAACAGTTTCTGAGGGTTTTGTTATTCTTATTAAAATTATTATATAATTTGGTTTTTAATAAATATAAACAAATATGAAAAAGCTTACTCAGGAAACAGGCTTATAAGTTTTGCAGATGCTCAGTGAAATTAATGTTCTTGTCAGGATCAGTGCAATGGTTTGCAGTTCTGGTTCGATCCACATTTCCAGGGCCTCCTAAATCCTGACTTCATATTTGAGAACCCAGAAGCCTATGCCTGTCTACTGGCTGCAAGATGGACCCTTGGAGCAAGCTCTGCATTCATGGTTTTCAGGCAGATGCTCAGGAAATTTGCCACAGGTTTGGCAAGACACCTGAAAGGCCGGGATGACTCAACAAATTCTTGTATTTTTACTTCTGCTAGAAAATATCTAATTAACTCCTCTGGTGGATGAGATTATTAACTTGCACTTAAAGTTCAACTTAGATTCACTCTCCAGTCTTAAGGAAAATATATTTAGTTTAAAAAAACAATTGCTCATAAATTTATATGTAATGTACAAAATACACAGATGAGAATTAGTCAAAAATAGCATGAAAATCTGTGAGAAATGTCAGCAGGAACAATTTTTTTTAAAAACCACTTTTTATCTTTCTGCAGAACTTTTTTAGTAACTGCACACCCACACAAAATAAGCAACCAAGATATATAATATGTATGTGTAGATAATTCATTGAATTAAATCAGGAAATGCAAAGCAGAACCAAACTTTTCTATGGAGAATTAACTATATAAAAATGACTTTTTAAATTAGAAAGAAATGTTCAGTCCAGAAATCCTACTAGCTCTAACTCAGAGGATCTTCATCATCCTTTGCTTTTGAAATACCCACTATGAGATAGGTTCTCAGAAGTGTTGTAATCAAAGGAAAGAAAGATGCTTGTGAGTTACTTCTCCATTCCCACGATATTGTCTTTATAAAGTGAAATGTTGACAGCTTTTGTGGTAGAGGTTCTCACAGGAACCACTCAGTTGTAGAGGGAACCAGCTGAATTACAGTTTGTACTGGTTCCACTTCATTTTCAACAATGACTAACTGGAAGCCCCAGTGGAGGCACAGCAATTCTGGCTTATTACTTTGTTATCTTTTTTGAACAAGCTTTAAGTACTGCTGAGTGATTGGATAGGAGTACAGTAGCACTTCTGCTTTGGCTGACAAATCCAAGATTCCTTGTGTTGCCAAGAGATCTATCACTGCAGTATCCTATCTCAGAGACAGCAATAGGCAAAGCTAAATTAATTCATGGGCTTTCTCTTGGAGGTCAGGTCTTCTGACCCAAGACTGTGAAGACACCAAATTAAAACTCAGTAATTCAGCCATTTCAAGCCCCACAGCTTTCACTGTGAGTTTTGAAGGCCTCACGTACATTTTTTATTTTAGCTGGGGCAAGGGTACTATTCAAATTCAGAATATTATTTAGTGGACCTGACAATGTCCTCTCTGGCCATCCTCTCTGTCTCCACAGCATATAAATATGCCTAACACTCAGTAGTGAAGTGTCAAATGCTTTCTTCCTGCAGAACTTGGAAGAAGGTGGTCTAAGAGCAGAGACTTGAAGTTTAACTTTGTGGATGGTGGGTGAAGTCAGCCTTGGAAGTAAGACTACTATCAGTCTGCATAGCACTAAAGGTAGAGTCAGTGGTAGAGTCCTGGAAGGAGTCTGCACCTCAACACAGCAGGCTGTAGAGAACGAGATGTGATCTAAATGGGGCAGAATAGCAAAACACTGGCATGTTTTCTAAACTGCTTCTGAGTTACTCTAGGAGAAAGACAGGGAATGGGAACATTTTATGCATGATCCCCTGCTCAGAGCTGTACCTGGGGTTGCAATCTAGCTCTTAGAGTAGCAGCTAAAAATGTAGTGATGACTCCTGCCAGGATAATTACATAGCTCCAATGTCACATCTTTCAACAAGCAAAGTAATACAGAGGAACTTGGAACTTTAATATCATGTCATTGCATCTTCAGGAAGAGAGGAGGGGGATAAAAATGAGAGGAAAATTGTATTTCAGATATACGTTATGTGCACAAAGGCTACCAGGTCCTGCAGGGATTCCTAGAAACAATTTTCTTTTGCTCAGGGGTCTGGTTAGACCTCAATGACATTTTCATTTTCCTGGTGGGAAAATAAAATGTCCCCAGCAGCGTAAACTCACGCTCTTAATAAGTAACAAGCTTTTTAAAGCACAATGTTATATGATGACATTTTATGCAGAGATGTAACTCATAAACTCTGAGAGCAAAGGATAAAGAAAATGACAAGCTAGATACAGCACACATTAATATATGGCAGCTGTAAAAATCACAAAGGATGTATTGGTCCTTTACACGCAGGGGTAAACATGGAAAAAATCTGTTACTACCAATAAGGGTATGCCAGCTTGGTGCTCGTGGGAAATGAAATCTGAATCAAGTACCAATAGCTCAAAACTTACTTGTCCATAAACACTATCATTTCATACAAAGGCAAGGAACTATCAACATCTGAACAGCTGTAAACATATGTTATTCAGCTGCTATGATCAATGCAGTTATTAGCGACTTAAGCAGTTGCTTTGAGAGCAGTTCTTGCTCTCAATGTAAAATGTTTTCTCCTTGCTACATATCCATCAGCTGGAGATCTAAAAGACAGCTCAGTGAAGGCAGGTAGCAAGCATTCAGAGAAATCTAAATGAAAAGTCCCAGCAAGCCTTTTAAACAAAAAAAGTACTAGATGCAATCCATCTCTTCAAACTAATGCAGCTATGTGTTAAAATCTGTGTATGTGTAATGAACCTCAGTTGTGATGTGAGTAGACATTTCCCCTTGTACTGCTTTGAATTGTAAGATTCTAGTTCAGTTTGGGCACTGGGTATTTCCACACAGCTAAAACTGTAATGTAGATAAAGGCATGTGTCTATTTATAATGTGTATCAGACACATTATAAATTACATTTGAAACAAAATGTATCTCTAAGTAAACTCATTTAATTATAATCAAACACTGGAGGCCATCTCAACACACTCCACCTGCTTAAAGCACGGCCAGTTTCACAACAACCTACCTAATATATTTAGTAGGGAGATCATATATTTATGATTCCTCTCTCTCTAAATATACAATTTGATATATGTATTTTTATGTATGTAGTACAAACAATATATTGCCTTTAAAGGACAGGTCTGACCTGGGTCTTGAAAATGCAGCACTAACACAGAGGAACAAAGTACATAACAGGTCTCTGGAAAAGCTGTGGAGGAAGAGCCTCGTGTCAGCATAGCAGTGGTGGGACACTGCTCCCATTCACGGATGAGAAGTAGGAGGAAACTGTCCAGTTGCAAAGTTCCAATATCTCTTTCTTAATGTTTTCACAGTTACAATTAAATATATAACTTGGAGAAGATGATGATCATTCTTCAAAAATGGGATGAATACATAAGCTTAGAAGACAATAAATGGAGAAAGCAAAGCAAGACCATAATTGAAAAGTATCTTTTGCACCAGAATACCTTTTCTGATTCACAGTTCCTTACCTTGTTCAAGTTTCTTCTCATTTGGTTTCCATTTAGTGACACCTTTCTAGAGGCTTTTACAGAGGGCTGTATTTTATATATTTTTATGTACAGTTATGATTCCAAGGGCATTTTTCATGAGAGCATTTCACACCCATCCTGTACTTCCTCCTCTCCAATTTTATGCACATTTATTATCACCCCTGCACCACCCATTCTTTATGCTCTTCTATACACATTAAACAGATGTTTTTGGAGGCTGGCAGGGAACCAGTCTCAAACACTGATCCATCTTTTCTTTTTTTGGAGGTTTAGTTTCGTCTGCCTGGTCCCATACAAAGTTGCTGTGGCACAACTAACAAGGATATGTGGGAAGAGGAGCCAGAGTAACTGAGAACAGAAATCAGTACCATTAGCGCTGCTTTCCAGGGACATGTCCATAAACCTGTTCCTGGGAGACAGGACTGGTTTTCATTCAGAAGATTGGTTTTGAATCAGAACTGAATGATTAGGGTTAAGACTTATAACTGACTGAGATGAGAGGGTCAAGGTCAGGTCCAAATTTGACTTTTAAAGTTTACAACATATCAGGAATTGAGGATATGAATGTAGTTGCAACAGAAGTAAATCAATCAGCAGAGTACTGGAGAAAACCCACTCATCATCCATGGAAGGCAGGTGATCTACAGAGCAGGCAGAGTAGGAATGCTTACCCTGAAGGATTTATGGTGACTGCTAGACTTTGGCCTGGAAAGGGTAGAAGAAGCTCAGGCATCAAAGGTGTTTTTTTTATACCATTATTTGTTCTTTTCAACCAAGGACATCAAGGAAAAGATTGGCAGATAATCAGAAGAGGTTTTTGACAGGCAAAAAGACAGATGATGGTTTGAGAGACCTAATATGGATATTCATTGCAATAAACTTAAAATAAACCGTGAGTGAAGGATACTCTACATGAATCCAGACATCCTAGAATGGCCACACATTCTCACTGTATACATGTGAGATAAATGAAATTTTGGTTCATATCACATAATTTTAACAAATGTGCTCAACATGCATTTTAAATACTGTGCAGTTTTCTTTGAGAGGTAAAATGAAAGATACTCCCAATTTCCTTACTAAGTCACTGCAAATTCCTTTGCACTAAATGATAATGCATGCAGTGTTTACAATACCTGAAGGCTCAAAGTGCATGCAAGGAAAGAGATGGGAAAATATACACTGAGTGTTTTGCAAAATGACTCATAAATAAATTATGCTGATTGAATCATTGTGACTTGAATGTTTAATCCTTCTACCTATTTTCACTTGTGAAAAATTATCGAGCAAGCCATGGGTGATAGTATCAGAGTTTGAGTCTAGGGATGCTAAGGTTTTCTTACCCCATTCAAACTGTTAAGAAGGTAATTATTTGTTGCAGGTTTGGCTGGATTAATTTTTTACAACTACAGGAGCCATATATTTCTTATGCTGGTGTGACAGTGGTGCAAATGTAAAGATTGCAAGGGAATGATTTCTGCTGTTTTGTTGTAAGTAAGACCTCACTTCATCCAGAGCTTGCTCAAGAATTCTTACTTCAAGTTTTTACAACTATTTTTTTTTTTTAAATATGGATACAGTAGAAGCTTAGTGGTTTGTTTTCATCCTTTCAGTAACAACAAATGCATTCTGCTGTGTTACATACAAAACCACAACATAGCAATAAAAACTTCTTTATTTATATGAAATCATCAAAACACACCTTCCATTATTTTGTGGATGTAGCTGCTACAATTGTGTACAGTGGACTTACACTCCTTTGGCTGAAAAAGCCTCTGAAGTCCTGTAAGTTACAGAGGTATGGTACTGCAGCTAGTTTATTTAGTATCAATGTTGGATTAGGTGCATAAACCAAAGGGCCAACTTTATAACCCTAGCTAGACTTTATATACATATGAGCTGGCATGCAGAGATTTGGCAAATCTATGCAGAAGATAAAACACCAATAACATTTAATGTGCTCATGTACATGTTACATATAACAAGAGGATAATAGGAATACCCATTTGCAGCAAGCTAAACAAATTCATTTAACAGTGAATCCAAACTTTTGAGACTTATTTTACTTCTAAATTGGAAACAAAATGTTATACAGCCCTTTGCCCACTGTATTTCAATTAGTAGAACCATTACAATGAGCAGCTGAAAAAAACTTCCAGAATAAAGTTCCTCTCTAGTAACACCTTTTCTACCAAGAACTTACTTACACATTAAATACATTAAGGAAAAACATTGCTTTTCAGTTCTACTACTTAGTTCTGCTACATTTTTCTTCTCATTATTCTGTCTGAAATGGTGGTGATCTCAGTCGACATCACCATGCACTTCTTAAGAGAACTGTATTCTCTCCTGCCACACAGACCTCAGAGTCCTTAAACAACACAGAACAAATAGCAATCTCTGCTACAAACGACAGACAAGAGTCCTGGAAATACATCACAAGGTGGACTTATTAAAGCACTTGTTCAGTTTATAGAGACAGTATGAGGTGGAAAGGGAAATTAAGACATACAAGCAAAGAAGAGAGGATATTTTAAAAATGGGATTTAAAAAATACTTACATTAAATGGAGAAATGTTGCTTGAAGTACCATATTTTATTTGATCTACTGAACATTCTCCCAGAGCTGCCGTGAAAATGTGTGCATATGGATGCTCACACACACACTTAGAGTGTGTGCACTAATACACAGCAGTATGCACAAATAGTTCACAAATCTAAATATACATGCACACAGTAAGTGAAAACAAACTGAAACCCCATGACCAAGTCATAAAATGTCAGTGATGTCAGTGATATCACATAAAATTAATGATCCATGTTCTGAAGCCCTCACCCTGCAAAAGGCATTTTAACTGTAGAAGAATCCCATGGTTTCATGACACAGCATAATAGTGATGCTTGGAAAGTAATTTGAAAATCTTGATAGAAGGGCATAGAGAAGGTTAGTGTGTCTTTTGAAGGCACTTCTCTTACATTTATGGATAGGAAAACATAATGCCTCAAAATCTTCACAGTGTTCATCTTTTCAATCGCTTCTGACAAAAAGGGGTGCAGGTTCACCAAATACAAATAAAAGAAGCAGCAGAGGCCAGAGCCAGGTCTAAATTGATTCCCCGCGTCAAGTTTCAGGTCACCTACAAGGCACCAAAGCCTGTAAGAAGTCATCATCATGGCTAGGCTTCGCGAACGAAGATTTGGGAAGGGCACTACCCACGCTTGCTGCAAGCATGCTGATGGCTAAAAAGGCCGATACGGGATAGGCAGGTCCGATCACAAAAGGCACAGCGGAACGTCTCTTTAGGTGATATTGGTGAAATCTCTTTGTTTTTGTTTTTGTTTGACCGCATGGAAGGTGCCGGTTGGCCGCGGTTATCCAACCGGGTGTGGA
>JAWWEV010000172.1:12813386-12900452 GCA_035583235.1 Hafferia zeledoni | reverse complement strand
AGAAAGAAAGAAAGAAAGAAAGAAAGAAAGAAAGAAAGAAAGAAAGAAAGAAAGAAAGAAAGAAAGAAAGATTAAACTTGGTAGTTGCAGCTTCCGTGGCTGTTGGTTGAACTGGTGGCCGCAGTCATGTCAAAATGATGGTCTTGATCTCTGGGGTCTGGGGGAAGCCCCCCCCGCAAAAAAAAAAACAAAAAAACAAAAAAAAACAAAAAAAAAACAACAGAAAAAAACACACCACAAAAAACCCAAAAAACAAACCCCAAACCAAAACAAAAACCAAAACCCAACAAACTGCTGGGATCTTATGAGGTGTTATACACTTCAAGCTCAGGTGGGAACGCCTTGTACCTCCACTGGTATGTGGAAAATTTTGCAATGGATAGTGTCACAGAACACGTCCTGGGACATGTTATTAGTCTCTAACACCTCCTAGGACTCAGCATCAATCATGGTCCATCATGGTCCAACATTTGAGATTAATAGCCCAGGCCAGATGGGAAATGTCTTTGAGATTTTACAGCAGAGTCAACATATAAGGGAGGTCATTGGCATAATAAGAAGGATGATCCCACCTCACAGGATTTGCTTTGTATTAGCCTGTTCCCTTATCTGGAAATCCAGTTTGCAGTTTCAGGTATGCACACCCTTGTGCTCCTGGGATAGCTGGACAGTGGCACTCACCTGATCAGAAGGTCCTTTTGAAGTAGATATATTCAGTGAGGGATAGGCTTTGCTGGGTGAGCAGCTGTTTCTTTTCAGTCTGCTACAGTGGACAAAAGCCTTTTCATGATCATAGAATGTTTAAGCCATTAACTATTTCAGTCTCTGACAGGGTCCACGGGAGCAGGGCTCCAATTTCTTCTGGCTCTGTAATGTTATGATTACACTCGGAAAACCAAAAACAATTCTGGCATAAGGAATATAAGTCCAGAGTTATGATCCAAAGTGATAGCACAAAATAACACCATTTTAGTCAGTTAGGAAGCTAAACCACCACATAATTTAAAACTCTATGAGCATGAAATCAATTGAGTTCATTAGAAACATCACATCTCACCAGTTCTTCCTCATGATAAATTATGTCCTGCCTGTCGATAGCCAGATATCAGGATGGGTAACAGAATCCATGACAGAGTAATTTTTCTTATCACCTGACAGTTCATCCAAATATGAAGAAACAATTCCAATAATATGTGCAGCTTCACAAACATACTAAAAACTTCAGCCGAGAGTTTCATCTTTAGACATCATGGCTAATTCTTTTATTTTCTACCCTATAGCCAATGGTTACGTTTTTATCATATGAGACAGAATATTAAAATCAGTCTAGCCTAAAATTATAAGATTTACAGCTAGGATTACCACAAGCCAGTCCTCTCCTTATCAAAAAAACCCTCCAGTTATTTAACAGAACAGATTCATACCAGTTCAGGATCTTTCCTGGCAATTATTTTTATGCTACCTGAAAATCTGCAAATATCACTAAAAACATTCTCAATAAGGATGTATTTAGGTCTTCAGAAAAAGGTAATTTATGTTTGAAGAGAGTGAATGGATGAGAAAATTGATTTATTTTTTCTACAATGTTGAGAGTATTTTGTTAAGATTTCCCATAATACACAGATAATTTTGTGTACACTAACCCAAAAGGAATTTATTTTTCTAAGAGAAAACAAGAACTTCCTAAATAAAATGTGTGCATTCTGAAAACACAAAATATATATTTTTTTAAACTGCATTCCCTTAAAAACAAATTGATAAGAACTTTTCAAACCAATCCTACTACTATGGAAAGAGAGCCAGTAGTTGGTAGGCATCTTATTGGAGTTTTTTTCTATACATATTGCAGTGTGTAAATGATCAAAAAGAATTGCAGGAGGGAGGCTATTCATGATTAGCTTAGTGTAACACAAACTGATGATAGATGAAAGGAGGAGAATGTATGCTATAAGTAATAGGGGCCATAAAAAGAATAAAAAATAATACTAAATAAAGACAGTGAATTTCAGCAGAGATAATTTGTGCAGACATGCAAGAAGTGTTCACTGAAATCAATGGAATGCGGCAACAGAGGTAAAGGACACAGAGGAGAAATGGAAAGTGTTCCTAGGTAAATTAATGTATACCCAAAGGGCTGTGAGCTACCCAGCAATAAATATGTTTAGAGTGGGGGGAAAGAAGCAAATGGAAGACCTATGTAGTGAAAAGAGTAATTGAATGGAAAGAAGAGACACATGGAAGGAGTAAAATAAGAGATCTAGGGGAAAGAAATGATGAGTATAAACGTTTGGGACTTCTACTCACTAAGATTATTAAAGATGGTTGGAACATTCTGATTGTTCCATATGCATAGTCAGATAGGAAAGGGGAAACAGGGAAGAGGAGGAGGAGGAAAGCCTTGATCTGAGTGACAAGATTGGTGTTAACTGATGAAATGTGTCCAATGTTTGCTGCCAGCTTATTATTGCTGAAGTTTTTTTGTTTTTTTTTCAAGATTGTTGGCAGTGTAAAAGCCAGGATTCAATCCCTGCTGAAACTGATCCTGCTTAAAACATATCTAAAAAGTGGTAAATTGTCATTTTGTACTGTAAAATACTGAAGACCTTTGAGACCATGCCACAGACATAGATGTGCAACAATTTAAACAGGAGGATTCTTTTGCACATCTCCATTCTGCTCTCCCATTCCTGCAGTTTCAGCAATGGCTGTGAGTCAAGGGTGAAGAGAAACCAATGGGAAAAGTTATGTTATTTTCAGTGAGTTTGTGCCAGATTATGCTAAGGTTTTCAACACTAAAATTGTAATGACATTTCTACATAGAAAACCTCTGTCATGTCAAATGTATGGGCAGTGGGCACCATGCAGCTCTCATGCGGGGACTGGGGTCTTAGCTTAGTTGGAGGGAATGTTCGCAGGTTACTCTTGCTATTTTGGCAAGATACACGAATCTGCAGGCCCAGAATCTGAGCCTGCCTTAAAGATGTTTCTGTAAGCAGTTTGATGTCAGTGTCCATGAAATGTTTTTGGGTTTTTTTTTCCTTTTCCACCATGGGAATCTACTGTTTCTGTGTTCGGAAGAAAGTAATAATAATAAAAAAATACAGCCTAAGCTCTTCAGGAGGAATAAAAATGTTGTAAATAAAAAAAGAAAGATAATATTTTTGGTTGTGTTAAGAGATAGAAAAGAATTTAAAATCAAAAAGAATCAGCAGGAATATTTTTTCTACTTCTGTGTTGGAAACTAAGGCTACATTGTGAAGATCTGACTTAAGTCAGTAAAGAAAAGAGTACTGGCAGACAAAGAGGAGGTGACATTTGTAAGAATCAAAATGAAAGGGGATCAAAACTTTTAGTTAGTCAAGAGAAAGTTAGGCACATAATATCTGAAGTCTCCTGTCAAGTCACAAGGGTTTGGCAGCTATAATACAGTAAAAAAAAAAAGTGTAAGAGAGTTTATAACCTAGATAAATTATACAAATTTACTGATCTCAATGCCACTCAGAATTTGAAAAGGACACTGTTGAGCTACACAAGCAAGTGTGAGATTGAACATAGTGCATGTTCATAACAAATGATGAATTAAACTAGAAATGGTCACTAAGATCTGGCTGTGCAGTGCAGATTTCAGGATATGTCTGACAAGGTCACACAAAATGCCTGTGGTAGAACAGCAGACATCCTGCTTCTCTGCATCTGTTAGACATAAGTCTGACAAGCAATTTACACAGGCTTTGGGTCAGCTTCTCTCCAGTATCACAGACACATCCCAGAACATTTCAGGGCACAGTATGTGAACTGCTCTCCTATGATTTCTTGCCCTGACTTCCCCTATCTGGTGAGCCTTTCCTTTTCTATGTTGTCATTGGAAGCCACTTCTCCTTCTGACTGGATCCCAGGCTGTTTATCCATCTGTGGTTTTTTTCATTCCTTTAAAAGTTGCAGGCTCTCTAGTGAAAATCTTTAGAAGATGTTTGCAGGTCCTCAGACTTTATCCTGTTCCTTCTATTTAAATCAGTGTTTTGGTTTCTGTCCCAAGAGAATTTGACTGAAATGTTTATTTGTTTATTTCCTCATTTATCTTTTAGAAAAACAATAAATAGCTTTGGTTGTTAGGGATAGAATAATCCCTTGATTTATGGCCTGGATTAAGGGATATCTTGTAAGCAATGTGTGTTGCATAAAGTCAGAAACACACATAGACACACAAGAAAGAGTGTGAATGCTTGCCAGTTCAGGGCACTGAGAATGAATGTATAGAGGTTGTCAGAGCAAGTAAAAATGAGACAAGGAAGTCCAAGCCACATCTAGAACTAAATCTGGTCAAGAATGTTAAGGACAGCACAAAGAGCTTCTCCAAATACATCAATAAGAAAAGGAAAACAAGGGATAATGGAGAGGATAACTCCATTATTAAAAGGGGCACGGGGTGGGGGGTGGGGGGTGTGCAGTTGAACTCTGGTAACAGAAGAACAGAGAAGGCAGTTACCAAATGTCGTCTTTGTACTGATAAAACCAGCCCTCAGGAACCTCTGGCCCAGGAGACCAGGCTAAAAGGATTGTTGAAAGGAATTCTTTCCCTTGGCCAAAGAGGATTGGGTTAGAGAACACCTAAACAAACTTGACATCCAAAAATTCATGGGCCCTGATGGGATGCATTGAGTGCTATGAAAGCTGGTGTACACCATAGTGAGGCCACTCATGATCATCTTTGAAAGGCTGTAGCAATCAGGAGAGGTGCCCAAGAACTAGAAGAAAACAAATTTCCCCAGTCTTCAAAAGAGGCAAGAAGAAAGACCCAGGGAACAACTGGCCAGTCAGTCTCACCTCAGTCCCTAGAAAGGTGGTGCAACACCTCGTTCTGGAAGCCAGCTCTATCTACATAGATGACAAGAAGGTGTAGTCAGCATGGATAAATCACACTTATCCAACCAGATAAATCACACTTATCCAACCAGATTGCCCCTACAATGAAACAACTGCTTGGATAAATGAGGGATAAAGGAATAACTCCAACTCTTACTCTGGTAGTTCTCTTTAATCTTCACTAGATTAAAAGGATAAACTAAATAAAATAAACCAAATGAAGAAAAATTGTTATAAGGTCAAAAATCTTCAAAGTGTCATGTAAGGGTAACCACAATCCATGCTAACTTGCAGAAAGACTGATACCATGTCTTGAAGAAAAAAAACAAAACAACAACATTCAGTTAAATGAAGGATTCTAGAAATCAGTGATAATATCTACTAATCCTTCCTTCATTGAAGGAGAGATGGAAGGAGAGATTGAAGCATAAGATTTAAAATAATGTCTTTCTGTGCTTCCAAAAATTGAGAGTAAGAAAAATATATGTTAAGAGTACAAGGACCTGTAAAGCAGGATCTGAAAGCTCATAACAAATCACACCACAGTTAAAGGAAAAATGACTTAGGTTTCATACTCCTAAGCAGGATATTTAATTTTCATAAAGTGCTGTGCATCCAGCTTCTGTATCACATAAAAAAAGAGTGCCTATTCATACCTTATTGCCCTACTGCAGAAGGACTTGCTATGTAGCTCTCATCATGCCATAAGATCTTATAAGGAAATTAGTTTTTCCTCCTCTGTTTTATACTAAGGAGTACAAGGCTTATGTTATTTAATTCTTTTTTTTTTCTTTTTTCTTTTTTTTTTTTTTAGGAATTTAATGTTTTGCTAAAGAGCTCCCTAGAACATCACAATTGCATGAAGAGATCAATCTTTCATTCTTTGTACACTCTGGGTAGACTTTGGGGAGGTGGAGAAGGAGAACAGAAAATAAAAGACAAAATCAACATCCACTGATTCAACAGCTGGAAAAAATATTGATCAGCTGTGTCATTCTGTAGGCTCATTTTATTCTCTGTGTGAAGGAAAACAGCAGTCTTCTAGGAATAAAAAATACTCTAAAGGCAGCATCTTAATGTATTTTCACAAAGGGACATGCTTTAAATCCTTAAGGAGCACTTACAAGACTCATTTTTTAAGACATCTTTTTAATATAGCTTCAGAATAGGCACATAATTATTGCTTTATATTGCATTACCATCCAGAAGCAAGCAGTAATGGTCAGCTGGGCTAGGTGCTGCACTAATAATAAGCCATAGCCTGGCTTCCCACTGAGGGGCTGTCAGTCTAAATAGCCAAAAGAGGCCAAAAAGACAGGATATATTTGGGAAGCCATTTCACAGACATGGAGCAAACCCACTGTGAGGCTGAATAACTTGCCTAGGGTAACACTAGGGGCTTGATTCCACACAAGAATACAATGCAAATTTCCCAGGTCAGTGACTAACACAGAAAACATCTTTCCTTTCCACTGCAGCTATGCTCACATTTGCAGTAACACCTCAAAAAAGGCAGAGTTTTAGAGGCAGGCACTTACATTACTTAGGAGTCAAGTTAGAATTATAAATACCAAGCTGGGCTATAAAAGTAGTGTCTCTTATGTTTCTCAGAAAAACTAGAGACATCTTCAGTCCAACTGTGATGTGTCATTTTGTCAGATGGTGTCACTTGGCACTCTGGAGTAGGCAGAGGCTGCGTGACTCAGCACTGAAGCACAGAAAAGCACCTGGCAGTGTATGAAAAGAGGGAGGAATCTGGAGAGAGGGAGACACTTCATTTTAAAAGGTACTTAATACAAGGTTTTGCCTGTAGAAGAACACACCACATCTTTTTCCACAAAAGCCATCTGCCTCCCTCCATCCCTACAAAAGCACCCTTCTGCACAGCTGGAGTGCTAATTAGAGCAATGCTTTCAGATCCTAACTAACCATAAGTTGTGGCTCTGCCCCAGGAATAAGACATAATCAAGAGCTAACTAATACTTTTGAAATGTTACAGTCTAAATTAACAAGACTGAGCCATGAGGCATGACAAAGAAAAGTCAGGAATTAGGCTTTGGGTCATCCTGTTGCTCTCAGAGGAAAGGTCTTCTAGCCATAAGGAAAATCCTGACCTGCTTGATCATTTTGACCTGGGAACATGAAGGAAGAAATGTGACAGTGAGATCTGTCTATTTCCAGTGGTGCCTCACAGAGCTTTTAGTGGCACCATGGTATAATATAAGTGCTGAACTGGAACACAAGCCCCATGGTCATAGTGTGCACCTTTCAGTGGAAAGACAGGAAGCAACATTTGTTAATAGTGTGTGGGAGGAAACCCTTCCTGACAGTAATGGGCTCTCAGCTCCCTATTAAAAGCAGAACAGTGTCCGAAATAAGCTTCAAAGCACTAAGTTCAGAGAAGAATATCCACTTAACAGAAGAGGAGAGGAAACAGAAGAATGCAGAACAAATACGAAATTCGCCTTCCCTCTCAGGCTCTTCTCTTTCTGGTGCTCTCTACAGCTATTAGTAGGGACTGGAACTCAAAACCAATTTTTCCTTCACATTCTTCTTAGGCAAGATCACTGCTCCTTGCTTGACTTTGAGAACCCATCTTTTAAAATCACAGGTAGAGAGAAAAGTCATGATATAATCTGTCCAATATTACAATTAATTCAGGAAGAAATTGCAGCTTTTCACAATTCAGCTACTGTTTGGATATTCTGATGCCCTGTGGCTGAAGTTGGTGGGTCAAAATATTTACCTTTTGATTGGTTCCTTGGCTATTCAGTCCACTCACAACCCTAAATCTCTGATTCTAATTGAAATGGAGGAACACTGTCACTTGGTCTCTGCCAGGGAGACAGAGAAGTAGGTGTCTACCTACCCTGCAGTTCAGCACTGCAATTACAGAGACATAAGTTTTCATCCCTTTTTTTTGCAGCAGTAGCTGTGACATTGCAGCAGCACAGGCTGTGGAGTGGTAGCAAGCCAAGAAAATACCCAGAATCCCATTGCTGACTTTCTGACTCTGTGCAGTTCTATCATTTTTGTTGCTACTTGCACTTGCTAAATTAGATCTAAAGCAAATATAACTACCTGAGCTGCAAACATACCTTGGGAATGTGGAATGAGCATACCCTCAGGCAGGGGAATGTCGGGAATGAGAACAACCTTTGGTAGCAATGTTTGTTTCTAAAAATAAGTGCATCACAGCTGACAATAAGCATTTTTGTAAAGAATTGCTTTCAGATCTTAGATTAGAACAGCTGGGTTCTCACTCATTTTGCTTCTAGAGACAGTCTGGATTTCTGGAAACATCTAACTCAATACTAATCAGCTATTGGAAAACTCTCTGTTAAAGATTTTATTGTTTGTAAGAAATGTTTGCAAATTCATTCATTTAAAAAATAATTGTATCCCTTGATATAAGTGAACTTTATTCTGAATGCTCTTGTGAAAATCTATTCAAATTAAACCCATGAAATCTTGGAAAACTGGACTTTGTTTGCCTGTTCCCTTCTGAAGTTTTCAGTGCTGCTTTTTTTCTTAACTACTTACAAATACAGAAAAAGAAAGAAAATATCCTAAGTTTTTCAGCCAGGGATAACAATGCATTTCAGGCCTGGGGTGAAAATTTAGGTCAGTTCTAATTTCATCTGAACTTCATCCACTGCTATCAGCAACCCAAGGCAGGATAAGCTGCAATTGCCAGAATACATAGAAAAGTGAAATAGCTATTGTTACAAATAAGGTTTCTATCATTGAAACCCTGGATTTATAGCAGAGAGAGTGGCAGTATTTCTCTGTATATGTGCCTGCACTGCTGCACTTCTGATTGGTAAGAGAATTACATCTGTAGTCCTTGCTTTCTTGGTGCTGGATTGTGAGTTTCTTATTATTGCTCCAGGTTTGCTTCACTCTCAGACCACAATTCAGATTTTAGTGATTAGCAATATGCACTTACATGAGAGCTAAAGTACTACAGACAGAACCACAATCTTTGTTACTAAGTAAAGAACATATAATTGGTGTTTCTACTTATCTCCTTATCTCCTTCAGTTCCTTTATCTTTTTATTTTGGTATGAAAATGAATATTTAAAAAGTTAAAAACAAGAGAAAAAATAGTAAATAATAAAAAAAATGAAAGCTGAAATTCTGTGCTTACATATAGAAAACCAAAGGCACACAGTCTTTCTTAAGTATGCAGATGTCCTCGGCATACCTACATATGGCATTTCGGAGGTACTATCTTTATACACTCAGACAAAAGGAAGAAAATTAAATTTTGCAGCTAGTCTTTTTTAATCTGTGGTGTTAAATAAGATACTTTATTTACATTTTTCTACAATCTTTCTTTCTTTGTTCTCACACCAAATCAGCTTGTAGCAATACTAAGCAGAGATTTTTGACACTAGTCTCAGAGTAAAGCCCCAGCACAGCTCATGCACTAAGCCCTTGTTTCTGTGTAGAGGGTGGTGCTAGGACAAGCTGTGCAGGCTGAGTGGTCACTTCCAGAGGCAGAGAAGTCCTTCCATTGCTAACATGGCTGACAGAGTAGAATAGGAGTATTTGATCAACACAGACTGTGTGAAGCATGTTCTCTGTTGTGGAATAGGCTTTGATCTGCAGTGGTGACACCTAAGAGAGTTTGTGCAAACAATATGCTATAATGTAAAATCTTTATTTTTATGTCGTGGTGAAAATGCAATAACCTGTGAGCCCTCCATACCAGAACTCTGTCAGACATCAGACCAGTACATGTGTAATGTCTGTAGAAAAATCTTTCAACCTGGATCCCTACAGTTAGATTTCAAGCAGTGTATATACATGTATGATTAACCATGTTTGTTATTGATCTTATTAAGGGGTAACTTTTGAGCAAAACAAACTAAGACTCAATGTCCTTGACTGAAATTGTAGTATTGTTCTCCACTTGAAGAGGTTTTCTTTGGCATATTGTGTATCCATCTTGGAGAAAAACTTCCTTTGATTTTAAGAAAACACAGATTATGTCCCAGATGTCTTCAGTGTAAATGCATGAGAAGAATCAGGTTCTTGATTTGTTTAAGCTTAGCTGCAAGTAGGACACTACTTTGATGAGTAGTGTGGATAGAAGAAAAGCAGTTTTCACATTGTGTATGACCCACATGAGTGCTGGAAGAGCACTGACAGATCATTAGCTGTAGAATAGGAAAGGACAGTCAGGGTCCAGATTTGTGACTACCAGCTCTACTGCTGGGTCATATCAGAGGGACTTTCATAGTCCTTAAAACCATGTACAAGATTCTGTTTTCTCCTAAGCTCCCAGTAGTTACTGAAGGAATTTTTCTTGTTGTCTCCTTGTTCTCCATAATAAAGCACAGTTCTTGCAACAAAATTACTTAGAGGTCTAGTGTGCTCTTATTCAACTCTTAGCAAACCAATGTCAGGGAAATAATTCAGGAAATTATTTTTTATGCTTTGATTGTTTATGTTTTCTGTAGAATCAGAATGATAAAGCAAAACAATGCCCATCTACTGGGGCAATGCTCTTTTGATTAACATCCAAATATTCTAAAGAATCTGAATATTCTTAGTCAGAAGTCCCTGACAAAACATACTTCCATGAGTTGGACTGCTGTAATTTTTTATTGTTTGAATTACTGCTTTGAATCTTTGAGCCACTGAGAGTCACTGCACAAATCTTTAGCTCTGTCTGACAACAGAAATATCTGTTATGCAATCTATGCCATCTCAGCTCTCCAGGAAGAGCTGGATGCTCAAATGGTGTGATGGGTGAAACATGTATCCAGTGAATTCATTCCCACTTTATACATATATTTTATTTGAATAAAGCATACATGATGTTATTTAGTGGTGCTTTACATTGTCATAATGCAGTTTGATACTTCACTTCAAGAACAGGAAACTGCAATAACAATGTGCCACCACATGTTTTTTGCATTATATAAATTGCCAACAATTAAATAAATTTAAATATCAATACATTAAATATTAATTTTTAAAATTCATATATTACTATGTAGGATTCATTTATTAAACTAAAATTTGTTGTCCATTTGTTTCAAATTACCATTTTTTAAACATAGAATTTTTCTTTTGCCACTGAAATAAAACAAATCCCAGGCTAATGTAGCTGTGAGGATTGAGGCATAGAGGTGTGAAGTAAAATCCCAATGAAAATAGTAGCTTTTTTTAATTGCCATTTATGGGCTTTGGATCAGCTACAATTTGGGTTTCACAGGATGTTCTTTTGTTGAGAAACATTCTGGTGGAATCCACAGCTAGAGGCAAAAATGTCCATTATGAACCAATATAAAGTCACCAAATTGATTTCCTGCTGTATTTTTAATAATATCCTTTTGCATTTGCAGCCAGTAGCCTGAGCCGAGGGGGACTTTGGTGTCCTAGGTATTAAGCAAAGCCACAAAAACTGCATATACTAAAATACTCAGGCTCCAAATAAACAAGGCAAACATAAAGGCAGGAAGCTTAAAAAGGTATTTTCTGGATTCTTTGACCCCAAGGAAGTAAAAATAAGAGTGATGCAATGATTTCAAACTCTGAAAATACTTGCTGTGAAAGTAGGTCCTTAACTTCCATTAATATCTTAAATGCTTTTTAAGAGTTTTATTTTGGCAGATTTGTATATATTCACACCAGAATTTAATTTCAATATTGTTGCTAGTTTCAAAAAGCTACTTGGCCACTGGTAAGACAAAATATGGATCTTGTGTCTCAGAAAGCAGCCAATAAAGTAATTCTGGAAAGGTGCCACAATTTCATAAACTGCATATGTGCATATATGAGGTCTTTCAGCCTTAACTTGTACCTAATGCTACCACAGAGACCTATAAAATTTCCTGCTCTTATAAGTAACACTTGAAAGACTTGTTTAAAATATTTTAAAAGATCATTATTGTCTTAATAATGCTGTCTATTTACACTGAGGTTTTTAAACAATAGATTGCATTTAAGATTTAAAGACATTTTTAGAGTGCACCACACTGAAAAATATACACATATCTTTATCTCTATATTGAAATAGCAGCCTGTTTTGGTTTAATATAAAGAACCACGAAGGGTCTAGGAGCACACAATATTAATAAAATTGCTACTTGCAATTTTTTTGGCTATCACGATAACTTCTAGCAAGTTTTCATGTGAGATATTAATTATATTATTCCCTGTCTCTTCCTAGGTCAGTAAATGAAAGATGGTGATTTGTAGTCACAAGGACTTCACAACTAAACTGTGAATTGTTTCCCAGTAGAGTTCTGTTTTAAGCAGCTTTTTTATCATGGGGATTGAGTTGACGGTTCACGTGTTCTTTAGGACATGGGATGGTGTCCTGTTGCTATGACTGACCAAATGTAGTGACCAAAAGAGTTTTCTGGAAAAATGCAAAATTTTTGAAATCATTATTTTCTTCTTAAAAGGAAAACCTCAACATTAAATATATGTACACACACACACACACACACACACATGTACATGCACAAAAATATATGTGTGTTAAATGTGAAAACCTGAGGCTAAGAGAAAACATTTCAAATGTTGTTTTAAAGTGCTCAAAATATAGCTAGTTCAAACTGAGGCATTTGTCTTCATTGCAGCATTTCTGAAGAAGTATTATCCTGACAATTGCTGATATTTAGACCTTTCTCATCCCATTTTGTGAAGAAAACATCTATCAAAATATCAGCTTTTCCCATGGGACAGGGATTTCAAGCAGCTCTAATCAGTATTATTTTAATTAGCTTTTGCTCTGTATTCAAAACAACTGCTTTTTGTTATTCAGAATAAATTTAAAAAAACCCCCACAAAAAACAAACAACAAAACCCCCCCAAAATCCAAAAGCAAAAACAAAAAACCCAACATAGAATCATGAGTTAAGTAGGGATTCATCTAATCTCTTCTTCTCAGTATCATGTAAACTGATATATGTGATTTTATGCCAAAAACTACTCTTTGCAACTGTCTGCTTTTTTCCAGATAGGGAAGAATAATGGTGTATCCTCCCAGATTTATAGTCGCTCTTTCATTACCAAGTAAGGATTCACCCCACCTAATCTGTTGTTAACTCAAAGTTAGGCAGCTAGTTGAAACTAATCAGCCATTCTCTGTCAATAATTGCAGCAGAGAAAGAGTTGTCTGGCCTCTCTCAGTATCAATAGGCACTGACAGAAAGAAAGATTTATCCATTGTGGAATACACAGAAGGACTTACTTTCCCAATGCTGCTTCTCTCCTCTGATTATAATGGCGAAAAGCAGATGAAATTAGATGCTTGCTCTGATATTAGTTTTTTCTTAGGTCTCCCCCTAGACATTATCACTTTATTTACTAAAGTATGATGTGACTTTTATTGTGGGATTCAGTATTAGCATTTTTACCTTTCTGCATCTCCTTTCACCTCAGAACTTCTCAGTGTTTATAACCCCTAAGGGGGAGTATGATATAATTATTTTTATAGTTAGTCAGTCTGAATATTAAATAAAAATTATGTCACAAAATTTAGCATTCAGTCCTCGCTACTGATGTTATGAGAATAAGGTAGAATTGAGGAAAAAGGATACAATGGAATTAAAAGATCCTGCATCATCTTTTTTGTAAGAAGATATTAGCAAGATGTCCACCCACAAGCATATTCAAGTAATAAAATTAACATTTTAAAAGAGAATGTTCACAGAAGCTGAAGGGTAACAAGTGAATAGGATCAGTCAATATTAAATGATGAAATAAAAAGTGAAGAATGACATAGGACATGAAAGGGAGAAGCAAGCCTGAACTCATTAAAGAAAGTTAGATCCCTACAGCCTTCTTGATTCTTTACAAACCTCAGTGTGGAGTGAACTGACAACTCATTCTGATTTTGAACATCCTTTTTCTACAATCCTGAGTCATAGAGTGAAAGGTCTATGTCAACACTGCAACTTTGTACCTTATACCTCTGTTCAATATAAGTAGCTCCAACGAGATCAGACAACCCTTAACAAATCAGGACTTCAGGACAAATATTGTTTGATATACTACAAAAGAGTCTGAGCTGTAGGAAAACCATTAATTAATCAATCTTTTTTTTCAGATGAGACAGAAGAAAGAAAGGGGGAAAATGAAAACATTCCATTACATTGGACAATAAGAGCAGATAGCTTAGTGAAATTCAGTGCTGATGGAACTGCATGAGAAGGGCCAATCCTTGTCTATCATGTGGATTCTAAATTCAAGCTACACTAGCTATAACATATGAGGAAATGTGAAGTACAGAGTACTGGGAATTGATAAAGAATTGGTACAGACTGACCTCTGAATCAGTGAATCATCTCAGTTGCTGAGATTTCACAAGCATTTCACAAGCAAAATATGCATGTCTAGATACTGACAATGCAAATGCTTAGATGTTTGATTTTTATCAGAGGAAAGATGAATATAATGATGACTGGAATACCATAGATAAGAGGAGAAGACATAACTGACTTTATGTACTATGTCTGAATTTCACTGAGCTGGCTTTTATATTTCTTTCTTGTTAGCAAGATGAGTGGAAAACCAGTAAATATGAGAAATTGCTTATTTCAAAACTGTTGAAATTGGGTTAAACTTCCATGCTGAAAATAATCTCTATGCAATTCTGCAGTATGAAAACTTCTGTATACATGAGCTTTTTGAGATTCATGCAACATTTGGTCATTGATTTGGTAAATATATGTCAGCAACAGTTAGAGATGACCAGACAGGAACCATGATACATGCATCATGGCCTAGGTCAAGCACTAACCAAATCTGAAAGGAAAAAAGAAAATTTTATTTTATAGAAAATTATATTTTAAAGCAGTTCAGAAATGGTTTGATTCCTCTATATATTACACATATATGTGTTTTAAATATATATATTATCACCTTATAAAATTTGTATAAGTATCTTGATGATGGTGAATGTATAAGTTTATTCTCTGTCATTCTCTAAAAATGAAAGTTAAGAGAAAGTGTTTAAGGGGACATGTATTTTAGAGCACAGCCCTTTGATGAACTTCACTCAAGTGCTGTTGATGGAATTACTTGTCCTTTATTCTTTCTGGGAAGTCAAGATGCTTTTTGTTTGTTTGTATCTTTTTTAAACCACCAAATTTAATTGTTTGCTTCCCTGGCTGTAATGAAATAAGAAGATAATGAGTTTTTCATTGTTCACTAATTGTGTACTAAAGATGAGACAAAGTCAGCCAACTGTAAATTGCTCCTTTACTGTAATGTTTGGATATTTCAGTGCAAATAGTCACAAATACATCTGCTCCTGCATAAAGCAAAATGTCTGTGTTATGAAAACAAGCTGATGTAGAGAGCAATAAAAAAAATAACTTTTATGACTTCTGTTGATTAGGATTTGGTGTATTGTTTGAGTTGCTTTTGACATCTCTGAAACATGCTTGCAAGTTTTGGCAGTATAAAGACAGACGATATTTGAGCAGCTTTTCTTGCTCTGTAGTATTTAGAATTGCAAACCTGAAATTGATAGTTACAGATAATATAAATCCTAAGATCTAAGTAACTTTGCAATGCAAAATGACAAAGTCTGTTAAGGCTCAACAGCCACTATCTTTTCCTTATCTTGGATGTTTCTAAAAATAAAGATTCCCAAGGTGATTTAAGCACCAAAGTTATGTTAACTTTGAATTTCCTGGTATGTGTGTCTCAGGGTTTTTTCTGCCTGTTTTGAGAATGGGCTAGATTTAACATTCTAATCTGATCCAAACTTCCGTGAAGGATCCAGATAGAAATTTTAACCCTATTGAGTTTAATGGCAGCTTCAGTATTGATATAAAACTGACTAGCATTTCATGTTAAAATTTTCAATCAGATCATCCATAATGTATAAGTTTCAGTTCAAAGGCAGGAAATGACTGTTTCATCAGCAAGTCCATTTCTCTCTGGAACAGGGAGGTGTCAGTAGACAATGTTTCATAATGGACTTGATCCAAAACTCATAGAATAAAAAAGAACAGACTATTGAAAGAAAAACAGCAAGCTCTTGTAGATTTTTGGTGACTTTGACAATATTCAGTATGACCATTGTTCAGAATTATACAGCTTCTTCCTAACAGTCTACTTTCCTTTAATAAAATACACAACCTACTTAATTCTACAGAGAAACACATTTATTGACCCTAACATATTGTAGTAGGACTTCATAGTAGTAAAACAAAAAAAAATGTTATCGTGTTTAATTATTAACTTTTCAAGTATAATTTGCTCTGTCCAGCTTTCCACCGGGGGAGGGGAGGGAGAGGAAGAATGAATTTAAAAATATTAAATTTTGCATATAGAATGCATGGGAAGGCAATACTATTGGCTCCAGAGGGTTATATATCCATATACACCCTTGCCATGCCATTAAACATTCTGCCACTCAGCACAGCATGGCTGGTGTCACAGCCTGGCAGCCAGTGGGGCTGGAAGCAGAGGTGACATCCATCTGTTTAACGTGTGGGATACACCATTCCACATGCTCTTGTGTCTGCCTCAGCTCATCCCAGACCAACAAAAGAACCACTGGGTAATGCCTAGTGTTGATCATGAGTTAAAAACCATAATTAAAATCCAAGTTCCTTTAGGGAAACTGGAAGTACAGTACATTTCAGTCAAGTTTGGCTGTGAACATTTTGTCTTAGACTATTTAAAAATAATGACTATTATATTACTATATTATTATTTAGTAATTAATGATGTCAATGTTAAAATAATCTTTGCAATTTATTGTTTTTAATGTTTTTTTTTCAGTGAATTTTGAGTTCTGATTATCTAAACTTAAACAGACCAATTTTATTTTTTTTAATGGGTCACTGAATTTGCACACTTTTTATTTGTTTTCTGAGCCCTTCTACCTTTTTTCTATTTCATTAAGACTAAAAATAAAAGCAGACATGGTTCACAGTTTGGAAACTGCTGTGATAATCTCATTCTGGCAGGACCATTTTCTTATTTACTCTTATATGATATTTTATATATTAATATATTATCTATAAATATTAACATTTTATGTTGATTTAAGTTTCTTGGCCATACTTGCAGTCACTGGCACCCAGTGCATTGTTTTGGTAAGAAAGGTCCAACTGACAAGTTGACAGAATTAGTTATCTACATAAAGAGTAGGTGCCTAAAGGTTTCTAAGGATAAGAACAAATAGGTTCCAAACAATCACTCCTTTATTTATTACTATCCCTGGTTGAAAAGTTGCTCTTGGGGGCCATCTCTGTTGGGAAAAAGAATGCTACTTTTCCTAGGCTTCAGATTTATTGTTTCATAGAGGCGTTGCCTTTGAGATTCTTTCGAACCAATGAACATTCAGTTTGTAGCAATCATTTTTTGCTTAAGCCCTCAATTGCAGCTCATCCTCAGAGCAGTGAAGAAGCAAAGCATCTCCAACAGAAGCACCTCCAGAAGAAGAGGTCCTAGTTCAGAACCAAGCAGCCTGTTCTCTGGCAGAGGCTGCTGCTGCCTATGACTGAAGAAAGAATGAGTAAAATATTGGTTTGGCGCTCATCATTATATCTTGAAGCAGGCAGAAAAAGGATTAAATATGCTTAACAACATGAAGAAGAAAAACAAACAAATTCTTAAGGAAAGGAGCAGAAATCACATTAAATCCAAATTCACATACACCTAAAATATTTCCCTGGTGCTTGGAGGGGGGCTTATAGGAAAAACAGACATCTACTTATGTTTCTCTCCAAATGAAATTTTTTCAAAGATCCTGTCAAGTAATCCAAGAATCTCCAGGAGAGAGAATATCTGTTTCAGAGCGTAAAGTGTGAGCAGCTCGAAAAAGAAGACTATTCAGAATTAAACTGCACAACCATTTTCCATGCTTCCTCATTATTAGTGGCTTTAATAACAGTGGGGCCTATGCACTGCAATTCTAAATGTGTGTGTATTTGCTACTTACAGTGGCCATTACAGTTACTCATACTACAAGAGATCAACATTTTTTCTTTGATTTCCACTTAAACTATGTGCATTTTGCGTTAAGATTCTTCAGGGATGAGAACCAGTATTTTCTGAATTCCTGCTATGTAGAACTATAACACAATCAGTGAGCTAAATTCTTTCAATGACTTTGTCACATGTCTACTTGAAGGATACAATTAAAAGAGTGCCAGGATAAACATACATGTGTGTAGGTGGGTATTAATCTTTACTTAGTGGTGAATAGTCTATTTGAGGTTATACTTGGCACTTATTACCAAGCAAACACTGCTAGTCATTATAATGTTCACTGTCTGGCTCAAGAAGGAAACCCACTAAGAATAATATCTGATATAATTTGTAAAATTCAGACTATCTTCAGCCTTGTGCTGAAATGAAATTTTTTGCTGTTGATTTCTCAATAGAAAGGACTACTCCACTATCAAGAATTAGTCACCTCCAGAGGTTCTGTTTACTGTTAATGCTGAATCTCTTCTGTCTCAGGCTGGTTGGGCTGTTTCCAGCTCTGTGAAGGGGCTGGTTTTAAGGCCCACCAAAGGGGCGTCACAACAGCCCTACTAGTGTGGGTTGCTGGATGCATGTTTTGAATTAATGTGTCTCTATAGACCACAAACCTCACCCAGCTACTGCCAGTGAGGACCTCAGCAAAATGCCAGGTCACTCTTCCTTTTATGTTTTTTTTTCCTTTTTGTTCTGCATCCTGAGTTAAATTTTGCTTAGACTGATGAGTTCCTGAAGGTGACTTCTCATAAAATACAAAAGAAAGTAAATATTAAACAAAACAGGAAAAACTGTAATTAAATTTCCTCACAAAGATTAAAAGAAAAAAGGGATTCTATGAAAAAACATATAATGCTTTTTTTTTTTTTTTTCCCCTAACCCCTTTTCTTCCCTCTAGGACCTTTATTTATTGAATATTTCAGCAGCTGCTATCAGGTGATGAGTCCATCAAATGATAATGTAACTGCTGACTTCATTTATTAAACTTCACAAGGACCAGGCGTGGAGTGTAAATAGAAAAACCACTATCTTTGGATGCCAACAATGATAATTGCAGCTACAGTTACTGTGAAGTCAGTGTAGTGCTTTGCAGAGTAATGAGACAGGGTTTTTTCAGTAGATAAAACATCCTGTTATAGTTCTGAGTGAGGGGAGAGATAACGTAAACAACACAACTATTTAGCAAATGCACTGCTTATTATTTGACTAGTGGAAGGGAAAAGGTAGGAATTATAAAGTCACTGAGAAAGAACCGTCAAATTACATCTCTACATTACTCAAATAATAACTACCTGGTTTTAACATAGCATTCTCTTCTGCCTTCCCAGTGGTATCTGCAGTGGGACCCCTTAGGTATCATCCAGCTTTTATGACTCTTATATATCACTCTGTTTTGAAAGGCTAAGCTCAGTGCAACAGAATATTTATCAGCATTTCAGGAGGGAATAAAAGAGAGAAGATGGACAATTCATTACAAAGAAAACTGATTTGGGCACAAGCTGCAAAGGTTTCATTTTCGTGCCCAAAGAAAAGGCTCAAATACAAGCTTTGAGGGTTTTATTATGGCAACGGTGAATGACTAAAAATGCAAAGCTTAGGACATTGCCAAAGCAGCAAAAAAGAAGTTGCACTCCCCTGTTTACAGATTCATTCCTGGGTGACTCTTCCATTCAATGAGAGTGAACAGACCTGTCATTATGCCAGGAGCTGGAAAGTCAGAAGGCAGTTGCTCAGTTCATCCCTCCACTCAAGGCCAGTGCTAGGGATGGATAAATAAAATAGCCAGCCATTGGGGCTCCAAACCATTTTCAACATCTTCTCTCTTTCTTTTGCAGGAAAAGCAAAAGAATTAGTGAGTTCTACCACAACAGCAGCAAGAGTCCCAGACTGGAGGGCAGGGTTCAAAGACTGACCATTCTTTATCTCTGAGTGACTTCTGCAGTCCCAAAGATTAAGGAGAAAGTTTAACTCTTTACCAACATCAATGATAAACTTTGGAGCAGTCTTCATTTTGCCGCCATCCTTCTGCTTGCATCAGTTGAATCAGACTGTTCATTTGTGGCTCAACTTCTGAAGAAATAAAATGGCAATAATGATATTTCCCCCATTGTGTATCTCAGATACAACGCAATTTAGCAGCACAAAGATGCTGTTTTGTTATTATACATCTTATGGTGGGATGAAAGGCTGAAAGTGTTGTTATATCTGAATACATTTGAAGGCAGAAATCATTGTTATTTTTTTTGCCAGCAGTAAAAAAAACAAAAGCAGATTTCAGGGCAGGTGGTAAAGAACCAGATGCCATTGAAAAATTAATAAATCTTCAAATAATAGCAAGAGTAAGTTCTCAAGTGAACTTAAACTGAAGTTTTTTTGGTAGTCGGTCAAGCTAACATATGGTAGGATTAGACACTGAGATGACAGACAGAATCTGAACAGAAGCAATCAAAACAAAATCTGTTAAGGAACAGACAGCAAAAATATGATCAGTGGAGGCAGGAAAATTAGATTGACAGCTGAGAGAAGCTGATAAATGCTAAATAAGCGATTTGGCTTTTTTTTTTTTTTTCATTTCAAGCAAATGTTCCCCCTGCTATACTATTTCATGAGCTTTGGATATCCTCACAGGTTGATAATAGGAAAGTAATTTAAAAGTAAATATCCTGTTTCCATACGGAGTGTAACACAAAACACCACTGATCCTGTTTCCAAAATTATAACTTTCACAGTTGCCTAAACTTACTATCTCATTTGTATAAACAGAAAGTAGATCTAGATATATTTCTATGTCCATTTTTTTCCAGACTTTCTGCCATGTTCAACGTTGCTGAACACATGGTGGAACTAGAAGACCCACACAAATCACCAACAGGCAACAGGCACCAGGAGTTTCTCAGCTTTAGCTTTCTCAGTTTGCCAATTGCTCCTAACACTCCTTGAGAGAAGGTGAGGCAAGGTAAGTGAGCAATTCAGGTGTCATCCTTCAGCTCCTGTCCTCCTGTTGCTGTCCATTACCATCCTTCAAACCAAAACACACTGTGCAGAGCTGAAATAGCAGAATAGATCTTAGGAGTACTTTTCATCTGTTTCAACACAAACTCGGAGAGCTTAGCTGAAACAAACACCCTTTTGAAGTGAATCAGCTACCCAAGTCCATTACCTAGATCTGGCAATATTGAACGTATGTAGCAAAATATGGGTGAAAACTATAGCTCAAATAGAATAAATGGAAAACCTTTTTCCTATGTTAGTAAAATTCAAATATATAGTAAACACAAAAAGTGAAAACCTGCCGTTGCTATAAGTAAACTACAACCAAAGCAGAGTCTGACTTCAGGCTTCTCTTGAATTCCTGAATTCATATGTAGAGCAGTCAATGTGTGGAAGATTTAGCTGAAAAGCCACAGTTAAGATTTCATTTTTTAGGTATCTGTGCTTGCGCTGATACATATATATGTTTATTTGGCATGATGCCATGAACTCAAGGAATTTCAATGGTTTTGATGAATGAGACAAAGCAGCTACAAAATTTCTTTATCCCATTTTGCTTCCCACCTTCTAGTTCATTATGAGATATTTGCTAACTCTACTGTGCCATTCCACAGTTTCTAGCCATAACATGGTTTTATTATTTGTAATTACAGAATAGCCGTTTGGATGAGCACATGTGCATGCTTTCAGAACTGCAAGAGTAATAATAAAAACTAAAAAGTAAATCTTTGTTGATGACACTCTACACAGCAGCATCTAAGATGTCCTGTTTCATATCCTTATTGATGAACTGGATGAGAGGATTGAGTCTATCAGTAGTAAATTCGTGGACACCAACATGGGTTGTAGTGTTGCTCTGCTAGAGGGCAGGAAGGCTCTGAAGAGGGATCTGGACGGGTGCATTGATGGGCTGAGACAAATGGCATGAGGTGCAACAATACCAAGTTCCGGGTCCTACACTTTGGCCACAATAACCCCAGGCAGCACTACAGCCTGGGGGAAGAGTGGCTGGAGAGTGGCCCAACAGAAAAAGACCTGGGGATGCTGTTTGGCAGTGGCTGAACATGAACCATTGTGAGCCCAGGAGGGCAAGAAAGCCCATGACATCCTGGCCTATACCAGGAATAGTGCAGCCAGAAGGATTACGGAAGTGATGCTTCACTCAAGACTGGTGAGGCCACACCTCAAATTCTCTGTCCAGTTCTGGGCCACTCAATTCAGGAAGGATATCGAGGTGCTGGACTGAGTCCAGAGAGGGGCAACAGAACTGGTAAAGGGTCTGGAGCACAGGTCCTGTGAGGAGCAGCTGAGGAAGCTGGAGTTGTTTAGCCTGGAGAAAAGTAGGTTCATGGATGACCTTAACACTCTACAGCTGCCTGAAAAGAGGGTATAGCCAGGTGGGGGTTGGTCTCTTCTCTCACGCAACCAGTGACAGGCCAAGAGGACACAATCTTAAGTTGCACCAGGGGAGGTTTTAGTTTGGACATTTGGAAGAATTTCTTCACAGAAAGAGGTGATTAGACATTGGAAGGAACTGCCCAGGGAGGTGGTGGAGTCACCATTCCTGAAGGTGTTTAAGGAAAGACTGGATGTGGCACTTGGTGCCATGGTCTAGTTGGCATGGTGGTGTTTGGTCATAGGTTGGACTTGATGATCTCAGAGGTCTTTTTCAACCTGATTTATTTTCTGTGATAGAAATGGTAATTTTCATTATGGAAAAAATATTAATAATTGTATATTACATGTAAAAATTATAATTGACCTTGAAGTATCTATCAAAAGAGCTCAAAACAAACTGGCAGTGTGAGAAAGTCAGAGGAAATTTAGATGCCATCTAAATAAATATATATATATATTCCAGAGAGGTGACTAAAACCTGACCATGTCCAGGGGAGCTGAAAACTCAATGCTCAGTAAAAAAGCTGCACCAGGACTATGACTATGAATGACACTTCAGCAGCTCTGTTTCTTAGCTCTTAAATGAGAATAGAAGGTGTCTTGTGCTTGGTGTGATGAGCCAGAACTAGAACCAAATCCCACTCTCTCAAGGAAGCATCTCTCTCACAACCCTCCCTGTGCCTCAGTAAGGCTTTATTTCCTTCTTTGCATGGTATCACAGTCTGAATATGAGGAACAGAAAATGTTTCTCCCTTAGGCTGGATTGCATTCAGGTGTTTAGGGCCCTCCCTGTGCAGATTTTTAAGAAAACATTTAACTGTGTAGAATCAGGGTTTCTTCTGAGCCACACATCCCCACCTCATTGAGGTGGCTAATGAAACATGAATTTAGGACTCCATCCATTCCAACATTTGTTTAGCTAGTCAAGGTGACTTCCCAGTCAGAAAGAATAAGACCGTCATGCTGTGGCCAGACAATGCCATGGTCCCCTTCTCACTCACCAGAACACAGTTGCCTCCTCACTCACCAACAACTGGGGAGTCACAGATCGATTCCTGGGTGTCCGTAGGTAAAACACTGGAAACAGAAGTGCCAGCAATGGGCAGCATTCACAGGAAACTCCCTGGTGAGCAAAACCTTTTATTGGTAAAAAAAGACATTGTTTCTTTTTTCTTACAAAAAGACATTTATTTGTTATGACTAAGTGCTCATCTTAACAGGACTGGTGATGGTTATTCAGCAATTAGTACAAAAATTAGCCCAATACACAGTGAGATGGAGGTGCAGCTAATGAAGGCTTTTCTCCCTTAGTGAACAAAGACAAACTTGTTTACCATATAATGTCTTATTTTTCTCTATTTTTATTCTGCAGGCAATTCCAAGTTGTATATTTGCATTTCACAGATTTCACAGATTTCAGTTTCATTTCTATTTGTGGTTTTCTACACTTCCATGAATAAGGAGTTGGATCCCAGAATAAGAATGCTGGACTGTTATCACAGGCATGAAATGACAGAATGTATATTTTTATATCTCCTAAAGAATATATTACCTAGTGGCAAAAAGATAATAGAGAAAATATAATATATGTGAAAGATGATAGTTTGACACGTACAGAATTTTTAAGCCCTCTGAAAAACCAATAGAAAAGATCTTTTGCCTAGAGATAAAGAAAACAATTTTTAAAATGGTAGAACAATAGGATGTGCTTAAGTATGTATTAAGTAATCTTCAGGTGTCATCAAATGGATGAAAAAAATCCATAGAATCCACACAGATTGCACAAGTTAACTATGCTCAGATTATGATTTAAACTGGGTAGAGGATTATCCCTGCATTGCTACGGTGGATGTTACAATTAACTCACAACAGCTGACAAGAAAACAGCTTAAACTGGACAGACTGGTTCATGTGAGGGAGAGGTGAAATTAGAAAATGCTGACCGGAAAGATGGAAGCTTTAAGGTCTGTGAAATAGTGTTTTTCATACTGATGACTATAGTGTTATGTTTCCAGTATGTTACAGTATAATATGATCCAAAATCCATTAGATTATTTCATTTTGTGGAACTACAAGGGAAATGTTTCTGATTTGGAACTTGAAAAACACCTCACCTAAACATGGCACTCTGATAAGGTTCAAGAGCTTTATTGAATCAAAAACTTTCCTATTAAAACACATACTTTGTGTTATACACTAACACAGAATTAAAAGATTACTGTTCCTCCACTGAGCTGCAATCAGTGTGCATCTCAATAGGTGAGCTCTCTGCTACAACAGAAAATCAAATGGCTTACCTGAAACTTTCTGTTGTTTACTTTTTCTTAAATCACTTCAACTACATCACTTGCAATTGTCAAAATTTCCCTTAGTCTCTTATTGAAAAGACCAAAAAGACGCCACATTTGTTTGACTTCTCTGGAGTTGTCGTAAATACCAGAAGTGCCAATTCCAGTGATGCATGGACCAGAATTTTGTTAGTCCTCAAAACACACTGTTTAAAAAGCCCATTTCTTTCAGTGTCTGCCTCCTTGAGACTAAAGCTGACTTTCTGCAAAAGTAAGACACTATACAATTCAAATTTTGCCATTTGAGAACTCAAAGTACTAGTAAATATTTTACTACCCATTTTATGATTTTTTTTTTTTAATGAAGAGCATAAAGGAGCTAAAGAGATTATGGCATTTTCTGTATTTCTATTCCTCCTTTACGACACCCCAAACATTAGGTGAAAATCTGTAAGTTTATCTATAATGTTCAATGATACAGCACATAGATCCTAATAGATGGTATTACTCTGCATAGATCTCTCAAAGCAGGGGCTGATGAGAATGAATTTCATTGCATGTGGAGTTGGAAATGTACTTGTCAGCTAAGGGTTTCAACAATATCAAATTCATAATAAAAAACAAATAGTCATTCTTGGTGCAATTCCATGGGATTGCTAAGGTATCTGGCTGCAATTCTGATAGAAATAGCTTATTTGAAAATGATGGTTTGTCCAGAATACAGCTCAGAGAGGAAGAACTGCAGAGCTGCCCTACTGACAATTGATTTTAACCCTATGTTCATTAATATGAACATTGGAAAGAGGAATTTTTAAAACCAGTGATAAACTCCCATTGAGTGTTGAGTGTGTATAAAAAGATACTTTATGGAATTATTTTTAAAGGCTATTTTTTTTTATGATGTCTTGTATCTCTTTGCACTCCCTAATTATTTAGTCAATACCTGTGGTGTTGAATTGTTTTTGCCAGAGAAAGCAATCAATGGCAGAATAGAATGATACACAATCTGATCTTACTTGCTTGGATTTAGATTACAGGTTGGCTAAGTTACTTTCTAGAGGTAAGGTGGCTGTTATTTTCAGGTCAGCCTAGAGACAGCCACAGGCAAATTCAACAATGAAATATAGTGAAGCATTATTTTCATTTAGTTCAGCAGCAGTAGCTGCTCACAAGTACCTCAGAAGTGACCACAGAGAATATTTTTGAGCTATTTCATTACATTAAAAAGAAATTCTCAACAGAATTCAACCATAAAATGTGTAAAACTGAAAAAGCAAGAGAGCAAAATACTCGCCTTGCTGATTAATACACCATTGTTTTTGTTTGAATACTTTGGCAAAATGCCAAGTAAAAACCAAAGTGACCATGGCTCCCTTCTCCCCTCCACCTGAGAAAAGAGACCAAAAAAACCCTGGACACTTAAGCTTGAAACAGAAACTGGAATATGTATTTACACGGAAAAAGGGAAAATTAGAAGTAGACTACAATATTACACACACCCACACAAATTAGATATAACAAATAATTCTTTCAACTCTCCACCCAACAGAAAACTGAACCCTTCTGAACACAAATTTCACTATTCCAGCTACTATTCCACCCTGTGAACCCTTCCTGAGAAACACCTAGCAAGGAAAAGGGAGAGAATAACAATAAAGTGTTTACTTCCTCAAACTAAAACAAAATGCGATGTAGCAGCGGAGCAGCAGCAAGACCCAGCACAGCACAACAGCAGCAGCATGTCCTGCCTCTGCTTTGGCCATGGTGGAAACTGAGCTAAGCACGTCCTTACACTGTATTTATATTTGAGATGACATCAGAATATGGTATGGAATACCATTGGCCATAGAAATCAGTGTCAGCTGCCTGACCCAGCTCAAGTCAGCTGATAATCTGAGGCGTACTCTGAAAACTAAAGCCTAAATTTAGGCCTACACCTACTTAAACCCAGGACAACCATATATTTATAAGCAGTCCTGGCTTTTGAGTTGGAACTAGCAAACATGATTAGGCTACCGTTAGATGACCTGGTCACCCCAGTCCTTCTGAATATCCAAGAATTGTAAGACATTGAGCAAATGAAATTTCAGATGATTGGTGGATTAAATCAATAATAGGAAAATTGCTTCTTACGAAATGGAGACATGAGATAATCTGGACTAAATTTCAGTTTTCCATTTCACAAAGGTTTATTTTGGGGTGAGTATGATGGCTATACCATCACATACTAGTAGTTCTGTAATGACTTCTTACAGGTCTGCCTTCAGGCTAGCAGAACCAACTGAGGTGGCCCAAAATAAAATAGGGGAAAAAATCATGGCAGCTCAAGTGACTGCCTTCTTCCTCTCCTCTCTCCAATGTCCTTGCAAGACTCGGGAACCCTACTAGCAAAGTCTGAGTAGCTCCAGAGTAGTCTTTAGAGTGCACCTAATCTACACCAAAAGTATATCTTGTATGTCTTATTTTTTCTTTAAGTTACTCTATCCTGTACTAAGAACATTGCAGTGATAAAGCCATGCTGGCTGTCACAGACACTCAGGATCCTACAGTCATGTGATGATCACCTGAGATTAAGAGGCACTCAGGAGGTCTGTAGTCCAACCACCTGCTCAAAGTGGGATCAGCTCTGAGGTCAGACCAAGATTTCACTGAGCTCGTTACCAACTCCCTTGCTTAGAGCCTAGGCAGTCACTGCAGCTATGTAGGAAGTGTAGGAATGCTTACAGAATCATAGTTGAGCTGTCAGATGAAGAGAAGTTTTTTGATTCACTTTAGGCATGAATAGGCTCAAGCTGCAGGCAGCTGTCTGTCCACAACATAAAGCTGACACTTCTACTAAAGCACCAGTTATGTCTGGACTATACAAAAATGACTAAGAGTTGAAAAAAAAAGGCATTCACCATGGCTTGAAATGTAACAGCGTAGGTGGATGGCAAATCTAGTTTTGGCAGTCAGGCTGGATGTATGTTTAACTAACAGCATACACGTACTCTTACCATGATTTGCTAGTGGATACTTTTTACTTAGGTGTGTCTGTCACACAAAGAAGAATGCAGAGACCCTGAAAGAGAGAAGGATAAAGGAGAAGGAGCGGTCCCCTCACAGCAGAAAAGGAGACAGAACTACAGTCTTTAGCTTCAGAGGAATGTAAATGGTGTGTTTTGAAAAAAGCAGGAGTTATGTCAGTGAAAGAGAAGCTTGACAGGCCTGTGATTTATTAGGAAGGCCCAATTTATTGCTGTAAGCCTTGAGCACTGTAGCTTTTCAAGTTTTCAGTTTCACACCCACATGGTAGATTATGCTCTGGCCACATGTGTGACCCTGATCCACAGCTCAGTGGAAGCAGCATTAGAAAAATACTCACTACTATAAAGTCACAAAGAGGTGATAAGAGTCTTTCTACACACAAAGCAGATATGATGAGTGCTTTTGAATAAGCTATACTGCTGGAGTGATTGTCTTGATTGGGAAAAGAGGGATAATCATGCACTGATTTTACTTTTTTTAAAAGAAACCAGATATGCTCCTGACTTTTCTAAGCAAGAAAATCTAGTGGATAAATTTATTAAACAGAATAGATTTATGCACTGACTGAGGCAGTTGTAGCTAGTATTTTTACATTTTCTGTCTCAAATTTTTCTGCAGTGTGACAACAGTTGTGGTGTTCCTTCGTGAAGGTGGCTGCATTTCAGGAGTGAGGCACCGTTTGAGTGACCAATTTATTTTGCCAGCACAATGTGATATAAATGCATCAGACTTTATTGCTGTCTTTATTTATTCTTGCATTATAAATATGTGCATGTATATCTATGTATATTTATGTATATACGTGTGTGTGTGTGTGTGTGTGTGTGTGTATATATATATATATATGTATGAGAGATAGCAGCAGCAATATTTATTGCATTCTTTCACACACATGGTAGTGCCCAGAGCACTCAGTATTTATCCAGTGTAAGAACTTCTTAAAGGTTCCAGAAATACAAACCAGTGAATAACACCCTCAAGAAACTGCTCTATAACACTTCTGCTTGCACAGGGCCATAAAAATAAATAATTCATGCTGCTGTCAATATTTCATCTCCTCTTTTCACCTCAAGAGGCATCACTTTGGGATTTGATACTCTTTTCCACTGTGACCCACTGAAAGAAGGATCAGAAGAGTTACAAGAGCTCCAATAATTAGAGATGGGAATGCTAAACATGATAGTTCTGCTGTCAGATCACCTGGCAAGATTGCTGGTCAGACAGGTTATTTGTTCAGATTCATGCAAGACATTTATGAAAGTTATAATTTGCTCTGTCTTTCTGTGACGTCCCCAAAGCAAAGTCATGTGGACTGGAGTCAGATCCATTAAGAGCACTAGAGAATGCAAGTATATTCCACACTTATCCTTCCTATGGAGAAAAAAAAAACCTATTTAAAAGAGTTACAAAGGATTTGTAACAAAATGTGTCAGGGCTGGGTAGATGTATGGCAAATATTGTGGAAAAAAACTTTCATACAGAAGACTGCATTGAAGAAGTGCCAGTTCCTTTGGCTGATTCCATGGTCACAGAAAAGCATAAAGAAAGACAGAAATATCTGCACTGCTCCAAAGCATTTCTCATCAATCTTTTTTGAGTGCAAGCCTTGTGATATCTAGCAGGGTAAATTTAGACTTTCTCTCTATTAATCTGGTGGAATAAAATTGGTATATCAAAAAGTATAAAACAAACCTCTGTTTTGCTGTCCAAAGATGGGTATGCAACAAAAACATAGCAAGGCTGGCACCCATGTGCAAACAGAAGAGTTCTTTCTGAACAGAGGCACAGCTATGTATTTTAGGCCTCAGTTGAAGCTGGCTGGGTTAATATCTTATTAAAAGAATCCTTTCAAAAAAGCTTAAAGTTGTGTAGCAGTGCTCATAATATTTGTCAACTGAATAAGACCAGGGGATCTTCTAGCATTTAGATAATTCTGATGATTGCACTAGAATCTTTTTTCCCCCTATTTAATTCTCCAGTGGACAGTATTGTGCCTTAGCTTTACATGCCAGGAAAGCCTCTTGCTGGTGTTAGTATCAGACCTCTCTCTCACAAGCCTCATCCTGTTTCACAGCCTGAGTCCTTTACTATGTGAAGACACTCTTTTCTACTCTTCCTTCCCTGACACAACCTGTTTTCTCCCAGTGATTAGAGGGGACTGGTGTAAAAAGAAGTTGTCTAGACTGCCAGAGTGTTTGTTTCATTAAAAGGCTGTCTCAATAAGCAACCATTTATATGTTCTTTCTGCTGTCACATGACCTGTATCTTTTTGAAAGAAGCAGAGTCTCAAAGAAGCGGCCCAGCCTATAAGGTAGACAAGTACACGCCAAAATCCCAACCAGTAAATCTCAGCATTATACACAGAAATCTCCTGCTTTCTTTAAACTTGTCCCACTGCTTAACTTCTCTAGCATTCCTGGAGTCAAACTGCTGTTTTGTGGATGCCTCAATACCCTGCATCCTGACACACAGATACAAAATTTAGCCAGGACACAGATCTGGGCATATATTTCTGGGCTTGCTTTCTTTAGGAGAAGGTCAGGCACTACAGTTTAATTTTTCACAGGCAATCAAGATCCATTTCCACCCCAGCTGAATGGAGTGCATGCTCTGAAACAATAACACGGGTTAATTTATTTTAGAAGTCTGAACAGTCTCAAAACCTGTGTATGAGTTGTTTTTTTTGTTTTTTTTTTTCCCTGCTTCTAGTCCTCTAGAGCCAGCACACCTATAAGAAAGATGAAGTTGTAACTCTCTTTCTACTACTATGTTTTTGTGAGACTCTGCTACCCAAAGACAAGTTTCTGGGCCATCAGCAGAGTCATTGGCTGCATAAAAATCCAGCCTCTGTTTCCTTGGCTCACAAACTCATTATCCATGACATGTTAGCTTTCATAACATAGCTGACATAGGAATAAAAAATGTGAAAAATGGGTTTTTTGCTAATTTTTTCTTCTTAGTTTTCTGCAATTGAAAACAACATTTCCCAGTCTGTTCTGTAGTCAAATAACATCTTAAAGAAACTGGGCTGTTCCCCATTTCTGCTTGTTAGTGTGGCACTCACTGACAGGTCTTTATCTTTCACTCGAAGGTATGTGATGAGATAGCCAAACTGAATTTTCCTTTTGGCTGTCCTTGTGGACAGCCTTCTACCAAGAAGTCCTCTGAATAACTTCCATTCTTTGTAGAAAGGCTGGAAGCTGCAAGAAGAGTCTGAACTCCCCTGCAGCTGAGTGGAGGCTCCCCTGCAGCTAACCCATCACCCTGTTCAAGTGTTGTGGATACCTATCAGGAACCTGGAATACACCTTGATTTCTTCTCTCACAAGATCTGGGAGGCCAACTCAACACAGTCTGAAAAAGCTTTCATGAGTAAAAAACAGAGGCTGCCCTTGATGCAGCCTTTAATGTTTGTTAATCTGTTCTTTCCTCTCAGGACTGTGTTAACTTGGAAATAAGAGCAGTAATATTGTCTGTCAATATGCCTTGAAGCCACTTAATTACCAGGTGTGACACTGTGCTTTAAGACTATGGTTTATCTTTAGTGACTATACCTGTTATTTAAGCCAAAAGCAGATTTCACTTATAGCAGTTCAGGAAATGTGTCTAACCAAAAATGATATAAAAGATTAAGATGTAGAAAAGCTACACATACTTGAGACATAAAAGTTAGGGAATAAAAGCTTATGCAGTTCTTGCTGAATAAAACTGAAGGATTTTGAAGAAGAACCGAACCAATGGAATTTCTATGATATGCATCTTGGAAAATAAGAAAATGTTTAAACTTTGTGCAGTTACACCAAGTATCTCCATTCATTGCTTCTGAAGTCAAAATTGCTGGACAGCCATCTGGAGGCTTCTACAACTCTCTTAGTTTTATAATTCACACCATAGCCCTGAATGAAAAGGGTATTTCTAACAGGTATCCACTTGGTATAACCACAATATATTTCCAAATTCCAACTGTGAAATGGTGAGTATCCTTTATGTGGTGTTCTCAAAAATGACATGAGTGACTCTGCAGCTCTAACAGTAGAGGTAGACAGAGAAGTTTCCAACTGGTGACATTTCATGTCAACAGAAGCATTTTGCATCTGAATTGCAGTTTTGTTTACCAAAAAATATAAATAAACTGGAGAGACCCAGAATCTTCTAGCAATGACCAAAGAAGAAAATGAATCCTTATGGTTGAGAAAACAGCCTCAGCAGCAAAGACACTTTTCCCTGGTGTTTTGAATCACTTCAGCTAGGATTTAATTTTTGTTTTCACAGAACCACACATACAATATCACAGTCTCTCTGAAGCCTACATGTTTTTCTCAAGTGAAAAATTTTGGTTTTAATCTCAAAAAACCCCAGCCATTGGGAAATAATTCCAGTTTTGTTAGGTTTCTTTCACTTGTTTTGAACTGTCAAGTAAATTTTCAAGCTGTAAGTATTTGGAGTGACCAGTATTCAGCATTTCCTTAATAGCTCAAAGTGATGAAAAGTGCAGCCTAAGCAATACCCAAGTCAATAGATGGCCATCTTTGTAAATCCTGAGCAGCCACCAAATACAAATGTTTAATGTGGAAAAATACAAATTATTGGATAAAAACTCCACAACTTTCCATATTTTTATTAATAGCCTCCCTTGGCTTATGCTATCCCAGCCTGTTACATAATCTCTCTCCTATGTTGTACCTATTTAAAAATTTGTCAAATTCAGGAGGTTTTGTCCCTCTGCGGAGATACAATTGTGCATTACACATTTATGGGGTTCCAAATATGTGATCTGTCTGTGGCAGATATTCAAAAGAGTAAACATCATATAGGAGACACCAGCTTTAGGCATGTTAAATTACAGGTCCTTTTAAACGCAACTTCTACCAAAGAGGGAACTGTGAGACCATGATAACAAAAAGTCAGATAAAGGTCACTGCCTTTAACACTAATGATCACATTGCCTAGTCCAGACATTTTGACTTAAATTACTTCTCTGAATAGGAATATCTTTCCAAACTGCCTGAGAGCATGTGGAAAAACCTCTGGTTTGTTTAGAAGGCAATTTTACTGCCCCACTAACATTTTACACAAATGAAGTTTCAATCCAGGAAACCCTTTTGTTTTTCAGGCTTCAAAACTAGGTATTCCTGGGCCTGGAATGACTGTTCACACTCTTTTCAAGATTTTTCCCCTAGAAAGTTGTTATGTGCTCTGACCTGTAGAGTTAAGTAGCACTTTTGCAAGACTATTATAAACACTTATTTTGGATGTTAGTGTGTTCAAAGACAAATACACTAATACCACAGAAGGTTTTTTTGAGATAAGCTTTCCTTTCCTCTTCCATGCCTGCCACTTCCACTCTAGAAGCAAAATGTAGCTGAAGCACAAAACTATCAAAATGAGAGTTGAAAAACTGAAGTTGATTCAGATGTTTTGAATTCTTTCATATATGAAAATATATATTTGTACTTTGTACTATATATACCCATGTCTTCATTTATACTATATGGAGTTAAAAAAAAAACCAAAAACAAACCAAAACCACAACAAACCAAAACCAAACCAGGAAAACTTCTAAGAAAATTTTAGAGGAATAAACTCCAGTTTTGCATTTTGGCTTCTTTTTTTTAGTTATTGTTATTTTTAATGACTGGTATTTCTTTATGGCTCTTCAGAATTAAGCATATCACCCTTTTGGGCAATAGAGAAGAAAACGAAGAAACACCTTTTTCTGGCTTTGGAAGTTAAACGTTAGATTTATTTTCCCTGCAGAATTAATACAGTTACTTGAAGACTAAAATACATTTTAGTTCTTCTAATGACAGTTTATTTTGTGATGATAGTCTGTGAATTAGGATACCTTTCTCAATACCTGATTCAAAGCTGATATCTTTAACTATGAAAAGGGAACTAGGACCAGTCAGCAGGATGGTGTTAGTGGGTACAATATAGGTACCTTTTTCCAGCATCATGGGACTGCTTTTGTCATCCACTTCCATTTCTCAGATGCAGCCACAGTCTGCTCCTTCAGACTAGTGTTCAAATTGCTCCAGTTCATCCTGGAGATCAAATACAGTCTGAGGACCTCTACCTATATGCCTTGTGGCCAGTGCTCAGGAACTGAGTAGCACTGTGCCTGACAAGCATAGTTATGGGAAAACTTTCATTTTTGTTACAGATTTCAGCCTATGTGCCATAGAATTGTCATGTGTAAGCCTGAAAACACTTTCAACATAACTCTTTAAATTTCCAGAAATAATTACAATTTGCATCATTTGAAAAGTAGCAAGATCACACATCTCAAAACACTGTTTTACAAAGCAGAACCTCGGGTAAAAATTTTTCTTAGCCAGCACTGGACTGATTTTTTTCTTCTGAAAGATGAAAAACACAAATCTAAGCCTTCTTCCTAAAAGCATGATAGAGAAAAGAAATCTGTCATTCAGTAAGAAAATTGGGTAAAACCAGAACAAACCCTTTATTCCTTTTTTTTTTTTAATACCATGAGTATTTACTAGCTGTGTTATGCATAGTGCCAGTATTAGCCAGAACTGCAAAGGTAAATGCTGCAGTATTCTAACAAAACTACTTCTAAAGGATACAGACGAAAGGCATTAACAATGTAGATACCAACAAAAGAAATTTAAGCAGCTTATTTTCAGCTGTTTAAACTGTAGTATGATTATTCTCATGCCTGAAATTTCAGGGGAGTGCAAAAAAGGTTTATATCTTGAGTGAGGTCCTCATCAGCTGAGCATAAGGGGTTTCTTTGTTCCTTCTCTGAAAGGCACAAGGGGACCATTTAAAGGCATGATGTTCCCTTGCCTATAGTAATCTACGTGACATCTTTTTCTTTTAAGGCCATGTCCTACAGCAGGGAAGAATAGTGATTGCATTACTGCTTACATCCTGACATTCTTCCACATTGTTTTGGAGAAGGATTCCCATTGTCTGACCAGGGATGAGGTCACCCACAGCAAGAAATTTATACTCAAGTCATAATCTAGAGATGAGTATATATGAAGGGCAATTCACAGAGGACATCAGTGCACAGTCACTGGAGAGGGGCAGGTGTTTTGCTATCGGGATCCTTATTCTCATGACTTGCTGCAGTTCTCTCTCCTGTTACCTAAATTCAGGTCTCAAATAATTAAAAGTAAATAGGTTTGTAAGAGTTCATCTGGTGCTCTACCCTTGCAGCTGGGAAAGAAATATAACCACTGGCATGATTAGTCCCTGAAAAAAAGTAGGATTTATAAAATCTTTCAGTTTAACTGATCCTTCAACTGCATGGCTCTCATCTACTCTAGTCTCACAATTGTTGATCTACCTACTGGTTGACTCTTGTCTTTTAGCCCTGGCTCTTCTCTTCAAGATATCTCTATACCCTTGTTCCCATAGATCATCCAAGGCTGTCCATGAGCCTTATCCTTACACCCATAAAACATGGTCTTGCATGAAAAAGATAATAAATTTTTGTGGCAAAAAATCCTTGAAACCAGCAACACTCATGAGAAAAAAGGTTTAGAAATATTCATATTCCCTTAGCTGGAGGAGATTATATGTATAAATAACACATTCATAATAAATGTAAATATTTATACATATGAAGTGTTATTTTGGTAATTTTAACTCAACATTCATTAATTTCTAATGTATAGTTCTCTACAGTATAGGATGCCCTGTAAACAGAAAGATGTGTTGTAACATAGGAAAAGAAAACCCTCAACTAGGTAAAATGTTTTCTGAACAAGCTGCAAACCCAACAGCTGGCTCCCACGAGAGCCATGCTCTCAGCGTGATTTATGCTGGTGAAAACTGGCAAATGGCCCTGTAAATGGGTGCTGTGCTTTAGCAGGTTCACAGACCCAAATAATTCTGGCTGTGGCAATCTCAAAGAAATAGTTCCACCATGAAGGAACTTCAGTCTTTGTAGTTGGGTACAGCCTGTCCTGAATGCTGATACAACCTAAGTATGTGAGGTTAGTGGATTTTGCTGGCATTGCTGTAGCTGCACTAATGAGACACCAGCAGAGAATCCCCATGTGTCAGGGTAATTTGCAGCTGGATCCCTCATCAAAGGAACATTATATGCCATAAGGCAGATGTATGCCAAGACAAGACAGGTCAGGGAATTTGCAGCAAAAGTGAGCTCTTGGACATTAGCCAGTGTGGACGTCAAATACCTGCTGATATTTTCTTTGGAAGCCCAGGAGATGAGGGAGAATGGCTCCATGCAACCTGTTCCGGTAAGACTGTGAAAAAATCTCACAGACTGTTTGAAATCCCCTGACCCTGCTCATTGCCAATGGTGTGGCTGTTTAAATGCAGGAGATGTGAGGGACAGAAAGCTGTGAAAAAAACCTGAATTAAACCAAGAATTTGACAGGAACTGAACAAAAATAACCTAATTTCTTTGGATGTGAGATGGGAGGCTCTAAGGCATGTTAGTTTGGAGAACAATATTTTTAGAATCATTCAACAAGACATAAGTTAACATTTGCTGAAAAAAATACTCTCTCATCAAAATTTTTTTTTCTCTTTAACTGGCCACTTTCAAAAGTATTATTTAGAGCTCCAGGTTCCAGCTTTCCTCTTCCCCAATACCCACTGTCTTACATGTTAAAAAATGCAGTTCTGGTTCAACAACTCGTTCCTATCCAGTCTGTTACTGCAACTTAGCCTGTAGTACTGTCCTGAAGAGATGGCAGAGTGGAGAGAAACAGCTAGAGGTACATGGGTGAGGTATAATCAAAACTGGTGACACTCTTCTTAGATCAACAATTGAATGGATTTACTCTCTTCACTAAAACACTTCTTGTAGTAAAGTGGTTGTGCAATCTTATTCTCTAGCCAGTTACTCTCAAGTAATGTAATCTAACCAAGCAGAAAATGGTGAAAGTCTACCTGCAGCACTGGAAACTGAGTTTAAGCATTTTGAAATTACTTTGTTTGAATGAATTTTGAACCCTCACCAAAGAGAGAAGGGGAGGAATAAATCGCTCAGCAGATCAACATTATGAGGAGAATCTGTACATCTGCAGTCTGGCAGAAGCTCATATTTAAGCTTTTAAATTCATGACAGTCATGAAACAGTCAAAAGCAACATCAGAAATTAAAATTATTTTGCTTTTGGTTACCTGAGATAACACTTTCACAACTTTTGGTAAAAGGGAAACTTCATTTTAAAAATTCTGAAAAATGCAGAAACATTTAATGAATTTTTCAAACTTTTGACATTTTGTGCTGTAAGAGGTAAATAAAATCAGAATAATCTCAATTTATTCAATTGTTTTAATAATTACTTAAAGAAGACTGCTGATTCTGCTTCCCAAATGGACACCAATTTATTGTTGATATTAACCAGAAAGTTTATTGGATGTATTTAAGGAACATGATGCTGATTTGATTGTTGTTGTTTTGTTTGGGTTTTTTTTCTGAATGATGGGTGTTGGGTTACAAAATGACCAAGAATATCTTTTTTAATAACCATAAAATCTCTATTTTTTAAAAAGTATATTCTACATAGAATGAATTTGTCTATATACTGCTATCATAATCCTTGCACACACTAACAACCTTCCCACAACTTTAAATAAACAAAATAAGATCATGGTCATGTTGCATTAAAAGCTGCACAATCAGCTCCCAGCCTTCCATATAATGGGTACATTCTCTCTCTCCCCCCAAAAAGGCTTTGATTATAAATATTTGATTATCAAATACTTTAATCATTATTTACTTTCTGTTTGTTTCCATGTGCAAGCACTGATAAAGCAAGACCTATTATTATTCATTGAGTTGCCCCTAAATCTATTTACACAGGTGTCAAGACAAGTATTCTTTCATAGCTACGTCAGATTCAACTTCAATGACTTTTTCACAAATAATCAGAACAGGAAAATTCATACATCTTCATGAAAATACTGCACGTGTTTTGCAGTTTTGGGGCTTTTTTGACTCAGAGAAAGATGATTTTCTGGAAAGATGAATCTTTTCCTATGATTTTTAGACTGATAAATGTGAAATTGTTTTCTTTGTTTTGTAAAGGATGTATATCCCATGGAACTCTCAGAGCACAGTAGCTATTTTAAAGACTGAAAATTATGGCATGCCTGATCCTGCCTGTCTGAGACCATACATTATCAGCAGCCTAAAAGCTCTCTCATCTCAGAAAAAGACAGCTAACAACTTAGTTTTAGGCTACATAAGACAACAACAGACCTTATTCCTTCTTGCAAAAAGAGTTTTCTTACCAACTTTTTGATTGATTTTAAAACAGTCAAGAAGTTATCATTAAGTCAAGATCCCTAAGCTTTGACAGAAATTGCATGTGACTTATAATCAACAAGCTCTCTGAGAGGGACCCTACACCATGCAGTAAAACTCTGCAAAAGGAAATTAATCACTCATCAAGGGTTAGTCTTCCCTCAAGACATATGATGAAGGAACAGGGGCAATTAGGGAATGAGAATTACTGTGTTGCTTACTAAACAGGATTATTCTAGGGATTCTTGAATTGGACACCAGGGAGCAGCTGAACTTTACATACTCTTGTGGACCTCAAGAGAGCCTGTTAAAATTTCACTGTTGTTCAAAAATGGCCAGGAGGGGGAAAAAAACCAAACTTGAGCTGCATTGTATGGAAACCCTAGTGACTCTTAGTGGCTGCTTAATTATAAACTTTAAATTGTTAAAATTAATGAGTTTCTTAAAAAAAATTATTACCTCTGCCATCATTACAGGGCACACCTACTGGTATATTACTCACACCATTGTCCTTCATGTCAGGTGGCACTCAACTGCCAGTATGACTCATGAGACTCTGCAATGTGGAAACCCAACATGGAATAATGATCCCAGGGCTCAGCCCAGTACGCCTCTGAGAAGACACTCTTTTGCAAAGCAGGGTGTTTCAGGAAGACCTTATTGACAAGGTGAACCCAGAGCTGTCTACCAAGCTGTGAAGACTCGTGCTAACATATTACTTCTTTTAAGCCTAAAGCAACATTTAAAATACAAAGATCTCATAGTGACAGTGTCAAACCCAATGCATGTCCAACATCTGAACCACAAGAGACTATTTCAGCTGTGCCCAGGGAACACAGTAAATGGGGAATGTGATGAACTTCAAGGCGACATGTGAGGGAGTATCACTGACAGACATGTTCATTTATCACTCTGTTAGGACTCAAATAATTAGCACTGCATTTTTAAGGTCCTGTTACTCACAAAAATCCTCTGATTACAGTCAAATTGAATATTCCCAGCAAGTTTGACAGCTGACAGGAAAACCACTATACTGAAACCAGTACTAATATACTTAAATGACTTGAGAAGGTATGATTCCTCCAAAATGCTATTGCTTGGATACACTTTCATAGTAAAGGCTGATGGCTGGATCTGCAAATGTACTTCAGCACATTGGAATAGGTGCTTCAACTCCAGAACCACAGACTGCGATCCCTGGTTTCAGCTACCACTTCTCCCTGCAGTCATTTATGGACTACACAGAAGTCAGTTTTGAATCTCTTGCACATTTAGAGTTCCACTGCTGAGCTTGAACAGGTCTGTCTTCGTCCTAACAGAGTATGAAGCCCAGATCCTCAAGAACATTAAACACAGGTTCCTCCACCAAAAGCTGTACATCTGATGAGTACATCCAGAACACGTGTAAAACCTTGTCAGACAATCGGCATTGGTAACTTCCTTATTTCAGTGACTTCTCCTAAATCTGTCCACTTATTCAGAATAAGAATTATAAAAAATGAGAAAAAGATCTAACCAGTTCCTTTTCTAACAAAGATCCAAATTCACATGGTCTTCCTTTACAGAAAAGCTGGCTAATTACCAAACAACAGGCAATGCTGGAGCATGATGATGACAATTCTTTAGCAAGAAGGGCCTCATAGAAGCCAGAATTGTTAATACATTATTAAAGCAGAGGTTTTTTCATTAAATGTACTTCAGCTAGATGCAGTGCCCAGCTCTAAAATGCTGAGATATCTCTGCTAGTACTTGGTAACAAACAGTAATCTGCTAAGATTTATTTTCTTCCCTTCTGCTTCAGACCTTAGGTTTTATATAATATCAGAAAAGCGTGAATACAAAGTTCAAGGTCAAAGGACAATTTCCACATCAGGAGTTCTGGTACAGTCTGTAACAGCAAAGGCATTTCAACTTAGCCCATTTCTTCCTCAGATTATTTGAAACTGCCTTTCTTCACTACTCTCATTAGGCACACACATAAACAACACAGTGCCCTCTGTGTAACTCCTCCTCCCAAGAGAGGCAAGGTTGTATCATGTTTTTAGTCCCTCATTACCGTCTGTCCTCATTAATTCCATCTTTATTTTCCAGTTTATTTCCAAAACATTAATAGCAAGAAGCTGATTAGCTCAATTTGCATGAAGAGAAAGCTGGGGTTAGAGCAGACCTGGCCATAGCAGAGGGGTTTCATCTGCCTCATTCTCTACCAGTACAGTACATCCATTGTACAAGATTAGAGAAGCCCTGCAGAAAGCATCAGCCTGGAAGAAGCCGTAACAGAAGTCAGTGCTAGCCTTCAGAGAGAGTTCATGTACCCATTCAAAAAATTTGGAAGTGATACTCCAGCTTATTTCAGGCAGGTGGAGAAACTGAGATACAAGTCAACTAAGTGGAAATGGCGGTAAAAAATATAACAGCAGAGAACAGGCCTAAGACAAATTTCTTGGTGTCATGAACTTCCACTTTACTCCCAAGACTATTCTTTCTTTCTCCAAAACAGTACTTAAGTTAACTGATCATCAACTTGAGCCACCTCTGTAGTCCTGTGAATGAGTTCCTTCAAATGTTAAAAAAATGGGAATAAACCCACATCATTCAGTTTAATAATGACATAAGAAGAGCCAAGAAGTATTTATTTCCCTGCTAAGCTAAGTCTTTATGATATTAATGGATGCACAGAATTAAAGTGTTTTTTTATATAATAGTGCCAAATTATTTTTGGCTCATAAAATTTCATACCTCTTGGCTTGATAACTCCCTTGACAAGTGACCTATTGTTGGTTCTCAATTGTAAAGACTTATATATCCATTAATCAGCTGGACATAAAAAATTATTTTTAAAGGCAAAGATGGTAACTTTTTAAAGGTAAAACTACTAAATATGTAGTTTTGGAGGTATAGGAAGTTAATTTTTTGTGAGTCTCATATTATTTCACTGCTATAATCTATCTATCTATCTATCTATCTATCTATTTTATATATATATATATATATATATATATATATATATAATCTATTATTAGCATTGTTGTTGTTATTATTGTTATTACTGTTACTACTATTAGTACCATTATTTTATTGTTACTGTAAGTTCCCCAAACTGCTCAGGCTACATGTAAAGCACTTACTCTGACACTTCCTCAAAGGCACTTGTGACAAGAAGCACAGTATAAAGCAGCTTCATTCTGCAAGGCCAATTCTGAATAGAGAATTTGTTTTTAAACAAATGCTGTATATTGGAAACACACAGAGATCCAGCCTATACATACCACCTATGCAATACCTCAAAGGAGAAATCTAGCACCTAGAGGGCAGGCTAACACTTGCAAAATAACACCTCACACAAACTGCACCTTCCAAGTGCAAGCTCTTCCAGGTGTATGGATTACCCAACACTCTTCTTTATGGCTTAAGGTCTCACCTGCACATAAACCATCTGAAGGAGTAAATGAACATACCTGGAAAGCACAGCATGTTATATGCACACACTTTGCTCTCAGTTCCTTTGACAGCCTAACTCCAGCAGCAAGATCTCAGCTGTATATTATGCTGTTCTCCACGTGAGTGTATGAAAGCTCCTTTACTTTCACCACTCTCAGCACACTTACAGGATTTTCATGTATATTCACATTTACATTTATCTCTGGATTTTTGGAAAGAGGAGCTACTTGAAAAATACCCACAGTTTGAATAAAAATGTCATCTGGGTTAATTTACTGGGCAAACCTGCCATGAGATTTTCAGTGCTCGTTGCACAGACTGGCATAAATGGCAAAAAGAAAAATACATTTTTCTGAGCACCAGCTGCTTCTTCCTATCCCTGCTTCTCTTGTTCTAACACAGAATCCCGTTAGGGTCAAATTAGAGCAGGGCTAGGTAAGCAGATAATCTTAGGTTTACCAGATGCCCCCGAGACTCAGGAAACTTGTATTTTTAATCTAATATGTGTTGCTAGCCTGTGCTGCAAATTGATCAATCACTTCAGTTTCTCTGCCCTCTGCGTGTCTCACCTGGTGAACCTTTGCTATTCAGTTTTCCTGTGGCAGTGTCACAGCAGACATCCTGGTCCTGTTTCGCAACCAAAGGTCTTCTTGTGCTGTTGTGACCTTAATTGTTTTACACTCAGTGATTTCTGCACAACTTTTCTGTCCTGCACTGGCAATACCAGAGAAGGCTTTTGGAGAGACGCAATGACACTGTGACAAACCTGTCTCCACCCTCACTGCAGTAACACAGCCAAGATGCACAGTGTGCCGCAATCATCCACAGATGACTCAAAGCTAAGGCAGGATTAGTAAGTAGAACTGCACTACCCAACTAGCAATTTGAGCATTTTGTAGGCTATTGTAGAAATGGCCTCACAGTGACTCTCGAGGAATAAGATATTATAAAAACACCAGCAGAAACATAATAATATATGCTTGATTGGAGTGGAAGAAACTCCTCTATATTGTATCATAACTTCCCAGGTCTCCTTTATTTCATTTATTGTCCTCAGAATTAAATGATACTCATTTAAAATTACTAGGTTCATGAAGCATAATGTAAAATTATGGGGCATGTCAACTTAAAATACACAGTTCTCCAGCACAGCAATTAATTGCTGAAATTAGTCATTGTTTCATAAACTGAAAGCAAGTAAAATATATGTTTTGAATTGACAAAAATGTCACCAATATCCTTTAATTATTTTTCCAACTAAGTCATTAGTATTTTCTTTACTCTTAGAAAGACACATTTTTCACAGTATAGTATTAGCTTACAGATATCACCACCTCTGCTTCCCAGGTTGACTCCTTTCCTTTTTGTGCTGAATAAATAGCACTAAAATACAGCAATTAAAAATAAAGGCCACCTTCAGGCTGTACAAGAATGGCTCCCGATTTACCACAGCACAAATTAAAGCAGAATTGTGCCTAGCTTTCTACCTAGGTTCAAACTAATTTTTTTTTCTTATTTTACCTGTGAATATCATGGGGCCATAATGACCCAAACCATGTTTTTTAATTCAGTGGTAGGAAGGAACCATTACATTACATTTTCTTAATATTTCTTCAAGATTTATGATGGTTTCAGTAGTTCATTATTCCCTGACTGCTCCAGATACACGTGGATTGAAAAAATACACCTTAAAGAGGACACTCTGCCACTGAGAACATCCATAGGCTAAGAACATGCTCTAACTTATTGCCCACAAATTGTCACTCTAAAGTCAATTACCACTGAGCACAGGTCGTGTGCATTCAAGCAGCCATAACTCATTCATTGTGCTACTTGTGATCTCGTAATATTGACCCACTGAGACAGAGCTTTTTGACCCTTCTGCAGTCATTGTTAATGAAAATGAGATTTGACTCTGAAAACGGAGCTTCGGCTTGTGCTTCCAAAATTAAATCATCCATATTCAATCCTACTCCCAAAGACCCAGCCTGAGAGATGATTATAAGCTGTAACCCACAGAGGAAATGCATCTTATAAGAGAGACATGCTCAGAAAACAGCAAACAATGCACATTTTCATTTTAAACGTTCTTTAAGTCTGAAATAATTAACTGGAAGCAGCTTGATTTTAACAAATCTTAGAGCAGAGTCTAAGGGGAGCGAGCCTCACTGTGGTTTTCAGGAAGTGAGGCTAGTAGCATCACATACACTGAATCTCCATCCATTCTTTTACTGTTTTACAAAGCAGGGATACCTGTTAAATGTACCTGCTGCTGGGCACTGCAAAATCTGTGCATCAGTCCTCCAAAACTGCCTGAGAGACCTTACCTCTGAACCAGGGTCTGCAGCTGCCAGTGCTAGGAACACCGCTTTGGAGTGACGAGCTCCTGAGCCTTAAGAAAGCTTCCACTTCACCAGAACCTGGGGGGAGCGGGGAGAGAAAGAAGAAATGGCTTCTATCAAATGTGGGAGACATTAAATATTCAACTCAGAAACACTGTAATCTTTCAGCTGCTTCATCTAACCTGGGAACTGCAACAAGCTAAAGATACCCGTGTGGATGCCACACCGGAGTAGCAGCCCCTTGCTCAGTTCCTCCCAACACAAGCTCATGTCCAACTTCTCAAATCCTCACAGACCTGCCTCTAGGAACTCAAACCTCACTGAGAATAGATAAATCTCAGAACTTTCAAGCACTGGTATTTTGTGCCCTCTAAGCAATATTATTTTTTGGTCTTACTATGAAATGCTTTAAATGAATGCACACCAGCTAAGGGAATTCCATTCCTAGACTGCTTGAAGGGTCAGGACTCTTACTTCAATTTAATTAGTGAACATTAATTACTCAACAACAGTCATGAAACATTTAAAAGGAAAATGAATATCCAGAAATACCATTAGTAAATACATTCCTGAGGAAATTATTTAATTAGTGTTTAATTACTAGTAAAGAAATGTATTAGTTGCTAAACATTAATTACATAAAGCACCATTTTTAAACTGCTGGTGCTATTCATAATTTAAATAACTACTTTTATCCATGTATTATTTTCCAGTGTTAAGTGGATTGTTTCTCATTAAGAGTAGAACATAGGAAATGCTTTATACACAGGATTGATTGTTATTCTGGCTTGACCCCATCTGCAAGCCTGGCATCTTAGATACCAAGACACAATTCTTAGCACCTTGGAGTTAAAAATCATCCTTCTTATGTGATAGCAGAAAGACATTTGCAATCATCTGTGCAAACCAATACTGCCCCTTGATTGAAGAAATGGGCACTAATTATCCAAGGTGTCCTGGATATTCAATGGCTGACCCAACGAATTTTATCAGAGATGAGATTTGAACCCAAGCCTCTTCCACTGATTTCTTCCTCCTTCATTACTGAGATGGTTTCACCAATAGATCCAAAAATCTTTGTCCTCTGCCCAACCAGCCCTCAGCCATGATGACACTCCTTTGAGAGTGTTACACTAAATAATAAAATTAATCATAGGTCTATTTCTGTGAGCAGTTCGGTGACTGGGAAACCAATACTTATTTTGATGTGTTTCCACTTCTTGAGATGTACTGATGATTCTTGAGTTCTGCTTAGGAATAGAAAAGCAGTAGTTTCCCTGAAGTATTTATATTGGATAACCTATATGGACAAATAGCAAAATAGTTGCATTTAGTGCCAGATTGTCTGAATCATTAGGGATAACAGTGGAATACAGTGGTCACTGAGGAATGAATATAATTCTTTAATTTTCCAAAGGTTATCTGGTATTTTGCCTAAGGTTTCATTACATTCTTCCATCTGTTTAAAGGTGTTGAAAAATAGCCTTACTCCTGCTAGGTTTAATTACAATTTCTTATCTTACAGATCTCCAGTTATGACTTTTTTCAAAATTCTTTGCAATTTCAAGATGAGGCAGGAAAGAAAAAAACAGTATTTGCTCACGACCTAGATTGCTCGGTTAAAAAAAAAAAAAACACATTCTCCTGCTGTTTTTTAATTGGAACCATCTGTTATTCCATGTATTTCCTGAGAAGAAAAAAAAAATTAAACTCTGGTCTAGGTGTCATGTATATGCAGCATGAAAAGCATCTATATGAAGCATGAAAAGTTAGAGCTCTAAGTTTGGGGTGCAAAGATGTTAGGAGACATTGCATCTGATATACTAGGTTTAAGCATTATTATTAGAGACAAGGAAAAGCCTTTTTAAAATTCTAGAATAAAATTTAACCTTTTCTTTCCCCCTCATATCCTTTACTGAAAGTATTTTTGCAGTTTTATTATCTTTTTTCATCTCTCCTTTAGTGAGGCAAAACCAAAATGCCTCACTTTCTTTTGGCTTTTGGAAATGTTGCAATCAATTTTTTAAAAATATTTCCAAGGATGGAGACTGTGCAGCTTCCCTAGGCATCCTGACACAGGGTTGAACCACCCTCATTATGTTTTCTTTCTTCATATCCAACAAAAATTTGACTTGCTGCAACTTATGTTCAGCTCTTCTCAAATACTTCTAATTTGAGAATAATCTGATTTAACTCTCTAAGGGGTGTATATAGAAAAGACAAGGACAGAAGACACTACCCTTGGCCTTCTCCACTTCAGGATGAACAGAAACTTCTCCTAGCACATCCAAACCCTCAGCCATCTTGATGATTCACCTCTGAAGTCCCTCCAGTTAGTCAACATCTTTTCTATACTGACCCAAACTGGACATTATATTCCACATGTGGTTTCACAAGCACTGACTAGAGGGGATTGATCTTTTTGCCTCTGTCTGCTGGCTGAGCTTTTGCTAACACATCTCAATGCATAAAGTTTCATATTCAAAAGTAAGGCACACTGTAGTCTGTGGTAATTCCATTAAAAATAGATAAGAAAATTACCTAGAATAGAAGACTGAAAATATTACATTAACATCTTGATTGTATATGAAATTGGACCACAAAGAGGTGTAAAACCAAGTGAAGCTAAAAATTTATTCATTTTCAGATCAGGAAATATCAATGCAAGTAAATTCCATCCCAGAGTGCAAAGATGTAATCATCTGTGGTGGTTTACAGCTAGTACCTCATTGCTATTTCTGAAATGATACTACTGTTCATTTCCTTTGTTCATCTCTATTTCCCCTGGAGATGATCATCTATTGACACTGGGGCCACTGAAGAGGAGTGGGGTGGGGAGGAAGAAGGAGGAAAGTGGAGAAGAAATCACCCAGTAAAACAAGTGTATGAAATTATTAAAATTATTAATAAGGAAAAAAAATGTTTCCTTAATCCATCAATAGGAAACTTTAATAAAATTCTCAAGGTAAATTTTGCCATATTACTGTATTTAAAAAAGCATAGTGTATCTATGGAAATATCATGCAAGTATACTCTGTTTCAAAACCTCTTTAGAGAAACTTCTACTCTAGGTCAGCACAGAGCCAGCACAGATCTGACAGTGTATGTTTTCTGGGGTCTGCCTCACTTTATTTTATAATGTGCTTTCATAACTCAAAAAAGGGGAAAAATACCTCACAATATATTGGTTTTGCTTCCTAAGTACCTTGCCAAACTTATTATGGGGGATGGCATATCTGAAGTATTTTAAAATATTAACTTTCCTGCAGCCAGCCAGGTCATATTGTGATGTAAAACAATGTTCCTATTGACATATCGCTGACAGCTGTTGAAAATTTTTTTCCAAAAAAGTTTGATGTCTTTATAATGATACCTGTTTTTCCACTGAAAATGACAATAAAAGTCAATTACAGTATTTCTTTTTCTTTCCTGACTCTCTTTAAAATACTGTGTAGAACAAATATTTCTTTGTAAGAAGTCAGAATCACTGAAAATAGTAAAGCATAAAATGTAATATTCATAAGGTGCTTTCATTTGACATGATGCAAATTGCTTCTTGTATTACTGCTTTTAAACATCAAAGAATTCTGGATCAGCCTGTCGTTCATTTCCTAATTCCACAGAAAAGTAGTTATAGGAATTTAATAACAATGTTTAGAGCTTTTTTCATGAGTTCATGATATATGATGTTCATCACATCACCTGTTTTTAGGAAGCACAATATAGAACTTAAATATGTGTACCCTAATGATAATCTCCTAAGAATCCTCTGTTCAGGTAGAATTAGCTTCATCTAGCCTGAAACACTTAAGTGAGGTAACTTAAGTGTGAAACTCAGATGCCTGAAGCAAGCTGTATAGTCAGTGAAAAGAAACAGGTATGCCTAGATTGTAATTAAAATAATTTAAAATACCACCTTATTTAAAATACACATCTAAAGTCAGATAAATGAATCTGAATAGTAAAGGTCTGTACATAGAAAAAAAAAAAAAAGGAAAGGATTTAGGACAGAAGCAAATGGGTGTAATTATTGACCATGCTTCCTCTCTTAAAGTCCTGGTAAATTCTCAGGATAAAATATTCCTCCTGATTATCTCTGATATTTGAGTCAGATTCAGTTTTAGATGAATATTTATTCATTAATGTGGCTGAAAAGTTTTGCCCATGCCTAATAGATAGCAGTGAATGTTGGAGAAATAATTTAGAACTCAGTAGACAGAAATGCATTAGCAGCAAGACAAAAATATTACAGCAAATGCAAAACAATGAGATATATTCCAGTCTTGGTGTTTCCAAGCACAGATTTATAGATTCATCTATGGTCTAATTTTCTTCTGAATGTCAGTTATACTATTTGCAGACCAGATCTACGAGAAACTGGAACATCAGATTTGGAAAAACTGCAGCACAGTGAGATTAAGGTCGAGACGTTCAAAATAGTTCGATAATTTTTGTCCCTTTTTCCAGATTCTGTACATTAGATTCATCTTCCACAATGGAGGCATCTAAAAAGCACATAATCTTAAAAATGTGTCCTAAATATCTTCCCTTGGGGATATAGAATGTCTTTCATTACCCCTAACATGGAACTCAAATCTTCTAACTGTTCACCGACCAAGGATAAGTCAAAACATTAAGAAAAGTAGAGCCACTGACACTGCTATTGACCTATTTAGCACAATATAGTTATTGGCACTCTCTGTTTGGAAGGTTTTTTCTGAAGAACTCCTAAAACATTTTGGCTTTTAGGCCATCCCAGCTCTCCTTTACTCACATGTCAAAGGGTAATTGTCTAACATTATCATATTCCAAATTTTAAGATCAGCTGCACAACATGCTTCTCTCTCATCCACTCTTCTGCTTAGCCTTTGAGGGCCTCCCTGGCATTTAATTTGGTATTGTATGGTCTATGTTAAGGCCTGTTGGTAACCTTGCCCAGATGCCCCAATCAGAGCCCCAAAACCCTGACATTAACTGCATTATTTCCATGACTCTGCTTGTTGATCAGGGACAAAGTGAGCCAAAAGGGAAATACAGACTTAAAAGCTGGCATTTGGAAAAAGAGTTGATTTTGCTTTTCTTTCCCCTTACCTTGCAATGATTTGTAATCAACAAATCAATTTTGTGCTTTGTCTCTTCCTTTCTTTCCTTGGAAGCTGCTCCTAGAAAAACCACATCAGAAACTAAACTATGGACCCTGACATTAAGATCCATGTGCCAAGACCACGGTGTGTCTTCCTTTATGTGAGACTGAAAACTCTTTTCTGCTGGGGCTCAAAGAAATCCCCCTTGCTCTTACTTACCCAGACTGGTCCCTGAAGTCCTGCAGAGCTCTCATGACAGTTGTGATAGTTGTTAACAACAAAAGAAACAGTAACATGAATGGGTGTTTGAATATACAGTGAATACTTCTAAAGTAAAAAATAAATAAATAAAATTATTATCCAACGTTGGCTCTTCCACTTCCATAGTTATTCAAAGGCAAAATACCTCCTCTTTAACGCATTACACATTGCTCTGTCAGACTACTAGCATTTTAATAAATAAAGAATTATTAGAAATACTTTAGAGGTCATTTTCACTTCTCTACATTACTGTATGACAATGATGATACACCTCAGATCACACTGTCAGCTCTCTGGTAAAATAGTCTTTCCTTTTATATGATGAAATTTTTCTTCATTTAGCCATATGAGTATTGATATTAATGATCTTTTTGATACAAATCGTAGTTTGTGTCAAGAATTTATAAATACTGAACAACAACAGAGTCCCTGCCTCAGCTCATTTGTTAAGAACTGAATTTTCAATGATTTGGAGAGATGCAACCAACCACAAAAATCAGCGAGATACCATTCACAGCATTGGTTCTAAGTGTTACCAATATTTTGATTAGTACTGAAACTTGGGACCTCACTGTGGTCACAATACACAGTCACTGTACAAGAGATTGTGTGCTCCAAGATAAAGGACAAAATCTTGGCCACATACTCACGAGACAAATCATGAGACTTCTACTTGGCAACATTAGAGACATCAAGGCCTTTTCAGGAACTCTGAGTGCAAACTGTTGATGTACTTCTGATAGAAGGAAAGACAATGGTAAAAACAAGAATCTGAGCACAAGTATGACTGAATGTCTTTATTCTATCTTTTTGAAATTCAGAAAAAGAAAAAATTGTGAATGCTACCTTAATGAAGGCATCTAGAAATAGGAAGTGTAATTAAAGCCATCTGAGATTGGTAAAGTCAGGAGCACCTGTATTTCATTATTCATTTTTTAATACTCCAATTTCATTCACTGATCCAAGGAAGTCTAGGCTACCTGTTAGCAATATTGTGTTACATTCTTTGCTAACAATATGTCCAAAAGGATAAATAGCACTGACATGGTGTTAAAAGGTTAATATTCACCTCTGGAATCTGAAAGGTCCTACAGATGTTCAGAATATGGACAATATCTAATCAGACATTAAATGTTCGACTTTTTAAAGATATCGAAAAGCTTCAGCTGCCAGACCTTTCTATTGTAAGGAAAAGTGGGTCAGCAAATACATATAGAACTGCAGTATTGAATTTTATTACCATAACTGGTCTTTAATAAGCTGTAAAAATAAAATGAGAAATAAACACACAGAGCAGACTGAAATTTTACAGTTCTTTCCACATATACATAGAGACACATTGTCAGCAAAAAAATCAAAGTTAAAAGCAGTTTCAGGGTGTGTGCTGGTTCCAGAGTCCCCAAGCCAATTTTTGGCAAGGATGTATTTTCTATTATACACATATTTTTCTCTCTATTACTGTCTGAGATATCCACACTAACAACAGGATGTTGTGTGGATAATTATACAAAATGATGTGGAAAACAGAAAGAACACAAGGTCAAATGGAAAACTGAAATGTACTGAAAAAGTACTGAGGAATATTTTTTTTCTGGTATTATACACTTCATTGATGAAACTTGAAGTGAAAAGATGATCTCATGTTTGAATGATGGACATGGGTTCTGACAACTAAACTCAGCACTCTTGACTTCCTCCTTAACCTGAAGTTAATTCACTTTAGTTATCTGAACAATACAGATATTGTTCCTGTCATTTCTGGTTCATTCTAAATTGTAAACTCTTCAAGCAAGAGATCTTCTCACATTAAGAGGCAGTACAGCAGCTGACACACAGAGGTCTCTTGCTGCTGGTCTACAAATGCAATGCTATCAGGTGAAACATCCCTGTTCTTTCCTTCATTTCCTCCAGCTGAAACCACAGAAACCTGGCTAGCTCCCCTTTCCTGCCTGAGGAGTGAATCCTCCCTTACAGTACTGAAGCAATGGAAGAGAGTCCCATTTCCCTTATATGTGTGTTGCCAAGGCTAGCCCTCACCACTGAGGAAACAGATGCTTCCATTCATAGAGTAGGGCTAGAAGGGGCCTATGGAAATGATCTGGTTCACCTGCTCTGCTCAAAGCAGGGTCAAGCTCAAAGCCAGGCCAGGCTGCTCTGGGTTTCATCCATTCTACTTTTGCCTTCCTAATACAATTGTTTGTGTGTTGATTTTTTGGTATTGGTAGCCATTTTGGGGTTTTTGGTCTGGTGGGTTTTTGGGGTTTTTTTGTTTATTTGTTGTTGGTTTGGTTTGGGTTTTATGTTTTTGCAAGGAGATCTTAAATCTTAGCTCTCAGTCAGGTTTGGCTTTACACCAAATTTTCAGAGGTGACTAAAGACAACTGAAAGCTAACTGTACATTGACATGGTCAATTGGGTTTTTCTTTCTCTCAATATTTTTTACTTTTGTTGTGTAATGTCAATGCAAATTTCATATAAGAAACTGTTTCCACATCCAGAAATACTGACCTCAAGCTTCATCCTTTTATTCTTAGTCTTGTTTTTCATTTTTCATGCTATTTAAATTGATCATGTTAATTTGTAAAAAGTCAATTGATATAAAGGTAATGGGGTTTTGAGAGAGCTGTTAACACTAATTTGCTTAATTAACAAATCATGTAAAAAATCATGCTCACTATAAACACTGGTGTGGAGCAAATGCAGTCTATTAAGATTCATAGGAAGGCTTCATGTTCTGCTCTGTCAAAAAGGTTTAACTGCCGGTGAAAAAGGTTTGAATCCTGAAAGCTGGAAAAATGCATGGTTTCCTCTTGTATATCCATTAAACTCCCCCAGACTGTGGGCTTCTTGGTCCTGACCTGTCAGCTGCTCTCATCTGCACTCAAGTCCTGTACAGCTTAAGTGGATCTGCCATGCTACATAATGTGCTTCAAAACATACCATTTGGAAGTTAGTGGTGAGTATCCTGCTTGTGGGAGGGGACTAGAACTTTTAGGAATGGTCATAAAATCAAGCAACAGGATGTTATTAGACCACACTGAAATGAAAGACATGGCAGAAGAGGAAAGTATAGCCCAACAGGACAAGTTCCTCCACTCAGAGAAGAAAAATATTTCTTTAAATCATTACAGCAGGTGTAATGTAGATGTTTTATTGTAGTGAGCCATCTGTGCATTGATGAACCAGTTTACGAAATCCACCAGTTTCGACTTGTCTTTTTAGGGCCTTTCTCACTCTGCTAAGTAAGCATGACAACTCTGCCTGAGAGTGAGTTACCGACCAGGGCAAGGGCTGGTCAGAAGCCAGGAACACATTAGAGATTTTCCATTCAGCAGAGTGGATTTACTTCCTCTAGAATGATACTACTTTAATGAAGGGAATGAAGCTGCTCTGATTTATTCTATGAAAGAAATTCCTTTTACTTTCAGCTACATTTTACATTTGATTTAGGGTAACAGTTTGCTGTTGTCCTCTATGATATTGACTGTTCACTAACTTGCAATGACCACTATAGTAGTTGACAGGTTTCAGATCTTGCTCTGCCAAATTCAGACCCAGACTCCCAAGGTTTCCTTCCTTGAGATGTCAGAAACTCCATTATTCAGTTTTGACCGAAGGCAACAGACAGGATCATCTTTCACAGTGATAAGAGAACTAGGAGGCATTTAGACATGAAAAGACATGATTAAAATCCCATTTTCTGGAGGACACTTTATAAAAAAGACAAAGGCCAGGAAAACTGTATATTGATGTAAAATTGAGTAGTTCTCATAAATATAGTTCCTAAATAACCATCTAAGACTTCTTAAAGATGTCTGCAAATATATAATAAATTAGTTACAATAAATTATTTGTATTGTCATGACGGATGTGATAGTCAATATAAAAATTTGCTTTTACACTTTTTGGAAAAAAAAAATTCCCCTGGTCCATAAGGCAGTGTGCAACCTGTTCTATATTACATGAACTTGCTTTTATAGACTAACAGCTGTGTTCATTTTCCTTTCATATGCACACATCAGACAGTGCAGGGAAACATGGGGAAAGTTTTATCCACATCAGTTTTGAGAAGCAAAAGGTTTCATCAAATTAACTAAATCTTGATCTATATAACATGCTGCCTTCAAGGTCATGAACATTTTCCATCGAAAGTTTGGGGAGGGGCACATAGTTTACAAACTTCCTGAATGTTGTTATTGCTTATTGCTTATGACACTTTAGATCTAACAAGCATAAAGGATGTCTGAAGAGAAACCTGACTCCACTTGAGATGAGTTTCTTGGAGGCTGCCCTTTTCTCAACTTGAAGTATTTCTGCATAAGCTGTATCAATCACCATTAGCCTGGTTTTTGTGTCAGTCCCTCTGGTACAACACACTTGAAGCCAAGAGAGAATGAAGGCACGGTTCTTGAAATCTGGGCCCCTTGCCTAGAAAAGCCTTGGATTCGACTGAGCCAAAGTCATAATGTTGGACAAGGACTTACTACACATCTGGTTTCTGCCTGCCAGCCATCTGTTAAGTGGATTGGGTGTTGGCTGGAAAACCCCAGTTATCAAGAGAAAAACAAAGAGTTGTGAATTGGGAGAAGACAAGTAAGAAGTGAAAAGGCAATAAAAAGGAAAAAGGAAATGATGGAAAGTTCATGAAGAGCACACTGACATTTTACCAAACCTTTTGCAGTCAGGTCTAATTCTTAAAAAGCTAATTGGGTGCAAAATTCTACTCTCAGAGAACAGACAGTCTAGAAATAAACTAGCAAAAGCACAGGAGATGCTGCTCAGAGAAACAGTAGTGGCTGTATAATACAATATGACCAGGAACACTTAAAAATACAAATTACCCCTTCAGACATTCCATTATACTCTGTATAGCATTACTTTAAAAAGGTTTTATAGGAAAAAACCTAGTCCAAGGTAAAAAAAAGAAAAAAAAAGTGTCTGTGTGCCTATATGTGTGTATGTATGTCTGTATGTGTAAATATATATCTATTATGCTGTAGTATCAGTGAGACTGTATTGAGTCGCACAAGCCAAGGAGCGAGTTGTCTAAGATGAAAGGGATATAAAATACAGACATATTCCAGAGGAAAATGAATATCAATATACAGCTTCTGTGTGATACTAGTAACATTGATTTTTGACAATAGTCTATGTATGAATGAGCTATAGCTAATAACATAGGAAGTTATAACACTCCTTCTCCTAAGTACTGCTTATTTGTTACAGCACTTAGCTACTGAGTGAAAGACATCTTTGGCTGCTGGATGGCATGAAATTCAATCCTAGTGCTCTGCGTGCCACCTTGCAGTAATTGTTTGGGAAAGGAATATAGTGTGTACATGTGTGTGTGGATGTGTGAAAACAATGCAAGTCTGCCTAAAATTCAGATAAAATTCTGAAGAAAACCTGCAGATGCTCAGCCATTTTACTGGGTGTTACTCACCCATGGTGTACTGGGTAGACAGGTAAAATTATAACACGGCAGTCATTTGCTCAGTGTCTGTATCTCTGTTATACAAACCTCATGCCACTAGCAAACTTTCATATATATTCTCTGTAGATCCTTCATTAAGTCATATTTAGTGCTTGATTAATTCATTTACAGGACGGAGTTATCTTATGACTGCATATTAATGTTCCCTAAGTAGACTAAACATTAATAAACTTGAATATGACAGTAAAACTTTAAGAGGCAAAGTACCAGCTGAATTCCTCCTCCTTCAGATCAGATGCTGCAGAATGACTAAACATCACTCTGCTAGTTTTATGTAAATGAAGGCGATGGGAAGCTAAACTTTAAGCAATTTAATATTGTCTTGATTGTATGTAATTTAGGATTAACTAACCCTGATTAAACAAGACCTTACAAGTACATCAACAGCCTGCAATTAACATGCTGTTGGTAAACACTTGGAATCACAAGTTTTGTTTATCACATTACAAGAAACATGTATAGTGTTTCTTATACTGCTGCCTATAATATCCAGTAGTTAAAATCATGAAACCTAGTAGATTATAAGCACTTGTGATGTGTTCTTAGAAAAGTATTGTGAAGAAAAAAAAGGTAGTATTTCTAAAAATTTCTTAAATTGTAGATGTTTGATAGGTTACACTGCAGAGTCCTCAATAAACCACAACACCCAGCAGAATAGTGGAGAAAGCTGAGATAGTTCACAATTAACTTTCCAGCAGCAGCTTCAGACTGAAGGGCCAAAACTTGGAAACCAAAGTAGAACAAAGAAAAGGTGCCTCACAATGTGCATGTAAACTGGCTTTTTTCTATTAACAGAGAAATCTGCGTCATGTTTCTTGGAGACCTGCATGGGATAAAAAATACAGGAATGGCCCTTCAGGACTACTGCAGCAGGGTTCCTCAAACCCCTTGCAAGCAAAACGAAAGTCCGTTCCCTAAGAAGGCTGCACCCAAGTGGATGCTGCTACATTGGTGCCAGTGCACTCTAGTGCTTCTCTAACAGGACCTGCCATCAGTTATATCGTGAATCCTGCAGTGCTCTACATCCACACTTCCAGTTGTCCTCCTCAGTGGTGCAGGTCTGCTCACACCCCCTTTCCCACTGTCTACCAGCTGAACAAATTACTGACCTCACCTCCGCCCAGCTGCACAACACAACTATTAGCTCTCCGTATCTCTGCCTGCCGAATTGCTCATGTGAATTCCCTTAACTTGTCTCAGGCAGAAATAACTGAGGTTAGCAAGGACCTGCTGCTCAAAGTGCCATGGAAAATTCAGATCATTTTTGCTTAAATGGGTGAAGAAGCAATTCTTGCAAGCAACTGAGCTTGCCAGTCACCAAAGACCTTTAGATTGGGTAGACATTTTAAGTAAGTTGTGTTGACACCTAATGTAAATGCCATAACACACTTTCCAGATGCACGGCAAATGGATAGAAACCAAGACACTGTAAGTATCAGAAGGAGAGCCAAAAGCAAAAAAAGTACTGACAAAATATCAATTTGCCTTTTTAAGCACCTGAGTCCTTACCTCAGAAGCATCCTGCTCTACTAAGGATAATCTGATTTACCAAGAATTACAAAACATTCCCCCCACTACTGTTCTCTGAAAGATATTCAGAAGCACTCAAATCATGAACACAGTTAGGAGTGGCATAAAGATCCAACTCATGACATTTAATTTCAGTTAGTGGTGTCTTTCCCATCCCTCTTGGTAGTCAGTGGCACTTCTTACCTGACATCTTCAATTCTTACTTAGAAATCATGTTTTGCTAAAGTTAAAATGATGGTGATAAGGACCAATCTGTAAAAGACTGACTACCGATCATAACCACATTCAGTAAAACCAACAGAAGTTCATCTGTTAGCTACTTTGAGATTAGAGCTAATTGGAAAATTTGGGTTTGTTCTTTATTTTTGTTTCAGATCGGAAACCAGCAATTTTGTAGAATCATAAAATGGTTTGGGTTGGAAGGGACCTTAAAGATCATCTAGTTGCCTGACATGGGCAGGGACACCTTTCACTAGAGCAGATTGTGCAAAGCCCCAACCAACCTTGCTTTGAGGACTTCCAGGGTTGGGGCATCCATAACTCCTATAAAACATACTCTAGTAAAAAGTTCCTCTCCAGCTTTCTTGTAGGGTCCCTTCAAGGGACGCAATTAGCTCACACCTAAGCCTTCTCTTTTCCAGGCTGAACAAACCCAATTCTCTCAGCCTTTCCTCACAGGAGGGTTGCTCTATCCATCTAGTCAACTTGAACTCCCCTGGACTCACCCCAACAGATTGATGTCCTTACTTCTTCTGGAGTCCCCAGAGATGCACCTATGTATGTGAGTACTCCAAGTGGAATCTCACTAGAGTGGAGTAGAGGGGCAGAATTCCCTCCCTTGACCTGCTGGTCATGCTAGTTTTGATGCAGCCCACAATAACCTTGACTTTCCGGACTGCAAGAACCCATTGCTGGGTCATGTCCAGCCTCTCATCCACTAGCACCCCAAAGTCCCTCTCAGCAAGGCTGGTCTTGATCTGTTCCTCCCCCAGCTTGTGTAGATACCATGGGTGGCCCTGACTATATAAGCCATCACACCAATTGCATAAAGTTATGCAGTGGAAGGACCTAAAATGAGTTTCACTCAAAATTTTAAACGCTCTTATGGCCTCTGCATATGCTACTTAGCCTTGAGAAAAAATAATCCATCAATATACAAGAACCATGAAAGGCACAAAGTTTTTCTTGTCTCTTTGGCTCAAAACACTGAGATTCCAGACCCAATTCTTACTGCTTTTTCAATATGATAAACTTGGAGTAACTTCATTTTAAATACTAGGATTACTTTGGTGTAAAACCTGAGCCTGTGAGGGAGGAATCAGTTTGTAACATCTTAGAGTAGAGTGAATTTTAAACATGAATGTATTTGATAAAACAATTTTATTTTTTTTATTTTACTGCTCCGTATGGCAAGGTAAATAAATCAAAAGGTTGCATAGTTCATACTTTAGGAGAAATATCTTCAGTCCTTAAAAGAAGGGTTTTTCCATCATTTTGTGTAAATCTGGAGTACAGTAAATAACGACATTGAAATCACTATGTCATGAAATCAATAGAATCACTCAGGATTTATGCTTGTCTGCCTGTGATCCCTATGTGGTCTCTGTATGTCTCTCTACAAAGAGCGGCTAGAACAGCAAGGCATCAGCATAGCATTACACCCAGTCTGGCTCCCAAAGTTGTCTCAATAAACATGAACTCCATACTTGGTAAGATATAAAAGGGAATGTTTTCTAGTGGTTATGTCTTATTCTACAGAATTATATTGACTATACCACTCATTGGAAGTGAGAGTGGTTAATTACCATTAATCTTCCATGCTGCCAACATGCTTGCCAACACCTCCCAGGAAATTACCCATAGGGAAACTTTTGAAAAGTGCATAACCGATCTGCAGGTCTTTCTATGGCTTGAAGGTTTTTAACCAGTCTCCATTGTTTAGGAAGGGACTGAGGCTTTTAGCCCAACACCTCTCAATTCAACTGCTTAGCACTGCAACTACTCCATCAAATTAATGGCATAATCTTAACCCCTGAATCCTTGTGGTATGGGAAAGGAAAACCTGTGACCTGATATGCTTTGGAAACAGAGTATCCTACTTTTTACTGAATTAAACAAAAATCCACAGATATCCCCTGAAAGGTTCGAAGGTAGCAGGGAGATCTCAGCAACTCCATGGAATGTTGCTACTAATTTATCAGCTCTTTTCTCAGCTTTTTATCTCTCGATATCCCTTGATACTCATTGAGTCTTTCAAAAATCAAGTAGACATGAATGATGCATGTAAACAAAGCTGTGTCATCGGTGGGCTGAATAGATATGACATTGAACAGGCACAGCTGAGTTGACAATAGTCAAGGATATAATGGTAAAACAGTATTTTGACTGGTTCAGTTTGGTTCTGTCACAGGTGTGGGATGATCGTCCTGATAAGGTCTTGATGAGTTGAGGGAAGCATCCCTGAATGTTTTACTTATTACTTAGCAGCACTTAGGCAGAATCAAGGCTTTTTCTGCTCATCACACCACCTCACCAGTCAGGAGGCTGGAGGTGACCAAAAAATTGGGAGGGGAAACAGCCAGAACAGCTGATCCCAACTGACCACAGGCATATCCCATTCCACATAGTGACATGCTCAGCACATAAACGTGGGGGGAGAGGGGGGAGGGGGGAAGGGGGAGGGCGGAGGGCAGAGGGCAGGGGGCAGGGGACGGGCAGGGGAAGAAGGAAGAAGTAAGAAGTGGAGCCCTGCTATCCTGGGACTGAATTGCTGAACACTTTCCTGCCCATGGGATGCAGTGAATGAATTTCTTCTTTTGTTTTGCTTGTGTGTATGTCTTTTGCTTTATCTATTAATCTGTGTTTATCTCAACCCAGGAGTTCTCTCACTTTTACTCTTCTGATTGTCTTTCTCATCCCACCAGGGACAGTGAGTGAGTGACTGTGTGGAACTGAGTTTCCAGCTGGGGTTAAGCATGGCCAGCAGGTTTGGAGCTGACAGCTCATATAAATAGCACTCAGCACAGAGGAAGTTAATGGACAGGCCTCTGGTTACTGTAAAGCTTTTTTTTTATATATGGATTACCCTAATGTTTTCAAAAATAATAAAAAGAATGTCTTCAGATTATGTAATTGATACCTTCAAAGGCCTTCAGAATAACAAAGTTTTTCCAAGCACAGTCTGTCTCAGTACAGATCTTCTTGTCTCTCCTCATGCTAAATGTTTACCATTATAGTATCTGGGGTTTGCATGACTTCCCTAGGCCTTTTCCAGTATGTTTTCTTGGCCAAGAGGGGTTTTTGTCACTTGCCTTTTTTCAGATATGAATCATCAAAATTTAAGGTAAGTGAGGAGATTTTCAGGTTTCCCAGTGTATTAAGTACAGTCCTTCACAAAGTTCTGCTGTGGGAAATCAGTTCTAGAGAAGGGAGTAAAAGACCATTAAGAATTAGGAGTTCATAGCTGGTTGTCTCAAGGATGCATGACACTTGAGGATTTTATTAAGAACTTCAGAAAACATTATCTCTAGACTTTAATCACTAAAAAAATTAATTTGCTTGGAAAGAATAATTCAAAAACATTCCTACTCCTCCAAAGAGTTGTTTGGTCTTCTAGCAGAAGACTTTCAGGAGCTTCATGTTGCCATTTTCCACATCATCTCCATAGGATAGAGACAAGCTAGTCTCTCAGCATTCAATCTCAACCTAAAGACAACACAAATTAAACACACAAAAAATGGGAGTGGAGGGTAAGGGGACGGGGAAGAATAAAAGGAGAATCTGCCTAATCTGCTTCCTGACTTTGGCAGCCAACTGATACTCACTCTGTGGTATTGCAAATAAATGGATGATAAACAGATTTTAGCAATTGCATGTGGTCAGCCTCACAGCAGGTACAGAAGTGCCTGGCGCCAGTGCCTGTGTGCTGCACTCACAACAGACAGCAGAGAAGCTGAGGGAGCTCTGCTTTCACTGTAGAGTTTGGCAGCCTGTCAATTATAGAGTCTTCAGTACTTACAGGAATTTGTAAACTGCACATTGTAAAAATCCCCACATCATCAAAGACCCATACCAGATGGATTCTACTGCTTTCTATGGTCTAAGATGCATATGCAGAAGATTCATTGTTTGAACACCAATTATAGCTAATTTAGAATCTGGTTTTCATTTAAAAAGTCCAGAATTTTCCTGCTAAACCCCACATGTCAATCATTAAAAGCAGTTAGGAATATATAATTAGTGAATTTCATCTCTACATATACTGTAAGAAGATAGAGAATAATTCTCACTGAAATCTTAAGAAAAGAGTACAAAAACCTGTACATAGTTCCAGCTTTTATCTTTTCTTTCTTTGATGCTTTCTGGTTCTTCACTGAATTTCTTTTTCCCTTGGGATGCACAAGATGGTAAGAATGTGTGTGCAATATGGCAGATCAAAGAGAACTGTATGTAATGCTTTTTATTTCCTTATATGACGTGTGTAGTGTGTAACAAACAGTAAATTTAGCCTAGATCCAGCATATATCAAGTTCGAGCAATCTTTCCTCTGTTCTCTTCTTTCCCAAAATGACAGTTTGGCAGTGAAGGCTCTGTGCGTTTTATCCTTTCTTTTCCACATTTATGCAAGCTGAAAACATGTTACTATCTGCACACTGATAAATAATGCTGATAAATAAGACTGTTTTTCAGCCTGGTTTGAAAGCATTATTTTGCAGTTAGCAAAAGTTGTAGGATGGCTTTGAAACATTAAGCAGTAGCTTAGCTCTTGCAATTGTGGATCCTATTGTGAACCAATTCACAAGTATCTAAAATGATTCATGGAAACTGGGAAGAAAAAGGGGAAAATCTGACTTTAACAATGAAGACAGATTTGAATATAGCAAAAGCACAAAAAGAAATCTAAGGCATCTTTCCAAACTAACAGAGCATGGCAGAGTACAAAGCTGAAGTTGAGGCTCTGATTCAGAGCTTTGCAGTGTATCTAGTTTAATAGCATCTCAGACAGCTTGTGCTGTGGTATTGAAAGGACTTCATTGGAAACACATGAATCACTGCTCTCTCACCCCCTCCTCCTATGGGACCCTAATGAATTAACTTGCTATTAATTTCAAGAGATCACCAATGAGCCCCGTATATACACCATTACTGTAGTGTGAAGAGGCCTGCAAGAAAGCTTTTACGGATTCTCTGATGACACCCAGGACATACGTTTATGGAGTGTTCAATCAAATGCTGCTCAAGAGATTGCGAACTACTGATACCTACATTTTGACCTGCTTCAAGTCATCAGTGGTTTCACTTGCTGCATGTACTTCATGTACTGCACTGGGGAGAAGAAGACAGCAGCAACAGAACAGGGGAGGAAAATGACTCAAAGTGTGAAGCCTTCCAAGAAGTGAAAATATTTTTTTTGTTCAAGGTAGAGGAATGCCACAAATAAGCTTTGCAGAGTATTGTGGGTCCGGGAGGAAAGGAACAGCACACTCCAGCATACTGAAGCAAGTGAAAAACAGCAAACAAGATGGATATTATTCTTTCTTAAGTCATCCTGCACAGGCATTTAGGCTTCTGCAGCTGTCTCACTGTGTTAAACAGTATGCTCTGTAGTAGATCATGTTCTCTTTTGAGGTCTTTCACAGTGTCTCAGCCTCCTATGGTGTGAAGTGCCCCTTAATTCATCTATCTTGTTGTGCAGTGTCTTGAGATCCTGCTGAACTGCCAGTGTTTCTTTTCACAGTAACCTACAGATACAGGGACCAGTCCCTTCTACAGATCTGTAAGCCTTTTCATAGATGACGAGTAAGCCTATTCCATGTATACTGTATCTGTTCTTTTAACACATTTGTTGCTTTGGAGTGTCTGTGTAGTATTGTCTATAATTTAGTAAAAGCGTTCTTTCTCTATAGTGTTCTACTACAGTCCCAGGTGTTGTAAAATATAAAAAATCAAATTCTAAATATAAGCCACTGCAATTGAAACCCCATGGATCATTCTTAACTCTCTTTGGTCACAATAGCTCATTCTCATACTCCCTCAAGCAAAATACATTTAAAAGCTAAGCAGACAACCAAGCTACAAGCAAGCAAAAACCCCTCAAAATTGTCCATGTGATTTTCTCCCCGTAGTATTACTCATTTTGTCTCTCATAAAAAATGAAATCCTAAAGAGAGCATGAAGTGCTGAAAGGAACTCCACATCTAGGGAATTGGAAGCTACACACTTAAATGGATGGCCAGAGATTTTTAGAACAGTTTATAAAACATTTCCACATAGCAGGTAAAGCAAAAGCTGCCCACACCCAGTTTCTGCTGCCAAGAGTAAAAGGCCACAGGAGGTTGTTTCTGAGGTGTTATTTATATTGGATTTTTAAATGGTCTGAGGGGACAGAGGGTTAAGCTATCAATTATGTAATTGTAAACGAAGAACCTTTGGGAAGAGAAGCAGAAAATTGTACACTTAGAGAATGAGCAAGACATTTAGGAGAGGTTCAAGGTTAACTCCTTTCCCTTGCTCCTCTGAATTCAGTTAAGAGTTCACATCACGGTACAAAGCCCAGGGAATAATTCTGGAGCCACAGGAAAACAATTCCTAAAACTGTGACTTGCTCAGCACCTCAAGTGATGCTGCAGGAGCTGTTGCAGGAGGAAGGAAAAGGGAAATACAGTCCATAGCTCAGGGAGATAGTGTTGTGGCCACTGCAATTCAAATGCCCTGTGCTTTCTGTAAGGCTGTTGTAAGGCATGCTGTCAATGTGCCTCAGGCTACCAGGCACTGTCTTACAGCCAGCACTCCTGGAAATGTGAAAAAAGTGCACAGCTAATGTATAAGCGGGAAATTTGATAAAAAAAATAAAACAGAAACTAGTCTGTGAGTATATCTGTGCAAATGCAATAGGAAAATGAGGGGGACATGGTAAATGTTCCTCCCCAAAACACATTGTGAAGTAGAGCTATCCAGTAGTTTCTTCTCAAAAGCTGAGACAAATACATATGAAAAGTTTTTTCTTGGATTACTCTTGTGGACACTGGAAATACTTAGTGGTATTTTGGGATACACAGGCAGCAAGCAGCAAAATGGATTGTAAACCTTTATCCTCCCTCTTTTCCATTTTGTTTTCTAATATCCAGCCTAAAACCAAAGACCCACCTTTCCACCCTGAAACACCATTTATTAGCCTAAGCAACTCAGCTATTTCTTTCAGGTGACTCAATCCTTCTTCACTTACCTGGAAGCACTCTGGTTTATCCAGGGCATTGCAGCTGGGTGCTGAGGTAGCAGACAGCTGGTTGGGCAGGGAAACCATCCCACCTCCTTCCTATCTCCTTCCTTAGCCAAACTGTAGGAAAAAGAACAGCATCATGCTGGCATTTGCATTAGGAAAGTCTGAGACCTTATCAAAGTAGCTTTACTGCTCACTGCAGCTTAAACCTCAGGAAAATTCCCCACAGGCATTTTATCTGTGTGGAGAGAATAAATTGCCATAACACTCAGAAGATTTGGGAAGTTGCCTCCATTTGCTGCAGTCCAACAGCCAGGGCGGAGAAGGTATGGGGCCCTGACAAACACCAAGAGAGGAGAACGTGCAGAGTTATTCAGCCCAGCAATCTCTTTTCAGGTTGTAGGGTTCAGATGCTAGGAGGCAGCAAGGACAACAGTCTGGGGTTCTGACAACAGTTTTATTGGCTGCACAAGGTGATCCAGCATGTTAGGACAAGAGGCACTTGTTGGATGTGTCCTCTTTCATTCAGAAGATGCTCTGCTGTGTGTTTGTTTTGAAATCATAGCACAAAAGGGGCATAGATCATGGAAAGGATGTGCTTGTCCTGTATCTTCTGGAATACGCTTAAAATTCTTCTCCCTTATGTTTATGAAAGCACCAGGCCTGACACAGATGGGAAAAGAAAATGGTCACTTCAAGTAATACTCAGGGGGAATTATAGAACACAAGTTCAAAACAAATGCACATTTTTCTCTCCAGTTGATTAATTTTATTTTTCGCTGATGAAAATATGTAGAGTACAGTAGACACACATTTTTAATTAAAATCAGTGATCTAGTATTTCAAGCCACATTACCTAACCCAGAACTCAGTAAAGTCAATGGCAGTCTTTCCATTCACTCCATTGGGCCTTGGATGAAGTCCATGCAGCTGAAAATGATGACTTGCACTTTCAGGTGCAGTCAGTGCCTGTGTTTTTTAAATGTGTTACTATTATTTTCTTGCTATGTCTCTTTAAAATGCTGTTTATGCATCATGGTGTATTGTAATACATAGATATACTAGTAATAAAAACATGGTTCAAATTACTATGTTTCTTATATAAGTAATTTTATGAAATCAAATAATGTAATTCATCAGAAAATGAATGCTGGCTTTCTTTAGTTTTCATCATTCATAAACATGTTTGTTTTGCTGAAAAGTTGTGTTTCACTTAATGTTTAATAATAATTCCAATGGCATCATTATTCTAAATATTCTAAGTAGATACACCCTCCAAGTTATTCAGTGTCCCAATTCTTTGAACATCTAGACTAGAACATGCCATTGCAGACTAATTGGTTTTCCCTCCCATATGGATGAAGCATTCCACAAATGTTGGCCAAAGAAAGAGCTTGAATGCACCAAAGTATTCACCCAGTCCCAGGAGCACAGGGATGCACTCCCAAGTCCTGTAACTTAGACAAAGCCATCAAATTTGTTCTTGGGCTTAAATTAAAACCTGTGGTGCTACAGACTACACAAGAGCCTTGCAACACTGGACCTTCCCTATGCCAGAGGGCTTACAGTCTGAGTAAAAGAGGCCAAACCAGGCAGACACAGCTAGTCTCAGGAGCGCTGGCCAGAAAGCAGCAGAGCAGCAACCGCCAAAGTACTTCAGTCCTGTCATAAAAGACAGTTTTAAGCAGGAATTTAAAGGTAGATACTGCAGGGATGCTGTGTGAGTCTTCCTGCCCTGCATGTCTGCTTTGTCACTTTGAGAAATGTCCATTGTGCTTAACAGAAAAGACAAAAATGGTTTATATTAAAATATAGTCTCCCTTTCCAATTTCCCATCATTTCAAATTTGTAATAATTCAGCAAGGTTTTCACCTCATAATGATGGCTAATTCATTAACAACAAAGATTAGCAATGATTAATTGCAATGAGCAATAATTAAAGTTAATAAAATGAATGCCTTTGCCTGAATGAATGGCAACAATGAAATGCCAAGTGTTTCGTCACTGACATCTAGGGCTGAATTGGTGATCTCTAAACCTTCCCCACAAAAATATCAGAGCTGCCTCATGCTCTAGCTGTCTAGAACAGAATGGCTGCACAAGTGTTCCTATTCCCCATGGAAAGGACACAACATCAGAGCATCGCCAGGTAGAGCATGTGAGCTGGCTAAAATGAAATGTGAACTATAGTAACTGTTGTCAGACAGGAATACAGTAATAGAATTAGCAGAACTTGGATGTTTTTTCCATTTTCATTGAAGTTGCTTCATCAAATAAATAAGAACTTCAAAACCTCATGAATGAAAAGTTGAGAAAAAAATTCTTGGCTAAAAACACAACACTCTTTTCCTTTGAAACTGATCCTCACAGGAGTTGTTATAGAAGTGACTAATGTCTTGACCCTGTCTGTAAGGAGAGTTTCCTTATCACACATGTTCAAAATATACCCAGGAGTGTTTGGCTTTTTATAGTTGGTGACAATGACATTCAGCTTCAACAGGGAATAACTGTGTGTAAAGTGTTGTCCTGAGTCCCATGGAACAAGGATTTCAATCTATATGTCCTCCAGATCTTACTGTGTTTTGGTTTGGGTAGAGTTTTTTTAATATTGATATAATTACTAGATGTAAATTAGAAAGGAATGTTAATGGATCAGGGATTATTAACCTAACTCTAGCTCTTTGTTCTATCAAAATGATCAGAGTAACAAATCCACCCTGCACAAATATTTTAATTTCTGTTTAGTTTCTTTAAAAATATTTGAAAACAGAGATAAATCAACAATTGCTCTCAGATTAGAAGCCTTCTTCCTGCTTTATAAGAAAATATTTTACAATGAAAAAAATATTCAAATATCAATCATAAGAAATTAACTCAGGTGCCAAAGACTGAACTGTTGTGATGACAGAAGCCAAACGAAAATGACTTTTACTTCCTATGAAGGGGCACAAGTATAGCTGGGAGCATAACCCTTTGTGACTCATCTCCCTTGTTAAATTAAGACAGAAAAAATTGGACTAAAAAAAAAGAGGTACCTTCAGCATAGGGAGGATTTAAGGATCAGGACTTGTAAATTCACAATGATAGATATATATTGTTCATCTTCTTCATCCTAAAAGTAGGAAATAATAATAATTTTGCTTATGTGGCAAGAAGGATTTAACTGCCCCCAGAAATATGATGTGCACTCACACCAGCCATGAATCTGCCGCACAAACTTGTCCTGTTCAGCTGAATGTGTGCGTTGATGGCCAAAAGCTCCCTGCCTGGTGTTTAAAGAAGAATCAGTATTTCATAGCCTGGCATTTTTCAGTCTTATCCTGGACTGTATGAGTCTGGACAAATTCCAGGAAACATTGACTTGCTTTCAGTCATAATTTTTGGCTCAGAAAGGTGGTAGATAGCACACAAACACTGTGTAGTCCCATTGAAGTCTGCCCTTAAAAATCTGAAAAGAGTTAAATTGCTTATAATGCCTTGTTTAACATCTAACACAAAATATAGGGAAAAATATGTCTCTTCTTGGCAAAAATATGTCAATGCAGTGAAGAATATGACACTTTGAAACTTGGTTTATAGAGATTTTAACATTAATAAAAACAAAATTTTCCCCATCTCCACAGAAAAAAAAAAACAATGGCCCCAGTCAAATTATATATATTTTTTTCCCTGTGTAATAGGGTTTTCTTTTGGATATTTTCCTCAGAATTTCAAACATGATAAAGAGGGGTTTTTTTGTTTGTTTGTTTGGTTGGTTGTTTTGTTTTGGTGGGTTTTGGTGGTTTTTTTTGGTTTGGTTTTTTATTTGTTTTGTGGGGTTTTTGGTTGGTTGGTTGGTTGGTTGGTTGGTTGATTGGTTGGTTGGTTGGTTGGTTTTTTTAGAGAAAGAAGCCTGGAAATAGAGCAGTAAACTCAATCAGAAATTGTAATATAGAGAAATGACCCATGACTGGATGAATGAAACAAAAAATAATGTGTTAATTGGAAAGAAAATTTGAAATGGTACTTGCCCCAAAGGAACAAAAACAGAAGTACAGAACAATACCTGTGAAAACACAGGCAGGAGGACAGGTGAAATTAAAAAATTGCTGGAGTTTGAGATGTGGTATTTACTTTCATTGAAGCTAAAGGTGCTCTATATTACATTAAAAATAAGCTCTTACAAGTAAGTTAACACAAACATTGTACCAGAAAAGTTAAGGCATGAGAAACGTACACTGACTCTGACTTCATTAATAAACCCATCCAGCTGGTAATGCCTGGCCTTGTCTACGTGCCTGCTCCCATCCAGATTCGGTTTCTCCCCAAACTCGGTACTTGTTTTGCACTTGAAGTCACTCAATTGTGGTGCAGAAGTGTGGGGAATACCCAGTGTCCCCCAGGATCTTACCTTTGTTCTTTAGCCAGTTTTCCAGGATGTTTTTGGAGAAATACATAGGCCAAGGATTAGACCAACCTGTTGGCCAAAGATATTGCTGTAATATTTTAACAAGCATTGTGCAAATAAGCCTTGATTCTTACATTGCAATTGCCTGAGGAGGTCCACAGGAACAAATAATTACTGCTAAAATGCTTTAAAATACAATCAATAAAAAAGATCATGACAGGATTACTTTTAATTAAATTTATTGGTAATTGAGAAAGATTGAGACCAGTCTCACTTACTTTAATTATTTGAAGTGCCCCAAATATCATACCATTGTATGTCCGTGCATCTGCTAATAGTAAACTATCACAGGATATTGATTAAGAACTTAATCCTAAGACATGATAATGCATATCTCCTTAGGGTCTATATAGAGCTCCTTCCTTAATATCATGCACAAAATAAAAGGTGTATAAAGCAGTAATACATATTGCTTTTTAGCAAAGGCATGGAAAATATTATTTCTACATATTTGTCCAAGCCATATTGCAAATTTAATTCAATTTAAAGTCACAAATTATGCAAATTACACAGTGATCATGAGAAGCAGAACAGGTAAAATTTTACTTCTAAAAATTAGATTTTTTCTGTATAATTGATTTTATACAATAACTTTTTTAATCTATTTTTTAAAAGCACCCATTCTCATCAGCTTGTATCACTCTCCTAAATGGAAACAACATTTTCATCCACAAGTGTAGCACAGGAGATAAATTACTGTCTTCTGAGTGTTGAATAAAATAATCATCTTTCCAGTGTCAAGTTCTTTGGAGTATGTGAAGGTAAAAAAAAGACCCACATTTGATCTCAGAGAAGACACTGGTGCATAAGAAATAATGACTGGCACTTGATACAGTGCTGGCCATTTGTAGAAGACACAAAGCAGTTTGAATTCTGAAAAGCCAGTTGGCAATATAAGCAACATATCATAATTTTCTGTGCATCATCTAGGAACACTCACAGAAATTTTGGTTTTTTTCCTGAGCATCTCTGGCTATCTGAGGGAAATTAATCCTTTTACAGACTTTATTTGCCTTATTTATTTATTTGCCTGTTTAGTTTTTTACTAAGGAAACTCAGTGTTGTAGGTGTTTACAAGAAGTGTTTGCAGAGGGCTGCAAATCAAAAGGAAGAAAAACAACCTGCAAGTTCAAACAGACATGCAGGGGCTGAGTTTTTCAGCGCACTCTGGGTCACACACAGGTGATGAATCTTCTTCATTAGCAGGTATGTGAAAAGAAAGGTATCAGAACCAGCTGGAGGACATAAATGCCCCCACAATCCATCAGAAAAGAATCACGTTTCCACTGTTTGGACACATGGGCAGTCTGACTTTGACTATTTCCACAAGTTAAATAAGATCAGTTGAGAGAATTCAGTTTATTCCATGTCTTCTCTGATACCTGAATGAGCATTTTCCCCTGTGGGGAAAAAAAAAGTATTTTAGAAGAATTTTTTGTTCCCTTGTGGATCAGAAAATCAAGTGAATATTAGCAAATGAGTCATTGATCAGTCACAACTGGGCACACCAAGGCCCATGGTATTTTAGCCAGATGAAAGACTGAAGTTCCTTGCAGAGAAACTTGAGATAAGCAGGAGGAAAGCCTTAAGGAAAGCATGTGTGAGTGATGTAGAACTCCTATACACTAGAGCAGCACAGTATGATATCAGCATGAAATAAATCAAACCATTTTGACATTTTCAAACTCCCCTTTTTCATATAACTTTTTATCCCTATGAAAATTTTTATATTTTAGTTTTATTTTTTCCTGACTTGAGACCCAGTGTCAAAATATCAATCTCTTGTGGGGCAGAAATTACATTTTATATTAGCTTTCTTATGAAGAGTGACATCTCATTTTCTTATTTGAAGCATCTCTATTTTTACCTTCTCCTATTCAGCCTCTGGAGAAAAATAATATATGGTAGAACACAGAATCATTCGGGGGTTGCTGCTTTCATTTTGCATCCTGAGTTTGCATGTAGTAGTTGAGATTTAATAGGTTCAGTCTGGGTTTTTTTCATAAATTCTGCTTTAGCTGGCTACATCAGAAGGCACAAGACATACACTCAGCTGCTGGGAAGGCTCCCCATTTTGTGTAGAGGCTAATAAGTTTAGCCTTGTAAAAACTATTCTTGGAGTTGTTCCACTGGGACAATGTAGTGAAGAAGCGCACACAGATCTCAAAATGCTTAAATATCATTGAGAATCCAAAAAGGTGTTTAAGCTGTGTGCTCTAGTGCCTTTCTGAGTACATATTTTGATAAGTTTATATCCTACTGGAACTCGTTGGAGTCATGTTTACTTTTAACTGTAGCACTTTGCACTGTCAGTTACACTGTGCTGGGAAGCAAACTGAATCAGTGCAAAAAGAGCCACTCCATCTCAAATCAAAGGTAAACTTTTCCAGCTGTAAAGCAAACACAATGGCAAGAGGTGTAAATTGTAAACTACTCTACGAAATTTAAAAAAAAAAAAAATCTGCCAAGTGAAAAGATGTTTTTGGATTGTTACAATTTTTTGTTACGTGGGAGCATGTGAAGAATCGAAATCAGACAGAGCCAGATTACTCTGTCTACAGGGTAGATATTTCCTCTTTCTAAAGAGAAAGTATTCTAAACACAGTAAAGTGAAAGGCATGAACAGAGGTATTTAGACAAGTCCTTTGCATATGATCTGTCAGCAGGTTTATGGTCAAATTTTTAATTCCCATTTTAATACCCTATCCAGGGACCTTTCAACTATTTGAAGCACATTGTTATTAAAGAAGTGGGACCTTTTAAAGCAGGATAAGAAAAGACTCCAGAACATGATATGGTTCTTGGAAGAGGGAAAGAACATTGGCTGTGAATAAAATCAGTAGATTTCTGATCAACAGAAAGAAAGACACTTGCCTTCATATGGATTTGTGCCATCAGTCTGTACAATGTGCCCTCTCAGATGTTTAATAAACAACAAGCTCTTGCTACGGCCTCTCTCTCATGGGAGGAAAGTAAATAGGTCTCTTGTTTTTACCTGCCTTTCTATTTTTACACTGTAGAAACCAATTTCCCTAAGACCTCTATACTCCTGTCAAAAATGTGGTTTAAATTGCCCAGTCAGCTCAATATTATGGTAGAAGAAGGACAAAATCAGACATTTAAGCAGTTATTGTTTCACACATACTCATGCATACAGTGTGATCAAAGAAGCCATATTTCCTTAGGAAAACAGGCTAAAAATAAATGTAACACTGCTTTTCTGACAGCCATTTGGAGGTTTGGCAGGACAAATTGTTTTATTCAGTAGCATTTCATACAGAAAAATATAAGCTACAATGTTGCCTCCTATACTCCATGAGGAAATTAATTTTGCCTCTAGGGCTCCTTGCTATTAATCTCCATCAAGTATCCCTGCCAACACGGCCCCTGAGGCCATGATCCCACAGAAGCACTTATGCCCATGAGCAGCCCTATAGATTTCAACTGTCACAGGCTTAAAGTTGAGCATTCCTGAGAGATCTCTGTCACAGTAAGTTCTATTTTTAATAAAATATTGAGAAGGTAGGTTTGGGCAATATGCATCACCCAGATATTTTAATGAAATCCCCCCAGACTGCTCATTGTACTCTGATGCTCTTTCGTCCCAGAGGCAAAGGCATTGGGGTCAGTAAAGTCAGGTTAGAATGGATTTATCTTGCACTTACAAAACATCCAAATAGTGCACTTGGCAAAGCACTTGCCAAGCTAAGATGGGAAATCAAAGCTGGAAGACTGAGAGTTGAGTCCAGCTCTGAGACCCTAAGGAATACCATGGATACAATAAAGGAATCAGAAGATGTATATAGCAAGTTTCTGCTGTGCTGGCTAAGAACTGTCAGTCAGAGGGGTGGGCTTTTTCCCAAGTTAATTACACTTCAGAGTTGATCTAAAATCCATAGGTTTATAAAGAAAAAGCTCTGGTGGGATTATTTTCAGAGTGATCAAGGTCTTCTGAAAGCCTAAGAAGTCAAGTACGGCACAAGAAAAAATATTATAAGCTGGCTGTTGCAATTATAAATAATGCAAATCAGGTACTTTTGAACTCCTAATTCCTACAATATTAAGCACTAATTTAGCTATATGTGGCTATTTAATTGTGTAATTTTTGCAAGTACTTCATCTCTTTTCACAGAACATATAGTTAGATGAGTAATCTCAAACTTTGCTGTCCAATTAAAGAGTTTTGAAGAAAAACAATACAGAGGATATTGTACTTTGCTTACCCTGCCAACTTGGAGGATATGGTGCAGCTGTGGATGTAGATAAGTCAGAGGTCTCCAAGATAAAAGGTTTGCCAATGAGAGACAGAACAGAAGACTTTCAAGTCATACTCCAAGGTCATGAGGAAAAAGGGATAAGTCTCTTCCTCTTTTTTTTTTTTTTTTTTTTTTTTACTTCTCAAGGGTCTATATGTGCCACCAAAGAGGCTCTTTTTAGCTTTGCTTTCATCAATTAAGCAGGCAATGCCTTCTCTGTAACAGATCCTCAAAGAGTTTGGAAATATAATAACAGCATTCATTTATTGATTGCTTTGATCAGATACTAGGCAGGAGGGAAGAAAACCTCAATATACACATCAATAAACAACCTGGAGCCTCTAATGCCATACTGAGAAACTAACAATAAGGCTGAGATGCTCAAAAAAGAAAGCCTATGACAGCGAATCAATATAAAGCCTTGTGGTAAAGATGCTGAAGTAAGAGGAGGAATGTAGGGTCATTGTGAAAAGAATTCTGGGCTGCATTAAAATGCTGAGACAGCTAATAAGGGATCTTTCAGATGCACAGGGTGGATGAGACCACCTTCATCTCTCCAAATGATTTTGGAGGAAGTTTGGGGTGACAAGGCCTCAGACAAGGGTCAGATTAGGCTGAATCAAGGCACTGATTTTGCTGTATATTTCTGACATGTGACAAGTGGCTTGTGTTTATATGGGCACTAATGGTATCTGAGAGCAGAGGGTTTGGATGAGGTCTAAAGGGCTATGTGAGCTTTTTGTGCTAAAGTTGTTCCTGGAGTGCTTATATTATGGATACTCTGGGGAGGCATCCTGAAAAAAAACATGGCAGGAGATATACAGCCTTTTATCGAAGACTATTAAGAGAATATCATAGGAGAAGGCTTTCAACTGAGATGAAAGGAATGCTTGTTGGAAGAAACTGAAAAAAGTCCCACTACCTTATAGTGTTGTTTGAAAGATCCAGGTTGTGACACAGTCAGTGTGTCTGAAAATTTTAGTATCTATTACATTATATTCTGTGTATGGTAAACTGTAATGCAGAGCTGTCTATAGACTTTTAAAATTCCATTGATGTGCTTTTCAAAAGCTCCATTTCTTCTGCAAATGTAAACACACAAGATGTTTAGAATTCCAGTCACTCCCTTGATACAACTGATTCTAAATTCTCAAAGGGAAAGCTGCTAAGTACACAGACATGCAGTAACCTCAAGTGATACTCAGCCCTGAAGTACAGAAAAGGTACACGGCCCAATACCAGACAGTGAACTCTGAAATGGTCATGAAATGAAATGGATGTTCAGCGAGACCTGGAACTATAACACTGCAACAAGTTTTTGGAGTGTGTTACAAAAGAATTTGTAATCTTTGTGATCATATTTACAAGAAACTCTAATCTCAGTTTAGACAGGATTTGAAAGTCAAATTCCTTGGGTCAAATACCTTGGGTATACAAACACTCCTCAAGTGGAAGCATGGCTATGAAATAAGCACATTTGTTATCCTCTGGTTATTGTCTGTGTGTTCACTTTGTCTCCATTAGTTTTGGATACTTTACCCCTCAGCAAAAGACATATAAATTCTCTATGATTTACTAAATGGATACAGTTATGCCTGCAGGCTCACATGGAATCGTGACTAGAACAGCGATTGTGGTCACTTCCTCATTTCACTAAAGCAAAATTGGAAGGAAACAGGTAGTACATGAACACTGGAACCACAAATTATTGACTTGACCTAGGATTTGTGGCTCGTTAAGTATCTTTGGCACAAAAAGCTCCATCAGTATGGCAGGACTGCCTTGCTTTGCATAACATCCTGCCATTTTGGTCTTCTGCAATCTTGGTCTCCCAAACACATGTTCTGATCTTTTCTAAAGCTGTGACAAGATGGATTACACACAGCTGTCAACTTCTGGAAGGAAGATATTGAGCTCTCCAAAATATCCAAAATAAGTTAGACAAGTGCCAGACAGGCCACTGAACCCAAAAAACGCCCACCTTTCCTGTAGCAGAGACTCAGTTTTTGAAGGTCCAAGCTCCAACCAAAGCTTGGTTTCCTACTCATATGCGATATAAATAGATACTCCCTTTTCCATCCAGCTGATTAAATAGACTGACAGTGAACATGTGAGCTTCATTTCCCTGGGAATCAAGGCTAAGAGCCTCCTGTGAACTGCTGAAGATCAAAAGTAGCAAGTTTTATCAGATCCTGTTGCTAATGAGGAAAACTTTCATTATAAGTGTTTTCAAGAGTAACAGCATGTTTGGTCCCCAAAATGGGTGTCACTGACAAGCACTATCTGTAGCTATTTTGTAAAGGCTTAGAACTTTATTTTCTAATGCCATAATAAACCCAGTGCAGCAGCTGATGAATCAGCAAGACTATGATACTTTTTTGCTAATTATGTGCTTAGTTTTATGAAACTAATAACTGTTTTTAATAATAGTGAGGAGGAGAAAGCTTACATTTAGAGAATGCATTAAAATTTGCACAGGTAATTGGATGGTATGGGAATTAAAGATAAGAATAACTTAATTAAAATGAAATTTAAAAAAAAAGACCCAGGTTGTTTTTTAACCTCTTCACATCACCTTAAAAAAATAATTTACATCTCAGTGTAATCGATGCAGAGTCATAAGTGGGTGTTATGACTACCAGATGAGGAGAGGAGCTAGGCAGAGGATGGCTATATAAATGAGGAAGAGGGGATTAGAGGTTCCAGAGTTCATCTATTAAAGTTACACTTATAAATATCCAGACCACTAGAGAGGCAAACAACCTCTGAAAATGTCCCCTAAACCAGGCAAACACAATTTCTTGTTTTCTTTGATTCATAAAATCATAGAATCATAGATTCCCTCTATCTTTTCACTCAGTACTGGCTACTTTCTTTTAGACTCACCAGAGCAAATTAGCTTTGTTCTTGGCAGAGTCAGTTCCATACTACCCAATTCTCACCCAGCTTCAGAGCTAATATCACTCTTCCTTCTCTTAATAAATCTTACACATTAACTAGCAAAAACTCCAGCATTTCTATGCTGTGTTTTCACCACCGAAGTTCCAGTTTGGAAAGGTCTCTTCTCTATGTGTCATATTACCTCATCATACAATACTCTTTTCAGATACATAGAGTATAAAGAGCTTGCTTAGGTGTGAGTCTTGATGGTTAGAGAGTGCTCAGGAGACAACCACACGCTATATGAAACTGGAAGGTCTATTAATTCTTGTTCTGGCTTCAATACCTGTAAACGGAGATTGGAGATCCACTGTGCTTATGCATCCACACTCTGGCACCTGTTACTCCAAGACCAGTAACTCAGGAAAAATGAACAAACTATAAGTGAAAAGAATTAATATCCTCAATAAGTAACAAGATGGACAGTGCAAGTGACATGCTCAGGGTCCCATAAACTGACCCAAAACAATGGAGTGAAACCAAACTCTTCGAATCCTTGCCCAGGAATTTTTCTCTCCTTGATGAGGTGCAACAGTCTTTCAACCAGAACAATCCCTGAATGACATATCACACAAGGAACCACTTTTTTACTGTAAAAGTGATTGGACAATGGCACAATTTTCCCAGAGGTATTTCCATCCTTGGCAATGTTAAAACATGCCTGGACTTGGTTCTGGGCAAGCAGCTCCACATAACTCAGCAGTGGGAGTGGTTCACAGTGACTGACAGAAGTCCCTTCCTATCTCAACCATTCCATGATTTTGTGATCTACACCTTCCCAGAACCCCAGCAACAGCCGGGACTGCTGTTCCCAGATTTGAAAATGTCACTTCCTTTCTGTCTATCATTGTTGAGAAAGTCTATTCCTAGAAGTGAGGCCAGGGCTAAGGTTACACTGTGTTCACTCCTCTGCCCAATTTTACAGTGCTTTTTACAGGACATTGTTGGGGAAATGCAGTCAGTACTTGGCTTTTACTTTATTTTTTGTTTTCCCAGAGAAAACTGCTTTTCTCCAATAGGATAAAAATAGCCTTCCACAATTGTTCTATCCCTTTAGACTTAGTGAATAATTGAAGAATGCTTTCCCAGTAGTTAGTAATGAAAGAGGTTTACTCTGAAGCTTTCTCCATTATCCAGTGCCAGCACTTTCCTGCACTGCTGAGGCTGTAAGAGAAAGCAAGAGGTGACAGGTGCTTGCATATGTCTTCATGAAGAAACAAAGCAAATTCTGCTGCTATCTTGCTGGGATTAAATCTGCAGTAATTCCATAGGATAAGTGAGAAAGATTTTAGACCTACTCAAAAGTATGTGAAAGCAAAATGTTCAGTTACATTTTCATCTCACATGTTCAAAAGAACATGTGACTAATGGGACTGACATGCCTATAAATGTATGACAAAGTGTCAACCCATATGGCTTGCTTCTTCTATCAGCCCTTCCCTCCTACTCTCTTGATTATTCACCTATGAGTACCAACACTAATCTCAAGGCAGTTTTCCTGCCCTTTTATCTCTGTTCTTCTCTACCCATGTTAACCAAATTTCATTGAATTTCTCCTCTGATAATAGATACTCCCATTATTATAAAATAGGTTCCTGCAGCAACCACTGTCAGTTTAGACTGCCAGCCTACAGAAGAGGGAATCTATGCAAACAAAGTTCTACCGCCATTCCCAGTATAATTTCACTTTCCTTCTCTTTTGCAGCAAACGTCTACCTGGTTACAGCCCCAGATCAGGGTCTGCTGACTCTACATTTGGCTGAAAGATATAATTTGTGCCAGAGATAGGCTTGAACTACCCCACTGCACAGAATTCAGAAAAGATGCTTCTTATTCAGCTGCTTTAATTTTCTTCTAATTTCTTTAATGGCTGAAATAGCACTTATATAAACTTCATCTTAAAAGAAAAGACATTCATGTTATAATTGGAGCGAGGGGGAAGAGGAGGAGTGGGATATTTTTGATTAGCCAGGCCTTGTTTTTTGAGGTGGTTTTTTCTTTTAGGAACTATTCTACTTACAAGTCAGGAAGAGCAAGAAAGCTTTTTGAAAGTATAGAGATGTTAAGGGACACATGTAATAGATTAAAAATTCAAGCCCCATAAATTATGAAGGCTATTTAAGTTTCATTTATCTATGGACCTCCAGCAGATTTAGTTGTAAAGAAAAAGAAAAGGAAAATCATGGAACTTACTTCTCTTCTCAGAAGAGGAAATTAAAGATATGGTACTGAGACATTTGGATGAAGCATTGCCTCATTTACTGTTACCAGAGCTTCATGGATACTAGAAATCCTAGAAGGAGTGAGGTTTTATGTAACCTGGATAGATAACTTAGTCACAAAAAATGAGCTTCTAGAAACCCCATGCTGAGAGTTGGCACTGAATTGAACTGAGCCAGTAATACTTTGAGGGTGAAGGAACAGGGTACAAGTAAGGCATCCTTTGCTTTGGTTCAGACCTGAAGTTGCTGTCTCTGGGAAACTGAATATTAAAAGGAATTGCTGTGCTTGTGCAAGCGGTAAGATTGCAAAAATTTAAAAAAAAAAAAAAAAATCACTAAAACTTGCCCTAATTAAAAAATAAAACAAATTGCTGAGTAAAAATCATAGCCCATATTTGTGGGATTGTTTCTTCTTTTTTCTCTTAATTTTAAATTTTCTCTGAAATAAACTCCTTTTGTCTTCTGATGCAAACAATAAACCAACACACAATAAAGTCAATCCTTCTATTTATTTTTGACTCTGCTCATAATTTTAAAATTCTCATGTTGGCTCTAAAAAAAGTGCAATATAAACAAATTAAAAGAAATTTAACTCATGTTTCAGAATGCAAAAGTCATGACTTTGTTTAAAACACCTTGTAGCAAACTCCACATATTCTTCAGCTGAATTACCTGACCTTTGGGAGGTTAATTGATTACAAAGCATTGCAGTTGTCAGTGTCTCTTGAATGATCCCTGCCATAGTGATGAGGTGTCATGGAGAAGAAAGGGCAAGCACAACCAGGAGGAAAGGGACCACACTCTTTGAAAGGCAATGAGGAAGGTGTTCAGATCTTTTTAGCGAGAAGCAGTCAACCATTCAGTTATGCAAGAGCAGGATAGGAAATATTTGAGGTTTTCAGCCATAGGACTCCATAGGATTTCATGGACCTGACTTGTGCCACTCCTGCACCTCAGAGCTCATACCCTTCTTCTGAACTTTCTCAGTGAACTACTGTTACTCACTCTGCTAGCCTTGCTAGTCTTCAGAATGGTCTACATCTATGTTTGTTCTCTCTCTTTTATGTTGTTTGGGTTTTTTTTTAAATAACGTGACTCAAAAAAAATCTTTCCAGCTGAAGAAACTCCTGGGATCCTTGGACCTTTACTAGGCTTAATGCAAAACCAAAATAATCATTCAGTATTCTCAGTATCCTCCTGTGAGTGCACATGTGTTTGGACATAACAGTTTCCTCCTTTAGATTCTGTTATAGATGGAACTAGTTAGAACCTGTAAAAGCTGTGTGACCAGTTTGTTAAAATGCTGACAGGACGTAAGGGGGTAACAAGGTGAAGTGGTGCTGATTAAATAGGATTCAGCTCTTTGCCTAGGATTAACCATCTCATAAAGCACAAGAAACCCATCTGTGCAGGCTTGCTAATTAAGCTTGTTACCACAGAAGAGGGACAGTTAACACTTCATTAGCTGGATACAGCTGTTCCTATATTGCTAACTACAAAGCATTTCATTAAACCGAGGCAGGATGCTAAGCAGGATCACGGAAGACTCTGTGGTCATTGCCATAAAACAAGGCGGTATATTCTGTGGGAGTAGTACCTATGGAACTGCACACATGCCATGTTAAGAGCATTTGAGTGCATGGTGAACAAGAAAGACTGATCTTTTTCAATTAGAAAGTGTAATAGAAACAAAGTAAAGATTAAAGGAGAATGAGATGATGAAGTCCCTGTTGGAAGAAACTCATGTGTGAGAAAATACATGTAAGTGGGACAAAAATACATTGGTGGTATGATAGCATCATGTTTTTACATGGAATTCTTAACATCAGAGACAAAGAAACGAAACACTGTTTTTCAGTTTCTTAATAGGTTGGATCGGTGCAACAAGATAGGGAAGTCCTCCTATAGAGATATGCCATCAAGTTGATTTTCAGTTTTTATTAAAAAAAAAAAATAACAGCAGACAAAGAAGGAATGCTAGAAAATCACTGATGAGGTAGAAAAGCTCAAGCGAAAGGAAAACACATTTTTTGCAGCCTCTTATTTATACTACTTGAGTCTCAATAGGTTAGGGTTTTAATTTATTTTACGAATTGAATATGCATCTCACCCATATCGTCTCCCAGCTTAGTTTGATGTCTTGGAATCGCTCCTGATTCCCCATTAACTATACATGAAAGAGTGATATGTTGTACACTGCCTCCTAATAATATTAAAATATTTTTGAAGCCTTTTTAAATTTTTTAATCATCACTACAATGAAGAAAAAAGACAATGGATATTTAATCATGTACTAAATTCTGTCAGATAATATTAATAAAGAAACATGATTTCATTTTAAGTATAATTTTTCTAGTTCTAATGCTTTGTATGATGATTCTGCATCCCAATTTCAGCTCTATTATTTGAATTTCTTGTTACATGTTATCTTCTTCCAATGCTGCAAACATTTCTTCATGGCTTTAAACTTTGGTAAAGCAGATTTCAGCAGCTATGACAGAAGTTAAGCATGAGAAAGATGCTCTCAGTACTGAAATGTACTTTTCATTCCTGTAGAGTGCTATGTGAAGAAAAACCTTCTGAAACTTGTTTGATTAGGTTCTAACTTAGGACTACAATAGTAAAAAGGAGAGTGAGAGAGTGAAAAATCAGTTTTTGGAAAGGGTCTTTTTGTTGAGGCTTTGTTTCATTTATAGATTGAGAATCTTGCAGAAAAGCTGATCCCTACTCAGTTCGCTTTTTCCATTTATCCATATAATGAAAACGTTTGTATAAAACAAAACAAATTAATTTTTTTTTACTTTCTTATTTGTTTGCTTGTTTGTCTGTTTTTTGAAGGAGGGAAAGAATGAAATATAAAGCTTAATAATAAAACTCAATCACCTATCTTGCAAAATGAAAAATTGTTTTAAAACCTTAGGAAACCTAAGCTGGCCTGAAACCTACAATAAAATGCAGAGAATATTTTTCTTAACAATTTACCAAATTTTAGCTGGTTTTAATAAAGAATATTCTTGCTTTTGTACAGATTAAGCATCACAGCTTGGGGTTCATGGAGGGTGAAAGGGGGAAAAAAACCCAGGGAAAATTACTGCCTTAAAAATGTTTTTACCTGCTTACTGTATCACCCTTATTGATCATGCAGGGTCTGATAAAATTTATGAGCAAGAATGTCTCCTACTATATCACATGTACATAATCACAGGGTTTTATCCTGAACTGCAGAAGTCAATGAAAACCCCCCCTAATTTTTACTTTAGTTAGAGATAAATCTCTCTTTCAGATACAGCAGATTTGTTAATACATGTGAATAACTCTAAGAATCTCATTTAAGTGTAGCATCAAAAATGACTGGACTCCAGCTATTATACTCATTTAGTAAATGGGGCAAAGAAAGCTACTCTTATGCTTTCTCTTACAGGAGAGGATTATAAAAGAAGATGACAAATATTATTTACTTCACAGGAACTCCAGCATGAATTTAAATATTCCGCAGAGCTTAATATATGTGTGTGCATATGCACTGTCCTACAATACTGATTATAAAACATTGTAATGCCACAATGAACTATAAGAAAGCTTTGCAGTACTTGTTTTTGTAAAATACTCATAATCCTTTATACAAAGGGAAAACTGCTCAATGAAGTGTAATGCTGTGATCCTCAGATAATTTTCCAAAGATTGGGCTGAGTCACATATTATATTGGGGAGGGATGGGGAGGCTACATCCATCAAAATGAAAAATAAGGTGCAGTTAGCAGACATTTTCTGAAACAAGCAATTATAAAGGACAACTATTTGTTAGGCTGCCTGTAACCATGACTAATAATAATGAATTATTTTCTTCTAATGTATTTATTGCTACCTAGAACTCATACTATACATTTTAAAACCAGTATCTAGCAATATGTATTAGCTGATACTCAAAAAATTCCCTGTTTTCAGAAAAACCTACTATTACTCTGTGTTGGAAAAAAACAGCTGACATGCCACCACCTTAAAAGCTTTCAAGACTTCAGTGATGGAAATGAGCATTTATAACCAAGAGCAGTTAAATAATGAACCACTTATAAAGGCTTTCTAGGTACATAATGAAGCTGAAATATTCAAAATTAAATTAAATTATAGAAGTCTTTGCCTGAGGGTCAAGTTAAATATGAATAAAAAGGAGATCTGTGAAAAAGCATCATTCAGACCTGAAAATAATAATCCAAAACATTTTTCTAGTTTGATCTAACCTGCCATATTATTGCCACTTTCCCATCACTGAGGTCTGCAAGCTATTTAAAGGAGTCACTCAGTTCATTTGACAAATACAGGTTTTTAAGCAAAAAATTGTTGAAATTGATTGGGAGAAATAAGATTATGGAAAACATCCTCTGTTACAACCTTGGGAATGAACATTGTTTAGCTGGAGAAGACATACAGCTCCTTATCAACTAGACAGCATTGCACAATATGTCAACATGGTTGTCTTTGTCACATTATGTGGTATATTGTGAACATCCTAAGGGAGTGTGAGAAAGTTGGTATCTCCTGCTGATTAGTTTTATAGACAGCTCTTTGTGGTAATATATTTTTTCATTAAGAGAGAGGTTATTAAGAGAGGCTCTGTCTTCCACCGGTCAGAGGGTGATGAGAAAGGATGGTGGGAATCCTCACTGCTTTTACTGTAGCCTTCACTCCTAGTAGACATGGTTGTGAATGGATACCTGATTAAATAGGTTTGAAAAATAAAGGCATATGGATAAAACTTTCTCTCTTGGACACTGCTGGTTATAGGAACTGTCTTGATGTAAGTGCACAAGGTTTAATCTTGGTCTTTTTGTGGAGACAACTTCCCATTGAAATCTATTCTCTTGATGTTAGTGAGATGTGACTCCCTTATGCCAATCTACTACTCATCTGGTAGACTGTACAGCATCTGGCTCCATGCCACAAGATTGATTGCCTTTCTGAATGGTGAAGTGCCTCAAAATTAAGTTACACTAAAATTAAGTTACACTATTAATTGATTCAGGAAGACTATTTTGAAGTCATTATGTTCCAGAAGGGTCTGTCAATACCATTTGCTCTCAGTTGTCACTGCACTATCAAATATAATGGGATTGGATGCACACAGAATAGTAACTTGCATGAATACAGCAGTATTTGGAAAAAAAAATCCATATAGAGGAAGCATGGAAAGAGTGAAGTTATACTTAATCTGTTTTGTACTGCAAGAGGTGTTATAATAAATTTAGTTCTGCTGTGTCTTTGGAAGCTCTGTAATGTTAATTTATGTATCAAGGTAAAGGTGTTATGCTGGTAATGTAGCTGTGTATTTTTACACTTTAGACTCAAAACATTAAATTGTAGCAGTGAGATAGAAGACTACACAAACACAGGTCACCTGCCTAATCTCACAAATGCATTAAATGCATTAAATTGTGTAAATGAGGAAACAGCAATCCAGAAAGGTTCATCAGGTGCCCAAAAACTCAGCACGATTGTCGAGTTTAGAACTTGGGCATGCACAGCTTAGGGACATGTCTGTGGTAGTTCATCACCGAGTCTTCTGAACAGGATAAAATTCCAGTTATGCTCAAAGTGTTCTAAAACATGTTCTGCAAAGAACTTAGATCACCTTCAATAAATCATCTTACAAAATGTTAACATGCCAACACTGGCTTCTGTCAACTTCCTAGAAGATTGTTTTGGACATCTTTCTTTTATTTCTTCCTAACATATAAAGAAGAACTTCACACTGAAGTCTTTTTCTGTTTTGTTTAGTTACAATCATAGATGGGCAGATACACCACTAGAAATTTTTTTAAAACCCAAATAATGTTCCATCTCTGCCACTTGTTCCAGTTCATCTCACTGAATTTAAGCTTTTCCCCATTTCCTTAACTTACCAAAAACTTCACAGAACCACTGACTATCATTTTAAAGTGACTCCTTTTCCACAGGTAGAACTGTTTCCCCTGTCTCTAATCAACTGTAAGATAAAAGCTCACTCTATGATTCAACCTTAAAGTCATAGGCACAAAGTACATTTTATTCTTTTTTAACTCAGTGTTTCCACTGTAAGTTAAGGATTTTAATGTTCAGAATCTTCCAGAAAGGCAATATGACAGTCTTCAGACAAATGTAGACTCCCTTTCACTGCTACATGAATTCAACTTATGCCTCACTTCTTTTCCAAGATCAACTTCAGAGCAAATAAACCATTTTGATTTTATTCCTTGTTTTGGCATAAAAAAGGATTCAAAGACACCAGACTAGCTCATACCCCACAGGCTAATATTCAACTCCAGTAATTCTACTAAAATTAAACTGAAGAGGTAAGTAGAGATCACAGATATGTAGCACAGATCTGTTGCATAGATGTATTATAAAACATCTACTTTTGATTAGGTTAATTTCTTTTTCACTACCAAAACTGTGGCTTTACTCCTCATGTGCAGCAGGAGTGCAAATTGGCCAGGGATTTAAATCATTACTTCTGCTACTTGCTTACAGAAGAGGATTCAAACACCTGTTAATTTGCTGAGGCAGGTGTTTCTGTTCATATTCTCTAATCACTCCTCTATAGTTTGCATTTCTCAGCTTCTGTAGGGGCACTGAGTTAACCAGTCCAGTTCATATTTCAGAGAAAATGTAATCAATAAATCACCTATATTAGTCTGGTGTCCACACACAGGGCTTTATTATTAAGGATATTTTGAAAGGTTCACTGAATATTACACATTGAAATAAGTGTCTGTTGCCTGGGAGCAATTTCCAAGCTGTCTTCTGGGAACTAGGACACACTTAAAAGGATTTAGTGGTGGAAATCTTTCATTTAGAAAATCCATTTCTGCAATTCACATGTTAAAGAAATAGAAAATGCTTCTTTGCCAACTTCAACTGCAGTAAATGCATGTGAAAGCTCTTCACCCCTGAAACAGAGCTAATTTCTGCAGACTTTCATCCCAGAGATGTGTTTCTAAGCAGGTGTTTTGCTTCACTGTTCTCATCTTGAATTGTGTGCAATCCATCATATCTATCATTTTGCCCTTACACAGTGAAGGAATTTGGTCTTTTCAGTTGAGTGAGCTGGGAAAGGAGAGTGCATCACTTCTTGTTTTAAAACATTCCAGGATACTTGAATCCTGTGTATGTCTGGAAACAGTAAATGTATAATGAAATAGCTGGGAAAACAAAGCACAAATTACCACATATATCATGCTCCACATTTACAGTAGCAGAAGCAGTAGCACTTTGGAATTTTTTCTCTCTCTCTTTCCTGGTAATTCCTGTTGTTGTTTTTGTCCTTGTTTGTAGAAGTCGGAAAGTCCTTCCATCTGTCAAGCCTTCATTCCTCAGAAATGAAGATGATCCAGACAAAGTCAGCGCCAGTTACAGGAGGCAAACATCTCTAGGCACTAAGCTGGTAGGCTCCCTCCTCTGACCCTGTCTGTAGGCAAGGATTTGGGGGACAGGGAAAGGAGTGGGGGTCATATGAAGCTTTACTTAAAAGACACTGCCTATGTCACACTTGGTTTCCGAGACTAGACTCCTTACTGAGGATGTTCAAAAGTATTAATCAAAAGGGGATGTCCCAACTTAAAATCAAATAAAAAGTCCAAATGCTTGATCTGCCTTGATGATAGCTGATTTACAGAACTAATTCTACCTTTGTTTCTATGGAATTTAAATGTGATGAAAGAAGAATTGATCAAATTTCCAGGGCCAATTCTACCTGTAGACAACTTGAGCTTTTTAAGTATACACTCTGTCAAGATACCTCCTGTGTGACTTAAGGCCAATTTGTTACCTTCCCTAAGACTTCTCTGTCTGTGAAGGGAGGATTACACTTCCCTGTCCCATGAGCAGATGGTGAGCTAAATTTTCTAAATAATGTAGGACACAAATTCTGGATTTACAGACACATCAAAAGCATTTCCATGTGAAGTTAGTGTCTGAGAAGTTTTCTGATAATTATAATTGAGAGCTTATTTTGTTGCATTTTCTTAGTCATCGTATACATGAGATTAAATGAAAAACCAAAACAATCATTGCCTCAACATCTGAATAAAAGACTCCAAAAGATGTTTTGTCTGTAAGAATCAATCGGAGCAATTTAATTTTTTTTCCCCTCTTCCTACTTTTGACCAAGAAATGATGACATGAAGCAAGTCAATACACAACTTTCTCTGAATTACTGGAATTTAATACCAGTGAGTTTGCTAGAGGAGACTAGAGCTAGCTCCAGCATCAGAGGAAAGCTGCAATTTGTGAGGAAAATACCACTGCAAGGGAGTCTGATAGAGGAAAGATAAAGCTCAATAGCCTTTTAGTTGCCTTGGATTTCTTTCCACTCACAGACATATCCAATGGAAAGCCACTGGAGCTGATTCCATGAAAGAGCCCCAACTCTGAAGTTTACTTTGGAAACCAAAGAATACGCTGCCTGGGTGAACCATGTATGCAGCAGAACAGGAGGTCCCTGCTAATAGGAAAGACATCTGAATATTTGACTAGGGAATTAAGAGTATATCCTAAAATAATAGTGTCTTAATTTAAAATATTTTAATGCTGACTGGGAACTCTTTTACTATATGCTTGTTCTACAGCCTGAAGTAAAAAGACAAAATGACTCATTTGATGGAAAAAAGCAACTAGTCTAAAGTGATGAATAAGATAAAGGTAGAATTAGACTGTCTGTCTTCTGAGAGCTGATCCATTGGGGCAACAATTTCTCAGAGCAGAGCTGTGCTAAATCAGCCACAAATGAATGACCAAAGAAAACATCCTATGAGCTGAGCATTTTGATGGGGTTACCTTGCCTTCACCTTTGAATCCATATCCCAGCATTCAAAAACAAGAGATGGAGTTCCCAACAAAACAGAGGAAAAGAATACAACACAGATTTTGTCATTCTATCTTTGCTTTGCTTTTTTTACTAAAACATTCTGCACACCAGTTTGTTTGATTGGGTCACTTTGCTCAATGAATTTTGTCTTCCTTCCAAACAGATGGTGTGAGCCTAGGAATGGTTTTAATAAAACTCTTAGTGTGCTGGTTATATGGCACTTATTTGGCAAATGTCACTCCACAGACACACTTTAGGTTTAAGATGATACTGTAATGGCTTAAATCTCCCACCAGCTGCCACAAAATTAGAGGCACATTAATATCAACAGAGAAACTAGGAATTCTGGAAATTCAGCTAGAAACTTCAGGACAAATTTATAGGCATTCGGAAGATTCGCAGTGGGAGGGATTGTGAAAGTGCCCTCAAATTAGACAGTAACAATATTAAGGCTTGACAGTCTGAAATACATTTATTCCTTTACCATCTGAGCTGATCAGCCAATGCAGGTGGTCCATATTTTTTCTTGACAGCCTGGAAGGAATGCAGACAAGGTGTATTTATTCCAGATGAATGATCTATCAGCAAAATTTTTGAAAATAAAGTTTATGCCATGCAAAGTTCAATACTGTGAAGCATCTCTAAAATTAAAATTTCCTAACACCTAGATAAGAGTTCTATATTGCATGGAGATGTAAGATTGGAGACGCAGCCACACTTCACTGACTTGGTCTGCTCTGTTTCTTCACTGCCATTCCACTTAACAGACTGGCTTTTAAAACCAACTGCAAACAGCTGGGAAGTCAGAGCAAGGTAAATCTTGTCATCTGAACATGAGCCAGCAATGTGCCCAGGTGGCCAAGAAGGCCAATGGGGTCCTGGCCTGTATAAAGAATAGTGTGGCCAGCATGACGAGGAAAGTGATCCTTCCCCTCTACTCAGCACTGGTGAGGCCACACCTTGAGTATTGTGTTCAGTTTTGGGCCCCTCAGTTCAGAAAAGATATTGAGGGTCTGGAGCAGGTCCAGAGAAGAGCAATGAGGCTGGTGAAAGGACTTCAGCACAAGTCCTATGAGGAAAGGCTCAGAGACCTGGGGTTGTTTAGCCTGGAGAACAGGAGGCTTAGGGGAGACCTTATCACTCTCTACAACTACCTGAAAGGATGTTGTAGCCAGATGGGGATTGGTCTCTTCTCTCAGGC
>JAWWEV010000172.1:12784635-12813286 GCA_035583235.1 Hafferia zeledoni | reverse complement strand
TGGGGTTGGATTAAGGGTTGGACTTGATGATCTCGGAGGTCTCTTCCAACCCAACTGATTCTATGATTCTATGATTCTGGATACTGCATGAGCCACAGAAAAAGATCAAGCCAAAAATCAAAGCACACTGCAGAGATTATGGCAGAACTGGGGAATGTAGGGAGAGTTGTGCAGAACATCATGGAATACAGACAGTCCACATTTCTGTTAGGGGATGGAGTACTTGGGTAGGGCAGATAGTAGGGATGACACTGGGTAAAACTGGAATTCATAGCAAAGACAGAAGAGTGCAAGTTCAGACATATCTTTGGATGCTACGTTCAGACTAACTGCAGAGGCATACCATTGTTTTAATGAAGTATATTAATCTTTTCCCTTCGCCTCCTTGGATGTCTAAAATGCCCCAGACATCAGTGAATTAAGCAGGACTTAGTACTGGGAGTGAATGATGTGGATGATATGCTACAACAGTTAAATGCAATGGCAACAAACTTCCCTCATGGGTAAGGCAGTGCTATTCAGTTATTTTTACTGTTGTGGCCAATGGGGAAATTATATTTTCTTTTGAAATATGTGTGATTGGCTGTGGTCTGAGATGGGATATCACAGTAGGTGGACCACTAGTGTGCTCTCGTTCGACAGCTCCTGTGTTCCAGAGTGTATGCACATTATTCAATAGCCTGCAAATGAACACATAAAAGTTAAGAGGCTTTTTGAAAATTATGTTTTTCAGCCTCCGATATTACATTAATTACACCACAGAGGTATGAGAAACTATCATTAGTGTGATCACACTATAATGATGGATAAAGAAACCATTAGAAGTAGAAGAGACTGAGCAGCCAGGATAATTAGGTGGTTTTCTGTTGAAAACAGTAATGGCAAAAAGGCAAAAAGAAAAAAAAAACTAGTGATAATAAAAATTTAAAAAGGCAACTTTTAATATTGTAAGAGAGGTCTTGAAAATAGGGAAGCTAATGGAGGTATTCACTCAAAATGTTCATTATTATAAATCTGTATTAGCAGTAGTTTTTCAAATCACTGTTGGATATGAAATCACAGTTTACAGACTGTTAAGAACCTAGTTTTTAACTGTCATTCTGTAGAAAAATGGGTCTATGTCAAACCAGACTCACAGTCAGCAAATGCACTTGGCTAAATGTCTCCTGATATTCAGAGCTGAACTAATGGCTATCGTTCTGACTGTAACAGGACACTGTAGTTTTATGAGACCCTCTTCTGGGGCCTGACATTTTGAGATGTGTTTTGGGAGTGTTGTATGTGTTGTTATTATTTTTTTGTTAAAAAAAAAAAAAAAAGCTGTAATAAGCAGCCGCTAGGCAGAAAACATTTAAGCAGCACCAAAGCTAAAGGTGAGGTTAGTGTAGCCAGTCAAAATAATAGCTGGATTTTCTGAGTCTTCTATACATTAAAAGCAGAGTTGAATAATTCCATTGGGTTGTGACCCGCTACTTGGAAGCACTTCTCCCAGAAAGTAGTTTTTGATGTGTTATCAGAAAAGCAGTTTTAAGAGCTTTGTAAATCACAAGTCAAATAAAATAGCCTCTTTTTTTGGTTTGAATGAACAAAAAAAAACCCCAGAGAGCTGCCCATTTCTTACAACGGTGGTCTTTTTGAGAAATAAAAGTGAAAGGATTACCAATATCTTCAGGGATATCTGTCCAATTACAAACTTCCATCTTGGTGTACATCATCACCCCACAGTAGTTGCGATTGCTGTGACTGTATGACTTCATGGAACAACTGAATTACCTTATCAGTTTACTTAAGCGAAGTGACTACACCTGCTGGCCAGGTAACTAACCTTGTATAGCTATTTGCATATGAAGTTGGAGGTGTTGGTATGTGTACCTTCATATACAATCAGACACTGAAAAGGAAACACAGCAGTGGTGTCTAGTTCTGCCTTACATAACTGTTACCTTCAAAATGGTTTTTGTATTTGGAAATAATTGAAAAAAGTCTTGTAACAAAATGTATCATATACTAATGGGCATGTTCACATACATACGTGCCTATATGTACATCAATACCCATGCGTTCAGAGACATGTATTCACATATGTGTGTATATACATACTGTCATGAATGAGTAACTCCTGCCTGGAACTTCCAGGATTTGTCTGTATATGGGCAGCACTATATAACCATTAGCAGAGCAAAGAAGGAATTGGGTATTTGATTTGTGACTGCAAAGAGATTTCTTTGGCTCTAATTGAGCAAACACTGGTTCACTGGGCTTGACATTGTTCTTGTACAGGTATAAAGCTGAAATAACTCTATCAAGGACAGATGACCTTTGTGAACATGAACAAGGAGAATTATGTTCTCCATTGAATAAAAAGCATGAAGGAGCACTTCTGAGATGCCAGCAAGGAAATTCATTAGGTTTGGGTGTTATCTTGTCCTCCCTGAAGGTTGTCATTGTGACTCCAATAGAAACTTACCTGGATATAATTTTTAGAGGCTTTCATGTGGGGATTTTTTCCATGTTTTGATCTTATTTGTTCTAACTGCTATGTGCTGAGTACCGTAGCTGGGTAGTAGCTCAGATATATTGTGTGAAAAAACTTGACTATTCTTGCAATGAAAATGCTATCTGACCTGCCTTAAATGAATAGACTTTGAAAGACAAAGATCTTATGGAATGGAAAAGGCATGAAGTAAATTCCCATGACTTATATTCTAAACAAACACCACAAGACTTAACTATGTCTAATCTTCACTGGTTCCACCCATTTAAATGGAGACCTCTGTCACAAGATGTAATAGCAATTTTCAGTGCTACACTTGGACCTCATGAGAGGAGCCAAATCAACCTTCCAGTGAAGATCACCCTCTTAAGACTGATAAACATAAAACTGATGCTGCCAACCATTTCTTTGTCTTAAAATCAGACAGTCTGGGGAAAGTAGCAGAAGCTGGATTTTTTCACTTTCAATGCATTGTAACTTTTATTATTTATCTTGTGAGTTTTTGGAGCCATTCTGTGCTTACAACACCAGAAGACAGTCTAATGAATATAATTGTGATTATTAAATGCAAATGTTGTTTTGGTGTTACTAATGGAACTTGTGGTCCTGCTTTTTCTAAACAGATATTCAATTCTCTGTTTAATTTCCTATAGAACATTTTCCCTTCTCCTGACTTTAATTTGTTTCTTGCTGCACAGAGTAGGAAAGAAAAATGCTTGCTGCCTTGACTCCTTCCTTACTTCTAAGATACATGCTCTGCCATAACCAAATATGGAAGAAAAATATCCTTTTAAATTGTTCTTGCACACAGCATCTTACATTCCAAGGGATTCCAAAAATCAAAGTGACCATGTTTCACCCACATTGAATTTACATCCCTGGTGTCATCTGAAGACCAATAAGATATTTGTTATATTTGTTGTGTTTTGGAATATCTGCGTCAATTTTGTAGGTCCAAAGAACCTTTTTAATGTTAATATTTCTCATTCCTTACAAAAATTACAGAAATTTTTGGACCAATCTTATATCTTCATGCAACAGACACATAAAGAAGCAAAACTAGGGCCTTCCATTCTGCGAGTGAACCTATATCTCATTTAGAAAAAAGTAAATAAACAAATGTCCCAGTTCCAGCCAGGACAGGGTTCATTTTTGCAGTATGTAGGAGGGGACATGACCAGAACACCAAGGTTATTCTATACAACCTCACGTCATTGCTGGGGATGAAGGGAAGGGAGTCTCTTCTGGGGAGAAGTGTTCCATTCTGGTTGAGCAGTGTGGGAGGGAGCAGTCAGGTATTGTCAATTGTTGGGGAGGGTTCTGTGAGAATCATTAGTTTCTTGTACCCTCTGTCATTAGTATTGTTGCTGTCACTGTTCATTTTCTTAATTTCATTTCTGACTCCAGTAAATTGTTCTTATTTTAACCCATGATCTTTACGTTTTGTGCTCCAATTCTCCTCTCCAGCCTGCCACAGAGGAACGGGATGCTAGCAAGCAGCACATGGTTTGGAGTCTCAGTGGGAGCACTAAATGGGGGAGTACCATTTCTGAACCACAATAATAGAAAATACAAGGCAAAGTTACTCCAGATGCCCCACTTACAGTTGATTCCAACATAGCAGCAAGTGCTTATATTTCTACTCCAAATTTCTGAACCTTATAGGCTTGTTGAATCAAGGTCTGCAGAGAAATTAAGAGTGAAATAATCAGTCCAATTGATTTGGCAAAGAACTCCATAAAGAAAGGAAAAAGAACAGTGGAGGTGAGGTCTCAGTCTGTAATTTATTCCTTGCTTCTGACCTTATATTAATATTTACTATATTTTCATTTCTTTAAGAGGAATCCACTCTTTTGCAAGACCTAATTATGAGGCCTCTTGCAGGTACTTTTACAGGGATGTACTTTGTCTCTAGGGAATGCATTGCTAATGTAATACTCCAGGCTCCAGGGCATCTAAACCCAATTTTGTGCCATGTACTTTTACTACATTGATTGGTTGCCCTGTTGACCAAGTCTAGGAGAATATCAACATGGAGAATTAAATTGCTGAAAACTCTTGAGTTGAGGAATACAAAAAAAATTATGGACAGAAGGAAAGGAAGCTTTCCATGACAAAAGTTGTTTACAAAGAGCCATTTATATCACACAACGATACTCTTCCCATTTATTTAAAGCACGAGAATAAATGTCTGTCTGGACACCTCATCACGCGTCTGTAATGCACTTAAAGTAGCTTTTTCAGCCAAGTGTAACTGGAGTTGCACCAGCACAGCTAATAACGGAAGATGTTGTGGTTTAGAGTTCAGACTGCACTGGGAAAATCCATTAGGTCCTTAGCTCCATCTTCAAGCTATTAGCCTACTCCTTGACTGTGTCTGTACTGCTGTTATTACCTGTACTAACTGACATGAATCTGCCCGTTGATACCATATCAATCTTGGATTTATGTAAAGGGATTCAGAGTTCTTATGCCCAGACAAGAATGAAAATTATGTTTTACAACTCAAGAGAGGCATCAAGAGGATTAGTACTCAGCTGTAATAAATCTTACCTCAGCTTGTGTATGGGTGAACAGAAAAACCTGTTTACATCCAGTAATACTGATGTCATTTCATTTGAGGAGCCTGACACCAAGGGGAAATACTGCTGATACTCTTCTGAGTTTATAGGCTTTCAGGGCCTTCAAAACACATGGCTGTGTAAGGATTATACACCAGCTAGCAGAGTCTGAGATGAAGAGCAACCCATGCATAAGAGCAACACACATTCAGAGTACCCCACAAAGCAAAGATTACCAAGTAACTGTGAGCTCATGCTATACACTATAGCTTTAGATACCATGAAATAATGAACTCTTGTACTTTCAACATTTAAAACCAGCAGGGGACAAACAGTCACCTCTGGCACTATAACTGCACACTGATCTTGAGAGATATCAAAGTTCTAAAATGTAATGACTTAACATTTTAGCACCTGGCCAGCACCAATTAAATAAGTCATACTTTGGTTAATTTTTACTGGTTTGGACTCAGCTTCCAGTTTATGCACATTTGAACTCTTTATCCCTGTTTTCAGTCTCCTGCATTTCCTCAGCTAAACGCTAACCTAATTTTTAGCTTTAAAACTCCACTGATCTCTCTGTGCCTGACCCAAGACCAAACTCATATTAATAATTTTATGCACATTAGCATTTTATTTTTTGTCTCAGACCCACAAAAATACTTATTTAGGAGATTCCCAGAGGCAGAGCAGGAATTAAATGAAGATTTCTCCCAAATTCTGGCTATCCTAAAATTGCAATGTAGAAATGTGTTCTGTTCTACATCCATCCAAACTCATTCTGTACCAGCAATGCCTGTTCACACTTCCATGTTGCTGGGTATTCCCAGGAGTATGAAGAAATCTGTACTTCATAAGCTATTTGAACATAATTCAATGCTTGTTAGGTTGAATGTTCTTTTTTGTACTTGATTTTCCATGCTGGTTTTGGCTCTGATTTCTACATCATAAGGATATAATACAAATGTTCCAAGTATCATTTCAGTGACTTTCAAAAGTTTTCAACCCTGGCATGCAAAATTATTATTATCTGATTATTTGAAGTTGCAAAACATGGCTAAAAAATACTAAGCTGTCCATAGAATGATTAGTTTTAAGAGTTTTCCTACTGCCATTAATGAATATGATCATCAATACAATACAAAAATAAGTGCCTCCTTCCTATTCAAGAGGAGTTCTCATAAAAGCCTGCATATTTTTAGTGAACAAGGCCAAACATGATATCAGAATTTTCTTCACGGGTACTAAACTGATTATATTGGGAGAGTAATATAACTTCCAAAATACATCAAAGGCAATTGGCCACACTGACAACTTCTAGATTTGAGCAAAAACCTGCAAGACAGTTGAGTTAACCATATGAAATAAAGCCAAAAAACCACATATGGTTTGGATACATAGTAGTGTTGTTTCATTGACTTGCAGGTGTGAAACAGTTGAAAAAACACAGGTTCCCATAGAATGCTACCACAGCTGAATTAGCATTACTTTATAGTTACACACCTCTCTAAAGACACAAAACCTTTTCATAATCTAGTTTCATACTTCCTTCCCTGTTAAACCTTCTCAGATAATAACACATTCATATTTTAGAAATACAGCATCAAAACTCCACATCTTTTCTATTTTATTTCTTTTTGTCAGGACACCACAAGGGCCAGGAGCTCACAGGAATCTCAGAGCTAGCAGCTCTGCGCCCTGGGCATCAGGTGCCTCCAGAGAGTTAGGCTAAGACAAAGCTTGTGGGTTGGGGGATCTGCATAAGGGCCAGTGAGGGCAACTAGGTTCAGACACAGCATTATGATAACAAGGCAGGATCCTGATATCAGCCCATGTGTGGGGAAGTCATAATTAGCAAGACCCATGACCAGGCAGAAAGACTAAACTGACAGCCCCAAGCCAAGCTTGGCTAGGATCAAGCTTAAATAGAATTCTTCAGCTGAGGGTTGTGGCTGGAGGCCTCAGGTGAGGCTGGTCAGAGTCATTAAGGCCTATTAGTGACTTCAGGGTTCTGACACAGTCACACTAATTATTCCAAATGTTCCCTAAACCAATTTGGTTACACATCTTGCCCATGATTTGGAGTATTAGATTCTATATTACTTGACCAAGGCCCTTTCAGACTTGCATCTAGTAGTTGCTTTAATATTGTGATGGCAATATTCTTAATTTACAGCTGAACTTCCTTCTTGCTCATCAACTTACTCGAAGGGAGAAAAGTTCCAGCAGGCAACTAAACACTTCTGCTAAGCAAGCCAGTATAGTTTTGCTTTTCTGCTTTCAGTTTGCTCTCAGCCACCATGAACTGCGGGTGAGATATTGTAGGTAAACTATTTAAGTGGAATTATGTCAACACACCCAGTTAAGCCCAGGGTTTAGCTAAACCTTTGCTACTGCTGTGCTCTTAATCTAACAGTTTCTTTACATGGGCTCTCAGCAAAGTCCATTGAAGTTAATGAGGCAAATTCCACACACATACAACTGCTCTGAATCTTGCTGCAAATTATTTACTACTGAATTATTACAAGCCTGAGTGGGGTTTAGTGTTTGCAAAGTAATTTGGAGGAGTAAATAATACTCCTGATTGAGTTAACTACACTCTGGACCAACACAGGAGAAATAAATGGCCAGTGCAAGAATCCCAAGGCCTCCTCAAATCTCTAGAATCCTTATTTATCTGTATAAAATTAGGTATCTATGTCTATAACCATGTTTAGTCACAATTCATCATCTGCTTCAAAGCAGTTACTTTAGAAGCCAATTTGCACAGAGAGAAGCACTAGGGACATGTAGAACTGTTTCAGGACTTCAGCTATCTGCACTTTATTGGGCCATACACTCAAGCAAATCAGCACACTCGAACTATAAGCCATACACACGTTCCTTCTATGTTTTTCCACTCATTCTCACTCTTCATCTTAGTTTTCACAAACACTTTTACAGAGAGACTTTGTTTTCAAACAGAAATGAGACCCTCTATATAATAAAATGGATGTGAAACAAGATACACAGAGAGAAAAGAGCAATCTCTGTCAGACAGCTCTGAAAGCATCAGGGTAATTTTCTGTGTCAAAAAAGAAATCAGGAGAAAGTACGCCCAGTAAATAACCTCATCTCTACAACAATAGACTCAGTGGGTGGTAAACACCGCGGGGGGAGGGGGGGAGGAAATAAGGTCGGTTAATCCATACACATTTCTACTACTGGAGAGCACTCTTTCAGTGCCTGGTGTACTACACTCTGATAGACCCTTGCTGCAGTGTCTGCTGCCACTTTCATCTCATGGGCAAAGACATGGAAGGGCATAGAACCTGAGGAAACAAAACAGAGAGAAAAGCTGCCCAGAAAGCAAATGCACCCAGATTTCAACACTCTTTTAGATCTACTTTCCATGAACGATAGAGAGTAAGGGCATAGGACCAGAAAATTGCCTGAAGAATTCCCGATAAAGATTTGCAAATACCTCAAGAATGATCTGTTCCACTCTCCATTTAATTCTCACAGTGAAATTTTTTCTCCCTATAATTTAGATAACTTTCAGACTTTCTATCTCTTTCTTGCTCTTTCGTTCTTTGGCCTTTTTACCCTTGAAAGAATATCTCACTCTTCTCTGGGTGTTGTAAGACACTGGGAACCAACCACATCCCTTAAGTGCAGAGAATGGTTAAATTATAATTTTGACATAGTATATAACTAATACTTGCTAAATTATGTGTGAAATATACCTTATTATTATAGATTATTATTTATTAAATAAAATAAATTACATGAAATCATATTTTATCATATTAACTCTCTGCAATAACAATTATAAAAGCATTTTGTGCAAATGGTTAGAAGTTCTATAAAAAAGTATGGTGTATTTCTAGCCACTAAGAAGGATCTTTTTAAAAATTATTTTATTAACTTACCCCAGCAAAAACAGAAGTCACTGTGACTTCTCCTACTAACTGTATATTCACCTATGAAAAAGTAAAATGTCTGACATGAAGCAGAAGTATTTATACCTCTATTTTATGAGTGGAAAAGGGGCTAGACAATGAAAGCTTATTTAAGTTATAGACAAAATTCCACTTGATTTGGCAGAATGAGAATTTTGCCCACAGATGTATAAATTTCAGAAGACACATGATGACAAAAAGAAGAGTTAAAATCAGAGGCCCTAAATTTGGGATGTTTAACTAATCATAATTCCATCTACAGACTGCTGATAAATATGAAATAGTTATTAGTTCATTAAGAGCTAAATAGAAATCATATATTCCTATAAGAAACTGAAGAATCCATAAGTGTCATCACTGTTTATCCAGATCTTGCTGATGCTAGGTTCAAAAGAGAAGCCAAAATTTTAATATCTTACTAAATCTAAGAGAAGCAATCTTTTAAGTTATAATCATGGAGAATGTCTTCTTTGCAATTAAACAGAGAGCTGATACTGTTGTAAAGTGTGCTGAAACTGAGCTACTAATTTTGACTTGAGAACCATTATGACAATATGAAACTTAAAGACAATATTTTATAAAAATCCTTAGGCAAACAGTAACATGTGTACTAGCGGTAGAAAATTCATTGACACTTTGCTGGTGGGTACAGATTTCAAAGCTTTCTTATTTTTCTTATTAGTTCTCTTTGATGTTTTAGGACCATAGAGTGATTAATTTTCTGCATAATAATTCAACTACTTGATGTTTAAGTATCTCTGCCCACATGCAGCTATATCTGTAAAAAAGAAATAGCAGGTGTTTCATTTTTATGGTTTCCTTCTGTTTATTCTTGATAAGTCCATTTGTTATTCCAAGACAAAATTACTAATCTCTGAGCCTGTTTGATTTGGAATATAATGCTGTCACTTCAATATCGTTAGTGTTCTCATTTCAATATTCTGGGCATCACATATCTAAATATATTTATCTAATGAGCTAAAAAAAAAATGTTCTGTGTACCATTTGACATGATCCATAAAAGAACAAACCTGTTAGAGCAATATCACCCCACTTTATTATCTTTCATAGAACCAATTTTAAATCAAATATTGCTCAACCTTGTCCCATGCTAACACCTGTATGCTACACACTGTAGCTAATAAAACAGAAAGGCAACAGACTCTTTTTCTTTTAGCTTACTCTAATGTAATGAGAAGAAAAAGCTAAAGAAGAAAAACCTAAATATCAATGTGAACTTGAATCTTTCACAGATGTGTGATTTTGTTACACTGAGTTTATGATGTAGGTAGGAATAGCTATTGTAGATAACAGAAAGTAGCATTAGAAATAAAGTAATCAAGGATTGCCTCTGAAGCACCTTCTCTGTTCTGACAAGAAAACAACAGTTACTTTTGATCAGTACATAGATGAACCAGTACCTTCCAAGAAAAATCTAGATGTTGTAGAAGAGAAGATGCTGTTTCAGAGAGTGACTGATGTCTCCATGGATCAGTGAATCATGACTCAGCAGTGTCAGTGACCCAATGCCATTTATTCAATGTTGAGAAACATAGTTTCAAATATTTTGGGAAGAGGAAAGGAGAAAATATCTTACTAGCTTTCTAACTTTTAAATCTAATCGATTCTTATATGCTGTTAAATACAATTTTAGATAATTATCAACAGGTAGATTAAATAAAATGATTGCAAGGGATCATGTCCACCCATAGAGACATCTACCTTATTCACAAAGGTTTAGATATTAAAATTCCTCCCATAGTGTCAAAAAGATGTAGAATTATTTTCTTTCTCTGTTACATAGTGGCCAAGTGAATTCTATTGAGTCAGAGGTGATTATTTGCAGAGGTACATGAAGTTAATTTTATATGCAATATTGATCTTGAACATCTTCCTGAACATCTGAGTCAGAATAGAAAGTGAATATTTACAAGTACAGAAATTTTAGTGTTAAGTGATTAAATGGGAAGGGCTTGTTTTCAGACCAAAGAAGAATGCCAGACTCTCAGCAAAGACAGGTGACAGCTGGGTATTTCTCTTAATTCCTTTAATGAAAGAAGGAACTCATGAACTCCACAACACTCTGGACCAAGCTTGAACTTGAACATTCAGCTTCAACAAAGATCCAGACAAAGACTTGGCTTTATTGAGTTTGGCAGATAACAACAAACCCTAAAATCCAGTCTCTCCTCTTTACATGAAGGGGTAGGAAAGGGTGGCTGGCTGAGCAGCTGTTTGATTCCCAGTCAGGGCCAACCCAAGAGAGTGCCAGAGACTGGTGACACAAAGTGTGTGGATGCTTTCATACTCTGCCATTTGGAGACATGTAAGGTCCTGGTTTTGGAGGGATCATTGGTCATAGAGTTTCTCTGTGTCTCTGTGGAGGTTGTTTGATTTAGTTGTCAGTCCTTTGATCTTCTAGTTGGCTCAAAGCCTTTGAAATTATATTATTGACATCAGCAGGTCTTGAGCATGCAGCTGTCAATATAGAGAGTTTTTCATTGGTTTGGACCATGTTAAGAGAAAATCCTTGTATTATTTTTTAAGCCAAAGTTTTAGTCCTTTGTTTTGATGCCATTTCTTGTGACATCCCTTTATATCAATCAGGGTTAAAAATAGAATGTGAAATTATGTTTTAAAATAGCTCATAGTCCAATTTTATTAAAGTTCTTTGCTCTATAAATAGTCTTTTCAAACTTAAATATTTTTCAAACTCTTTAAACTAAGGAGAAAAAAAAAAAAAGACTTAAAAGAAACAATTGTCTTTTTCTTATCAACCAGTGGTGAAGTAAAGCCTGTCCTTATCATTTTGGTAAGATGTTGCCTAAGTGTTGCCAGATAATTAGTAATTTTCCAGCTAATTTCCATATTTTTAAACTTCAAATGCTTTTTTATTTCAGAAAACAGTTAAGGATTGTCCATAAACTTGCTGCATTTTACCTATAGCATCTCACTATTCACAATGCCAGAGAATTGCTGATAACAAATAGCCAGCCATATTTTACTTAGAAACTTTCCAGTAGGTAGAGAATACTTTATAAGTAAACATTTTTTGTAAATTATATAATTTACATATTCAAAGAGCAACAAAAGATTCACCTTCAAAATGGAAAACTTGGTTAGAAGTAATAAATATGTTCTGTCAAACAGTTCTCTATGATGTCCTTAAATTTTAAAGCACTGTTTACACAAGAATTCATGCTTATTAAAGGTTTGTCTATTGGGTGTTTTTTCAGGTCTAAAATGCTGTCTTTCCTCTTTACAACAGGTTAAAAGATCTTATATTGTGGTATATTTTACAGGTCTGACAAGACACTGTTTGATTGTTAGAGGACAACCCCTGATGTTCCTTCATACAAAATCTCAGTCATTTCCCTTCTTTTCCTGTCTCTCTTTTCTTGGTAGAGATCCTCTCTTTACCAGACAAGAGTTGTATAAAGAAGCAAATACATGGTACTGCTCTTGTTTGCTTCTTTCCACAGGAATTATGTGGCACTTCATGATTTTGTGAAGAGAATGATTTCAGTGTTGGAAGATAAAATCCTTATTCCTAGGCACTTGTATCTATTCTGCACTGAACTGAGTTGGTCTCACTAAGGAAGAGTGGCCTTGAGAGAGGCTTGGGCCTGTGAGAGGGACAGCCCATTTATAAGCTTCATATTCACATGTAGGTAGTGAGCACCCTGACAAAGTCTCCCACACCAAACTTTCTTTTCAGATTTTGTTATTTTACCTGTTGATATATTAAACTTCCAGTTTTTATATTCCAAATCCAAGACTTCATCAATCACTAACAAGATACACTGTGCAGGAAACAGAATCGTTAACATCCAATGCAAAGACTTCTTTTCTATGCTCCACTTCACCAGCCAGTTCCTCACCAGTGCTGGCCTCCAGAAAGTGACTTGATGTCTTTTTTTTTTCTTGCTTTTGTGATCTGCTGTTCCAGACTTGTCGGTCACTCCTTCAGCAGCTGCCCAGATCAATGTGAGTGGAGACTGGAGAAAAATTTTCAATAATGGTGTCAGGCAAAATAGGGAACTGCAAAAGCAAGCCATAAGAGGGTTTCTTTTAAGTCTTACAGTTTTGATCTGCTGTGACTTTCAACATGGAAAATAGACTTGGGAGCAGTGCAAAGTTTGTTATAGTTGTCTGACATAAATGTTCCTTTAAAATGCCTGAAACAGACCATTAGGGGTTGAATCTAAGCCAAATAATGTCATGAAGAGTCCTTTAGTTGACCTTTGGTGGTGCTTGGACTACTATTTCATAAAAAAAAAATTATTTCTTGCATGGTTTGCAGAGACTCACATAAACAACTGTAGTCTGAAAAGTGTCTGAAGATAGCAAAGAAATATATTTTACTGCCCTTCTTATTGTGAAGAGTATTTGCTGATGTTAGCAGCTTCTGTTCACTTATGTTTAATGATGCTGATAAGTGTAAGTTGATTTTGAAGTACCACTACATGTCATTCAGCTGCACACAAAGTGTGTAAAAGAGTGGGAAGAGGGGACATTTTACTTGTCTTACTGCACAGTATTAAAGGAATAATGACGGAACCGGCAACCCTCCTTTTTAATATAGAAAATCCATAGAGATACAAATGAAATGGTAGCAAAATTATATTTTTGTGATCATCTCTTCTTCCATTTTCTTCCTTGAGTTTATTGTATGCAGGAGAAATGAGTAACTAGAAACAGATAACATCCTTTGAGGCATTTTGTTAATTTAATACTTAAAAATAGACCTCAGTCTGTCTTGCAATTATTTTGGGATGGAGTTCATTTCACTAATACTTTTCTCAGACTGTCTTGAGCTGTTTCTAAATGGTCACACAGCACTCTGCAAAGAAGCCACTCCTATGAAAAAAAGAACTGCTGAAAACAAAAGAAAATTGCACGGTTTGACATTTTCTATCTGTTCCTCACCCACTGCTTGTGGTAATTAGGCTGTACTTTTGCCTAAGGGGAGTAGAAAAGATATTTTGATGGAAAGATACTCAGCTAACCAATATTTTCTGTATAGGCTTCTTTTTACTGAGGATTAAAAAGATTGCCAGGGTTTGCAGTTTTTTCCTCCAAAAATGTATGACAGCTGAATTCCTGTTATGAGAACTTTGTACTCTGATTGGGTAAGGATGCCATTGGCAAACAGTAAATCTATGCCATAAATCCATCTTTTCCTTTAACACAGTCTCTCCACTGATACCACCTGATCATATATGGCTAGTGGTACTAAATATCAGATTTAGAAGAACTAAAATAATGGTACTGATGAGGATCCTTGACAGGTGAATGTAGTCACAGCTTTGCTAGAATAACCAGAAAGTTATTCAACATATAGAAAACAGAAATAAGGTACCTGTAGGATGCTATGCAACCAAGTTATTGGCAAATTTGCACAGAAATGAGGTTTAAAACCTCATTTAGTCTTCAGCAGGATGCTTTGCCTCACAACAGGTTTTTCTCCAAAGCTTACCATCTCCAAAGCTTAATGAGACTGAACAGTACAGAAATATCTGTAAACCATAGCAAAACTGGACATAAGAAAAGGTAACACTACTAACACTCACAAAGTGTTGTGCAGTGTGAGGGCTCATTGTTGATTCTGTGCCTGATTACTCATTACATTTCTGCAGGCTTATCTTTGAAATTATATTGGTGGAAAACAAAAGCAATGCAGTGGAGAATAAATGTGGCAGTGTTTATGCAGACTGAAAAAAAAGACAAAAACACTGCAGGATCGATCGGAAATAAAGCAGATATCCAATAATTCTAGAGCAGGAGTTCCCACTATTTGGCTGTGGTCATCCTGTCATTTGGTCATGTCAAAAGCTTAGATGAATTTTGCTTGTTCCACCTCTCATGTTTTTTCACTGCATGTAACACAAGCACAGTGATTTTCCATTTTGCAGGCAAACAACAAAAGAGAGCAAACTGACCAGTTTATTCTTCGAGTAGTGGGTGACATCCAATACAACATTTGACTGGCATCACTAGCCAGTCCATCAACAACTGTGCCACAGTTTTCAGCAAGAAAATCATCATCAATAACTAGTGCTCTTTAAAGTACTAGACATAATTCTGTATGTTCTCAAAGTGTTTCCACAGTACCTTAACTAGGAAAAAATTATTCACTATAACAGGTGTCATATGGCTTAAACCCAGCACAAGTCAGTGGAAAGATAACTTCTTTTAACCTCTTGAATGCTACTGGAATTTCAGACTGCTGGTAAGGGGAAGAACTTCAGGTAGTTTAAACTCCCAAGAGACTTTGTTTCACACAGCTTGAAATTCTGGGTCATAGGTTGTCCTGGGTTACACAAAAATTCTGGTATCTAACTTCTCTTTTTTTCTCCAAATGTGTCATCTGGGATTTCTGTGGTTTCGCCTTCTTTAAAGAGACTGAATTGCTAGTAATGAATGACTCAAACATTCAACCACCTGCAGTGACCGCCCAGGAGCTGTAAGAAACTGGACTATTGGTGGTCATGGCTCAGTCAGCAGTGTGCTTTGCTAACAGTGTGCAGAGTGGCCACACAGGCCAGGGGCATCTGACACCTCAGGTTACAAGCTGGGTGTTAAGATAAGGAAAGAGGCAAATCCTGCAAGGTGGTAGTGTTTCTTTTTCATTACACAAATGACTTCGCTGTGATAACTCCCCAGAACATTCACACCAGCCTGAAGGTTTTCATCTCTTGTTGATGAGCCATAATGGACTCAGCTGCACTGAAGAAGGAGAGAGATCCAACAGGAAGGTGACAAAGACTCCCAAAAGATCCCATGACTCACAGTATTACATCATCCAGTGTAAAACTCCCTGCCTTGGGGGAGGTACTGGAGGCATTGCCACATGAACCTGAGCGTATATATCTCTAAGTTTTGGGTGTTCCCTCACCATGAGGGGCTGCCACCACCACCTTCAGAGATCCGGACAGAAATCACCACTTCGTCAGGACTGTGACCACCACTTTAACAAGACTACGACCACCACTTTGACCAAAGAACATCAAAATTGCAATTTTGGGGTTTTTTTCAAGCATCAAATTACCAAATGCAGAATATGTTTTTTAAAGTGATTTAAATTAGATCAATGCAGGAAAAGACTACATTTCTCCTGAAAATTTTAACAAAACGAAAAATTTTTTTTTTCCCTTAGAACCAACTCTTCTTGCAAAAAATACTATCTAGTGCAAATGAAATTTGGATGCTTCATCTTGACATTTCATATTTTGAAGAAGTTCTATTTTGTCCAGCATTCTTTCTTAAAATACGTTCTGGTCTTCACTTGCAGTAAATTACAAAATAAGGTCTTTCCAATTGTATATTTTTGTTTTGTTGAATGTTAAATTGGTCAAGCCACAATAACTGGATGAAAGAAGAAAGCACAAGGGACAAAACCAAAAGAAAATATCTGTCAAAATCCCAAGAATGGCCTGTATGTACAAGCTTCAGTATGGATGAAAAACATCCTTATGATGAATATCTCAGACAATTTATGTAATTCTACTCACAATAATGTGTTTAAATAATACAATCATGACCGAAACCTCTGAGATTAAAGATCCTGTTGACAAATGAAAAAAATTTAGCAGTTGAAGAAGCACATATAACCAGCAGCAGTCTGAAGTGATTCTGAAATAGTCAATAGATAAATAAAAGCCTTTCATAAATTTATTTTGTTATGGAAAGTTGTATTGATAAGGTGTAAATGAGGATTAAAAACTCTGAATTGATGGTCAGAACTGAGACTGGGCTTACTCATAAAAATCATTTGACTTCAGAAGCTGGAACCTGAACTAAAATAACTGCTCAAGATTCTACTGCAAATCTGATGGTGACTGGCAACAACAAATGCAGTGACACAAAGAATATGGCAAAATGGAAGCAAGTGTTAAGACTATTGTAATCAAAAATGAGAGGGGTGAGTTTTAGAGGGAAATCCCTTGAGTTTTTCCTTCTATCCCCAAATGAATTCAGATGTTTCTCTATATTTTGATAGTATATGTAGAAAGAGAAACATAAGTGGGTTTTATATTCTCCGCTAGAGATTGTCAGAAGATTTTTATGTAGATATTCTGGTTTTCTTGAAAGTACTTTTAGCAAATCTTTACAATTTCAAAGAACAAAACATATATATGCATGTTCAAACACCTATAAAATGCATATTTTTTGTTATTGTTTTGTTTTGTTGATGTAAGTTGGGAAAAGTACTTGCTTCTGTGTTTCAAGTTTGGATAGCTAATAAAATGCCTAACTTGGATTTTATGACGCTTAAAAAAAAACAAAAAAAAAAAAAAAAAAAAAAAAAGGCAGCATCTTAGGGTAAAAACAAGTGTGAGAAACATCAGCCCAGAGGGCCATTATTTTGCAGTTTTATATGCCTGAAAACAGGGTCATGTTTCATCAACCCTAACAACAGCGATATAGCCACAATGTGTTACATCTGCCAGCAGGAGGAAGGCAATGTCTCTTGCAAAGATGATTTTATCATGCAGATAGAGAGTGATTCCTGGATAGCGAAAACGAATTTGATTGGCTCAGGACAGAACTGGATTTATTTTAAAACAAAAACAAGGATTAAAAAAAAGAAAAAAGAAAAGGGCGGATAAAAACTGGTGGAAATTTAAATGTGCAATAAATGTGACTTTCCATTCTTCTGATCTTCTTGTCCACTTTTCACACTTCCTCTAACACATATAAAACTAATTTGCTTATTTTGGTGCCTCATTAGTTGTAATTAAAGGATATAATTTTTGATAGAACAGATGAACCATTCCATTATAAACTTCAAGAGGATATGAACCCACGTGAACATTGGAACAATAAAGTTTTAATAGACCTTCAGTTCAAGGAAACTAAATCAATCACCATATAAAGTTACTTAAAGTGGCTTTCAGATTTACTTATTTGAGTTGATTGTACTATATCCCATTAACAAGCTAAGCACCTCATATAAATGAATGAGTTTATCTACCATAGCAATATGCAACAGGCATTGTTATTTCCTTTGGAACAATGACAAAATGATACAGAGGGTTCAGGATGGCTCAGCATAGGAACTCCAACTGTATGGATACCAGTTAAATCTCCAGTAGAGCCAGTCCTCTGATTAGAAAGCTTTTGTGATGCACGAAGGAAATCACCTCAAATTTCTTCACTTTCTTATATATGGAACACAGTCCTATTGCAGAACTATTCTTCCACTTAATTCAATGGACTCAGAATGTTCACATTATGATGGAGCCACTGATCACATAAATATTGGTTATAAATCCAAGGAACATGAAATCAGCCCAGCTGGTCAGAAAATAGTGCTAATAATGCTGAGGACAGGGGTTCAATCCCCATATGGGCCATTTACTCAAGATTTGGACTTGATGATCCTTGTGGGTCCCTTCCAACTCAGAATATTCTGTGAAATAAATGAAATAAATATAGTATCACCAACAAGAACTGGATTTCAAACTGGGCAAAAACTTTTTCGCCTTGTGTTTCTGGTCTGACTATATGGACAGATTTCTTGGGTAAAATTATGGAATCTCATAGGAATTTAACTTTTTTAATTACTTTAGATTTTAAACTACGTGCTTATATGGTTACTGATTCTTTTAACAAACCAAGAACAAAATCATTTTTGGCCCCAGACAATCATGAAAACTCCTTTTTTTTTGACAATAAATTCTCTATAGATTCCTTAAATCTACACTGTTAGTTTTTAAATGGAGGTGGCTTTTTTTTCTTTTTTTAGGAGCTGAACATGCTTTGATTTTTTTAATGTGATGGATACTTTAATTTCCTCTCTCTCTTTTTTTTTTTTTTTAATTTAAATTTAATTAAAATCTGGCCTCACTGACTTTTACTTTCAGGTTCTGAGTTGTCTCTGTGTTTACCCTGCAAGTGTTTCCAGTACCTTGAGCACATTAGGAATATTAAGTAGTTAATCAAGTGTAAAAAACATTAATTTGCTCTCTAGCGTCTTTCATCAATCCTTTTCTTTTCTTTTCTTTTTTTTTTTTTTTTAATCAGAAGACTATCCAACAGCTAAGCCCACAGATTCCACAGCAAGCATTTCATCAACAGGCACTGATATTTCACTTCATCCAGGATTGTGAAATAAATCTCTGCTGACGTGAGTGAATGGTCTTCTGTACAGGAATCATCCCAGCCCCAGTGTAATCACTAAGATTCTCCCATACAGCTTTTAAAACAGTCTAAGTGAGCTCAGTCAAACAGTATGTATGTGTGTTTTTCTGTATAGAACAAGCTGATTCCTTGAAGTCATAATAAATTCTCTACCCTATTTCTAAAAGCCAGTTGTGATTCAGGATGCCACCAGCCCTGTCACTCTTGGGGTAATCTCTTTTTTTTCTGAAGCCCATGTCAGAACCACCATCTGTTCTATTTCTGCCAGTGAACCAAGGCTCACCCTTTCATGGGCTAAGTTTCTAGAATTTGTTCAACTAAATGTGAAACTGATTTTACATGTTGGATGTGCTCCTCTATTCTGGCACAAACAACAAACTTACTGACAGAGGCAGAGGTATTTGTTTTTATGGTAGTCATTGCTACTACTGGCCCAAAATGCAAAGTATCTTGTCCAGAAATAACACAACTTGAAGTCTGGAATATCCATTACTTCTGGAACTTCTTTGTGTCAATGTAGGTATAATAATTTCTGGCAAAAGGCTGCATGGCGCTCAGGTATCAGCAATACTATCCAGCTCTGGCTAATTGTAGTTTATGAATCTTTGCATCAGAATTCCTTTTGACTCCTTTCCTGTGACCCTTCATTTTTGAAGGAATTGTTTTATGAGCTGCAGTGGAGCTATACTTTTTTTGAAAATCCCTAACCTAGGCATATACAATTTTGTTCAAAGATTATAAAACTAATGCAATAATTATTTAGATTATGAATAAGAAGCCTCATTCATTATGCAGTAATTCATTTCCATGCAATTAAAAACACCTAAGAAATGCACTTCCACATTTCCCCATATCCTAATGAATCAAATACATGTGCCTTAAGACCTCTTTTGATCACAAACCTCAAATCTGGGGTAAAGTGGAAATACAATTGCCACACAAGCTATACAAGTTTCTGGGGAACCATGAACAAAACCTCAGGTCCAGAATTAATCAAAGTATAGGTTCTAGTTACTGGAACTAAAAGAAAGTGCATCAAACTATTGGTACTGAAGTCCTTTATCCCTTTCTGAACAACCATTATAAGCTCCTACTAGTTCAGGGATATACGCAAAATACTTCTAAAACTCTGGAAATGTTTTTCTTTCCTGTTAATAAATGAAAATAATTTTCTTTTGAAAGTAAAAAATATTAGCATTGACCCCCATAGAAAGTTATGAAGCAGTAAATGAGCCTTGAAGTGCACCAAATGATTTTCAAAGCCTGTGGAGCTTACTGCTTCAAGTTGAATCCTACTGCAGCCCCATCTCAAAGACAAGAGAGCAACATGAGAACCTCTTGATGAATCACACATCTGCCTGGTTTGTCGGTCTAAGGCAACCTGGCTGGCCTTAAAGCACCAAGCTGGAAACAGCAGAAGAGCAGGAACTTCTTCCTGAGTAGCTTTCCTGAGTGTAGACACAGTAGGTCAAACTGTTAAGTGGAGCAATGTCAACACATCTTCCAATCTAAATTGTCTTTCTTCATGAATCAGAACCTGATGTGTGTGTGTGGAGGAGGGTAGAATTCTAACACACTGCAAAGTCCTGCCTGCACATACTGCACCATACCATCTGCATGCAGACAAGCCCTTAGGAGTAAAGAAAGAAAACAGTAATACAGAAATTAAAAGAAAATCTGAAACACGTTCTGTATCTTCATGAAAAACATAGTTTTATCTTATATTTTTCAATTTTCGGAGTATACTTTTTTTTATACATTTATACATTTTTATGCAATTTTATATGCAGTACATTATAATAAGTACACACGGATCAATGGTTTCCAGACCTCTCTGTTTGTGGTCATAGAATATTGCAAACTGGAATGGATCCCTGGATCTTGTCTGGCCTAATTCCCTGTTCAAAACAGAGCTAACCAAGAATTATGATTGGATTGTGTAGGTTTTTCTAGATAATTTTCAGAAAGCATGGAAATACCACACTTTTCTGGATATTTGTTCCATGCTTGTCCATCTTCTCAGTAATTTGTTTTCCTCTTAACTAATTGGAATTTCCCTTTCCATTGCCTCTTGCACATTTATTTCACCCCTTTGAGAGCCTGGCTCTATCTTCTCTGTTACTCCCTTTTGATAGTGAAAAACAGCAGTAGATTTCTCCCTCTTTTCTCTGTGTAGAGTATCCCTTAGAGCATCTTAGTGGCACTATGATTTCATTCCACTCAAAGTCACGTTTTCTAAAACTAGTGACATCTGACATGTGAAATGTTTCTAAGGGGCTGAGATTGTGCAGTATTTCAAAAGAAATCCTTTGTCAAGGTGTGCAGATGAAAGCAGAAAAAATGATTCAAATTTGTGAGGTTCATAATTTATGCCATCTGTCTAATACTGTTCCTTGACTGGAATACTCTTGTTCTGTGTCATCTTTTTAGCTGTAAAATTATACTGTGCTAGGAAGCATTCTCACTGCAGTATCTGAAAACCAGAAGAAACATTGAAACAAAGAGTTGTATTATTTGTATTTATTAGTAGAAAAACTCTGGAAGTGTTAAGTCAGGTCACATACACAAAAAGAGCCCAAACCTGACAGAGAAAAGTGGAATTTTTGCAGTGTATCTTGCTGTCTGCTGTTCTACTAAACATGGATTAGGAAAACATCCTCTTCGCACCCACTCCTGTTCTCCAGCAACATAGCAGAAAACAATGCCTTGCATGTGAGCTATTGTGCTGGTTTAAAGGTAAACTGGAAGAAGAAATGAACCCATAAATGCAATGGCACAAAGAGAAATTAGTTTTAACCCACAAACCCCAGAAGTATAACCCAGCACCCTGGGGCACAAACACAATGGTGTTTGTTAGCCCCTGTGCTAAGACTCACGTGGTTCCTCTGAGTCCAAAATAAAAGGAAGTGAAAAACCTATTGATTGGTGCAGATTACTGTCACAGTCTGGTTGAGAGTGGTGCTCTCCTCCTGTCGAGGTTCTGGTCCTCCTTTGGATCCACTGAGTGGTACCAGAAGTCCCCAAATCCCAAGATTACACATGCTCAGGTTCAGGTGGGAGCACCCAGTACCTCCCCTAGGGTGGGGAGTTCCACAATGGGTGATCTGACTCTGTGAGTCATGGGGTATTTTTGGAATTACTGATGGCTCATTAGCAGACATGACCCCTCAGGTTGGGTGTGAAGTGCTAACGACTCCCTGGAGAGGTTATCACAGCTCCTGTCTCACAGGCTTCTTTAACAGCCAGCTCACAGCCTGAGGGTTCAGGTGTGCCCTGGGCAGTTGCTGCAAATGGTGCATTGTTAACAGTTCATGAGAAATTACATAGAGGTGTGGAATACACAGATTTGGTCACACTCACACAGTGGTCCCGGTTGCTGAACCAGGACACCTATTAAGCACAACGGTTTATGTACTCTGGCTTTTAGACACATTTTTGCTGTATTAAAAAGCAAAACAAAAAACAAAACATAAGGTCCTTTACCATCAAAATAAAACACTTATCTGCTGTACTCTTTCAAGTGTTCATACTGATGAAAATACCTGTGAAGCTGCCAGGCTAATTTCATGACAAATCAGTCAGGAATCACACACAAGAACCTGATTTGGGCGTAACTATTAATGTCTAGCAACTCTTTGTGGGGGGTGGGGGGGTGGAAATAACATTGAAGAAAGAAGTAATCAAAAGATCCTCCAGCAAAGAAGATATCAGGGCCAGGTATTTATCACTAGGATTATAGCAAGTTTACTAATCTTAGCAAATTGGAACAAGATATACATTAATTCTGTTCATTAGGTACCTCCTGCTGTTATGGTTTGATTATTATTCATAGTACTTGGACACTTCACTGAAGGTTGGGTTATTAAGAGTCCTAAGTACTGCACATAAGCACAATAAAAGTCCAGCCCTAGGTTTGCTTTACAGCTTTACAAAAAAAACCAAAACAAAACAAAAACAAACAAACAAACAAAAAGATTTGATTTGCAATTTGGGAATGGGTACAGAATGAGGTTATGCAACTTGTGTCTTCACTAAGAACTGAATAAAGACATTATTCATCATAACAGACCTGCACCTTCATATCCTCATACCTTATCTTCCCTGTGGGCTTCTCCCACTGCAGTGCTATTTTCTTTTGCTCTGACTTGTTTATAAATATCCAGCTAATACACTTCAGCAGCAGCAGACATTATACACTGCTTTGTCAGTAGAAGCAAACACTGACAGATCTGCATTGCTGTCTGTACCAAGGGATTCCAAACCACTCCAAGAATCCCCACTTCTCAGATCAAGTCTATATTAATCTCTGATAACTCCAGTGTTACAGCCTAACTCCATTTTTGCTAACAAAGTTCCACCTGAAAACCTCAGCATTTACAATCTGGCACATGTGCCATTTTCTTCTTTGAGCAAGTGTCCAGTACTTCTGTGTTGGGTTTCATATTCCTGCAAGAATGCTACAAAATATTTAATATTCACAAAAGACCAGGTTTAAATGCCCCAGGTAAAATACTCATGCTAAGAGAACATGCAACAGAGGATTGTATGAAAAATGTTCAGGGCAGACAAGCACATCAGAGGTTTGTATCAGACAGATCTGGATCGATATAACATAATCTGTCAGAACACACTGTAGATCAAACTTGTATAAAATACTGAAATTGAAAGGCTCATAACTGTATTAACTGTTAATACATTCCTCTTCCTCATCACCATAAATATAAAATTTATCTGATTTTGGATTAAACAGACCTCAGTGTGAATTCTGAAAGTTGTCTTGAATTATTTCTTTCTCACAGTTCTTAGTGCTAGAAAAGTGATTCTCTCAGAGGGCAGAAATTAAAACAAAACAAACAAAACAAAATAAACCCCAGATTACTAAATAGTAGTATAACTGCAAAAACCAAGACTGTGGATAAAAAAGTCCTATGAGCCTTCTAAAGGGATATTCAAGGATTTGCTAACAAGCCTGGAACTGTGAAGGAGTGCTGGCCAGTTACCTACTGTGCACTGAGATTTTCTTTATGCTTTTTACACAGAAGGCCTGAGCTAAGTGTGTGTTAATAGTCTGTCCTGACCTTGGAACCAACACACCAGCTCATAGAAGTCTCTGCCCCTGTCTGCTCTAGCAGTGTAAATCCAAAGAAACTAATGCAAGAGATTAATCACATGAAGAACTTTTAGGTTGTGAAAGTTATTCCTTCCACTTTTAGTCTTTCTTGGATCCTTTATTTTGTTTGTTGGTTTGGTTTGGTTTTTTGTTTTGTTTTCTAATTATTTTTTTTTAAAGAAATATGCACCTAGCCACTAAAATTCCTGAATATTTTTATCTGAACTGATAAAAGCCTCTCTCCTGAGGTTTCAAACGTGAGTCCAGAGGTGTAGTTACCCTAACTATGAACGAGCTCCATGGGGCATCAAACACATTTGATCAGCACAGCACTAAAACCCTGTTGTTTATTGTTACACGATCATCAGATATAAGAAAGCAAAAAATGTTGGGCTTCTCTCCTCTCACTCTAAAAAGAAAACCATTTGCAAAGAAAAGAAAGTGGAGGATTTGCAAAGAAAAGAAAGGAGCATAAACCTAATAAGCCTTTCTTCTGAGAAGAGGGCACTGTCTTAGAGGTAATATTTATGTGGAAGAAATTAAAAGGCATATTCTATTTTGATGTAAGGCTTTAGGTAGGAGGGAGAGAAAAACGTACTTGAACTTAGATTAAATTTTACAGCTACTGCTATTATAGATAAAATTTATAGTTTCAGAGGTGTAAAGGTTTCAGATTTAATTAGAGGAACTTGTTTCCATTTACACATAATTTTTGCAATGAGGTATGCTCTGACAATTTGTTTTAATGTGTTCTTATATAATTTTTACTAAATTTCCTGCTGTGAGTTGTTATTTCACAGTATCATATTTTAGGGTAAAAATTAGAAAGGAAGTCTTCAATTCTTTCTTGCTTGCATTTAGGATTTGGCTGTTATAGATTTATTTTAAGAATGATGGCCACCAACAACGTATTTCCATGAGCAAATCTATTGACTAGGTTTCCATACACTTGCAATAGAAAATTTGGTATTAATGAAGATCATGAAAAATTAAGTCAGAGTGTCTTTTTAAGGGATTCACTAGCACATTCACATGATAGAAAGATCTTATTCTGACACATTTTTTTCTCTTTATGGTACATAAAAGATGAGGATTTAAGATTTTCTTGAGAACACTTTGTTTCTTCAAGGGTGTTGTGGTTTAACCCTGGCAACACTGACCTGGCAATTCAGCATCACACAGCAGCTCACTCACTCCCCCTCCATGGGATGCGGGAGAGAATTAAAAGAGCAAAAGTGGAAAAACTCATGGATTGAGACAAGAGTTTAATAATTAAAATAAAACAAAATTAAATAAGCAAATAAATGTCATAAAACTAATAGACAATTGAAATTAAAAGGCAAATAATAAAAGGAGAGAGAAATAAACACCATGAAAACAAGTGAGGCAAATGGAAAACAATTGCTTACCACCAACAGACTGATGTCCAATGCATTCCTGAGCAGTAACCCTTTGCCTGCTTTCCCCCTAGCTTATATGCTGAGCATGATGACATATGGCATGGAAAATTCCATCAGCCAGTTTGGGTTACCTGTCCTGACTCTCCTCCCAGCTTCTCATGCCCTCTAGGCTCTTCACTGGCAGGGCAGCATGAGAAGCTGAAAAGTCCGTGGTTTAGTGTGGGCACTGCCCAGCAATAACTAAACCATCAGTGTGTTATCAACACTGCTGTCATCCTAAATCCCAAACACAGTCCTATACCAGTAATTAGGAAGAAAATTAACTTGATCCCAGTTGAAACCTGGACAAAGTCATACAAGAGGGGTTTTTTTAAGTTGTTTTGACAAGACATGGTTTCCAGAAAATTCTGTTGATGAACATTAAGAAGCGATCTATGGTTTTAAGTACAAATGATGATGAGTTCAGTTCCAAGTATTTATTTGGGTCTATGTATGTGTCAGTTTTAGAAGTGCCATAACATTGGCCTATACATTTATTATTCATACATTCTATAACACAAAATAAATTTCACATCTGAACATGATTTGATTTTTTTTTTTGGTATTATTAGGGATTATTGACCTTAAATTCAGAATGCTTAACAACTGCAGTGGTTGACATCATACTGGTTATAATTGCCTGTCATATGATATCATGCTTGTTTGTACATATACTTAGGCCATAGAAGTATGAGTAACTATTAAACACAACTGTATTTTCTGCCCAGTTAACAAATTACAAAGCTCTACTTTAACTTTTTTAATTTAAAAATTACACTAATATATTCGTCCTCTCTTTTTATTTTCTCTCTATTGCATTTTGTTTATAATTTCTGCCTTCAACATTGAATAGCTATGGGCTTCTTGTCTTCTTCCCAAACTGCAGAATCACAGCTTTTTGGCCATCAAAACTTATGTCGTGTCTCCTATTTTCATTCACTTTTTTCTCTAATTCCCTAATACACAGTCTTTCAGAAATCAAGTTTTCTGAAACACTGTGTATTAAAATCTAATATCAGTTGGTACTACCTTTTCCCCCCTAAATTTAGTGTAGTGTTATCAACAGCACTCCCAAAGTAATCATTAACTTCCAATGTAGTGATTAAATCATCTTCATAAAAATGGATTTGCTGTTTTTTTTTATTTTATTACATTAAAAATTATCTATAGCTTATAGAAACTACTGACATTTTATTATTGGCTGCATAAAATGTGCAAAGTGAGTTTTCTATTCACATTTTTTCCTATTGTTACACTACTATCAGATAGGAAGTGAAAAAGAAAGCCCTTCACTGGAAGAGCTCATGACAAACCTCTTCATGATCACTGCAGCAGCTACACATACCCAAACACATTTTCTAAGCCACAGTTAGTAGCTGTCAGTAAAATGTAAACATCTGGGCAAGAAAAAGGTGAGCACCAAGGAAGCAAAGAGAGACAGGGCATTACACCTGGTAGTACTTCATGGGAAATGTTATTTTGAAATTATGTTCATGTCAGGACAACCTTCCTGATGATAGTCACTTTTCAGCTTCCCAGGGGAAAATATTTTAGTCTTCCCAAACCCACTCACTTATTAGTGTTCCTGCTCTTCGAAAACTGATTGTTTTCAATTTAACTCTTGTAAAGATATTCAGATACTCCAGAATATTCAACACTTTCTGTGAAATCTAAGTTCTTTCTCTTAATAAGTTCTTCTCAGTAGCACTCATCTTCATGTATATAAGGAAAAATAAAATTCAGCGCCAAAACCAGAACTAATTCATTGAAATGGAAAAGAGCCCAAACAAAAGCCATAAAACCATAATACTGGCTTAACAATGGACTGCGAGGATAACTAATGGCAGCACAAGAAGGGACAAGTCTTATACATGCTTCAAACCCTTAGGGTCTAAAGTTGAGGGGGTTTATTTTATTGTCTTAAGTTAGATTAATTGATTGGTTAACAATACAGTTACTTGTAATTAGAAGCAATTATTTCTGGTGGTAAGAGGAAAAAATACTGATATTCTATATGTATTAACTGAAAAAAGCTTTTACACTGAGATATTGATGCTGATTTTTTATTTTTCTTGTTCTTTTAGAAACTAAACAGAAAGAAAAGTTGTCACCTGTCATTTGAATCAATAACAGACTGGTCAACAATGGGAAATAATTCACATAATTTGTATTCCAGCTAATCAACTTCTCCTTGGTAGAATGTACATATATTTTTCAATTTCCTAAAAGATAAATTATGAGACTTCCCATTAGAGTAATACTGAAGAAGCATCTCGACTTTGCTGGAAGAAACCTATAGAAACGCATTTCAAACACCACAGAGTTGATGAAGACCATGATCAGGTTGAGTCACTGCTCATTTTGGTGGTACTTCAGGTTTATAACATCATAACTGAGAGGAATACCAAGTACCTTAGTATTTAAACTCTACATCTGAGGTAAGGTGACTAAAGCCAGGGCCCTGAGTGCTCTGTTCAATCTCTATGCTAGTTGTCATTTTTGCTTCAGCCTTGAGTGACTGATGTTGTAGGCAAGGAAACTTGGGTGCCGGGGTTGGAGGAGAAAAAGATGGAAGTGATAGCTTGCACTCAGACTCCCTTGCAGGGACTTTGTCCTGAAGTTCATTGAGAGGTAGCACTAAAAAAGCCTATGTTCAACCAGTCTAGCAACAGTCCCAGCAGGGCTACTCTGTAAGGTTGTATCATGTCTCCTCAGCAAATCTACAGGCTACTGTGGCCTGAACATATGGTTTCCACATGTTATTTCTCAATTCTATTGCAAACCCAACATAAAATACATTTGATTGTATTTAGCCAAGGGTGATACAGTTCTTGAACAGGTTTTCGTCTCTACAAGGTATATAAGTAGGATTTATGGGAGCAATGCTGTTGTAGTTTGGAATTATTATGTAAATTCTCTCCCCTGCCACTCTTAATGACCCTAGCCAACCGTTAACAAAG
>JAWWEV010000172.1:12769143-12784552 GCA_035583235.1 Hafferia zeledoni | reverse complement strand
GCGTGATTATTTGAGGAGGAAGTCCCCTCCTCCTCTTGTGAGTAAACATCTTGGTTTTTCCCCTCAAACCAAGACAAATGCAAATGCCTAAAATAAGCATCCTGGGTCCTATCAGTCAATTCCAACTGAATGTCTAGGAATTTTTATAATAGGTGTCTATTTAACATGTGACTTATGTCCATTGTGGTGGTAGACGACAACTTTTCTGTGTACGGGACTAACATAGTCCTGGTTTTGCAGCCAATTGAATATTCACAAAGACATCACAAACAAGCAGGCTTACAACATCCTGCTGCTTAGCATCAACTCAGAGTTAATGTCCACCTATGAACTGGTCCTACATCTTCAGGCCACTATGAGGTTCATCAGTCGATTCCCAAATCAAAGGATGATAACCAAGTGATGTCTTCCAGCACCATTTCAGTAAGAAAGAAATCACACATCTATTAGACATAAATCCTTGTATTTCATAAAATAATTTCCAGCAGTATCCCAGAGACTTGTACAATCCCTTTTATGTCAATGATCATTCCTTTAAGATCAGCTTCCCAGCATTTTTTCTGTAATCCCTTGTTGTCACATTCTGTTGCTGAAAGTGAATGTGTGGGGCTCAGTTAGCACCTGGGGCTAAACCATGACACCAACTCAATTTGTTTACTCTAGTTTAAAATGGGTGGGATGGGCCAAATTATTCACAGTATTGAATGAAAAAATCCTAGCTAAATTATAATTAAATACAGTGTATCTTCTAACAGAGTTTAACCTGAAAGCCTCATAATTGCTTCAAGGAAATTTTTAACAGGTTAAAAATTTAGTCAGTTCTTTTTGTATTATGTCTTCTCAGTCATCAAATTCTGTTTGTATTTTCTTGGGGGTAAGAAGGATTACAGATCAGTCTCCTTTTCTACAAAGTCTGGCACAATGGGTCCTTTAGGTTCTCCTGGAGTGCAAATAATCACGACATTCTTAGGGTGTTTAAATGTCACACAGATGTGTTTAATCTAACCGGGTGTGCAGTCAGACGAAAGGAAGATTTAATTGGAGAACTCTAGCCTCTGAACAACTGATTGGATTTTTCACCTCAATTAAAATTATTAGCAAGTTCTAATGCACTTCCCAGTTTCGTCAGAGGATGTTTACTGACAGACACGTGTACCTACTGTTACCCAGATTAAAAAAAAGCTTCTCTTAACTGCATAGAAATGGCTAGAAATTGAATTGACTGAACAAAGAAAATTAGGCTCCTCTGGCAGAAATTCCAAGGATCTACCTAGAGCTCAGAGAGTAATAGGATTCAGGAATCCAATGTAGTGCTTCCAGTCCAGCGAACTACATAATCCACTTTACAGTTCAGGTGACGACAACACAATGAACAAAATAATCCACTCCAGTGACTTCAGACCAATGAACAACATAATCCCAATTCTGATTAGAAGCTATGGACAAAGAGAAAAGGTTTTAAGAGGAATCAGCATGTAAATGTGCTCTGTATAGCCAGAAAGGGAGTTTGTACTACAAGATATTAATAAATTAGTGTTTTAACACTCAGAACTTCTCTGAACTTCCATTAGCTCAAAAATAAGAAAGTACTGGTTTCATTAACCATAGCACATAAATTTGTCCGTTCCAACTGACCATGGGTGATTATCAGCTTGGGACGCCTGGCTTGTCACTTCCAAGTATGCTCACTATGCATTTTTCTTAACATCTAGACACACAAGATTGGATATTTTTTTTTAATTTCTTTTAAATAACAGAGACATGAAAGATACTTTCAGTTAGTTCAGTCTGATTCCTTTGCCACTCTCTCTTAATTTTTATTGTGAAGGTTTTCATGCATTCTCTTGTTGTCGTCTGCTTTCTACTTTAATATTTACCAAAACTGTGCAAAAAAATGCAGAATTAAAGATTTAAAAAGCGATTTCTGTAAACTTCCATTTTTTAAGTCCCTAGGGTGAGTGCTAAGGAGATTTACCTATGAAAAACAGAACACTACAGAAGTCATGTTTGGAGAAAGGAACAAGAACGTTGATCCTTGAGGAAGCTGATTTGGCCTTGTGTTTGCAGGAGATGGGCCTAGATAACCTTCCAAGGTCCCTCACTCCTAAGGCAGGGTAAAAGAATAAATGTGAAATTGAGAGAAAGTCGTGTTGAATAAATGAAAGAGTTAACATCTACAAGCACATATCTTCTGAAGTCATTGAAGCAAACGAATAAACTGAGGTCTGTATTCCTTCCACTTTTTTTCGGTATCTCATGTTTCCAGTGCCTGTCTCTTTTTCAGGATGATTCTTCCATTTCTTCTAAACATTCCATCAGAATCTCCCTGATATTTTTCCAAGTAAACATCAATGTATATACTATAAAGTCTTACTTATGTTCATGCTGAAATTAGGATTTTTCAAAACAATAAGAGCCTCAAAATTATATTTTGAAATGGAAGAGTTCACTAATAGAAATCTATTATTATAATAAGTTAATCAAATAACACATCAATTGACTAGTTGGCACATCTTGGGGGAAAAAAAAGGCCCACTTTTTTTGTTCAAATCTGCACTTTAAAATAGAAACATTTAATTTTAGCTGAGGGAGCTCCCAAAACAATGGGAACTCTCATGTTTCTCCATTTTCTGCTTATTCTCCAAAACTCTGATAATTAAAATTTTCTACATTAAAAAAAAAAAAAATAAAGCCTCTATCAAGACACCAGGTATTACCCTAAGATGAAAATTATTTTCTGATCAATTTGAAATTATAAATATTACCTAAAATATGTTCCTATCCTAATAGCATATCTTTATCAAACTTAGTTATTGTAAACATGCTTGAACTGTGAATTTTTGAATGGTTTGTAGAGCTGCAGTTGTGACAGGGATCATGTTAGATGTGGATGTGATGCCTTAGTATGATATGAGTAAGAATATGTTCCTGTCTGTTCAAAGTGCTAATATATGCACCTCAAAATTAGCTCTGGTCAGGCTATCAATTATTTTAAGATTCTGAAATTAAACATGCCATGGCAAAGCAAAATTCTGTCATGGTGTCATCAAGATTATTTTATTCCTTTCTAGCTGTGTGACTCTTAACCACTTTAATTGGCACCAAGAAATCTACTCATTCACCAATGTACTTGACTGTTACTAAATGGAGAATGAAAACAGCTATCCAGCATCTTTGAAACAAGGGTGCTTGGTGGACAGATTGTCTGGCCACTGCAGTGTGATCCCCATCCAACTCTGCAAATGTTTGCAAGGAATGATATAACTGCCAAAGGTGTTTAAGAGCAGTCAGCGAGTTTAAAGTGCTACAGAATTCAGTTTCCTGGCAAATGCTCTAACAAGCTTTGCTACAAAATGTCAACATTTGGATTCACAGCATCCCAAGATACCTGTTAGTTGCAGCTCTGCTGAAGCTCTGAAGGTTTAACTATCTGAACAATGAAAAATTAGTTATAGCTGGAAATGCAACAGCATTAAAGCCTAACTTCTCTTGAAAAATATGTGCCAAGAACAGGCAAGAATTCTTCTGAGCTGAAACAAACACACTAGAACTAAAGTGATTTCTGTGCTCTGGTAGCGTTCTTTTCTCCCAAGACGCGTATTATTCCATGAGTTATAAGATGTAAACTTTATCCAGTGAACTGACTCATCATGTGTTGGTGTTCAAATAATAACACTCCAGATTTTTCTGCTTTGGTTGTAAAAGAATCCATTGCAGAGATGTGTTGGAGGGCAAAGAGATGTGGGTGGTCAGTCCTATATAAATAATAAGTCAACAATATCTTCCAAAAGGTCTACTTCATGCAGGAGCTTGAAACCCACTTTCATAAATTGCAAAGAACAAGATTTCCACAATTCTCTCGATACCTTTATGTTCATAAAGCCTTTGGCCTAAGCCATAGCACTAGACTCCAGTTTTAATAAGCAGCAGTGAAATTATCCACTTGAGAAGACAAAAGTATTTTACGAATTAAGAACTTTAGTCTATTGGGCTATCAGTGAAAACCTTTGAAGACCCTGATCCTCAAAGGTATTTAAGTGTGTCAGTATCCTGACTACTTTGTTTGAAGATCTATACTCTTTAAAATAGAAAGTTTGCAAAGTAGCTATGGATATTGGAGTGTTAGGGTAACGCAAGCCATGCAGGCATTCCTCCTGTGCTACACGTGACACAGACTAAGCATTTGGAGCATTCAGTCACATTCTGCCAAACAGATGTTCACGAACACTGTGATAGGAAAGCAAAGCAGCTTAGGCCATGACTAGCACAGGGCTTTGGGAAATCCAGGTCTTGGGCCGCTCATCATCTGAGCTGCCTGACTAAACAGCAGTGCAGGGAAGTAGATGTTGCCCATAGACTTTTTATGAAATGGGCCTTTGGAACTACTTAAATAGGATGACAGAACACACACTCCAAACAAGACTAGTAGAAAATCTATGTCTTTCCATTGGTTTCTTACCCTGGCTTTCTTCCCCTGCCTCTCTGGTGCATTGCTGGAAGCCTTTTACTCCAGGACCCAGACTTGGAAGTTCTGAGCCTCTGCCTAAGCACTGAAATGCAATAGCACATTTCAATGTATAGTGGCAGCAGAAGAGTTGGGAAAATGCAGATGTGAATGAATCTCAAGAACCTTTACAGTTTCAATGAATTAGATCAGAAGTTTCACCTTCAGTCCCAAACCATACTTTAACTGTGAAGTGACAGAAGTTATGTCTGAGTTTCTTCTTTTTTTTTCTTTTTTTTTTTTCTTTTTTTTTTGACTCTCATTAAAAAAGTTTGTCTGGAAATTTTCTGCCATTTGGCACCTAAACACCTTCCATTCTTAAAAATCTCAACCTGGATATAAATAAGTTTTGCCTAATCTTTTATGTTCCTGACTTCAAAGCCTCAGTCATGTCATGTTGATTTCTAACAACTTGATATATACTATTAAATTAACATATGTTTCAGTCAAATTGCTCAATGTGCTATCCTGTCTGAATTCAGTATAACTCAGCTATGGCAGAAGACTGTTTTCAGTAAGCATTCACAGCCAAGAAATATGAAGAAAAAAAAAAATAAAGAAAATGTAAGCCAGGACTAAACAGAATCCCAAGTGTCATTAAAAAAAAAGAATTTATACTAAACATTAAATTTGGCAAATAATAAGTCAGTGATATTTTCCAAAGTGTCTACTTGATGCTGAAGCTTGAAACCCATTTTCATAAATTGCAAAAAACCAGGATTTCCACAATTTAAAAAAAACTAGGTACGCACTTAGTCCTATCAGGTTAATAATAACTTAATAAATAAAAATACCTTTGAACTGGACTGACTAAATATATTATTGTTGCAAAGTGCAAGGAAAAATATATTTTTCATAGTTATGCAATAAAAAGGGCACAATCTAAAATCATAAGGTCTTTTGTTCCCAAGGATAATTTTCAAAATTGATGTTGGTATTTATCCTTCTGCAGTATATGTCAAGTGCCAAAAGTTCATCATCACCATACTCTTGCAAAGGATTTTTAAGGACTTTTAAGTTTTTGATTTTCAATCACTGAGCCAAGACATTGTTGCTGAAGCTGTTTCCTGCAGCACTGTAGCTATTTCCTTAGAGTCTTCCATACCCATGCTAAAGAGTTCAAGTCTAATCAGTAAAAAAAACCCAGGTGCTCTTCTGGAGCAGTAATACAGTTCATTGCCCCAAAGCACAATCAGCAACAGGTACTTAATAAAGGAACCACAGCAACAGATACTTAACAATGAGAAAAAGGAATCACAGAAGAATACAACTTTGTAGTGATCCATATATGTATATATAAAACCATATATAATATTAAGCCAATTCATTCAAGAAGAGAAAAAGTTCATTTTCCTTGGACAGAATTTTGGTAGTTTGTATTTTAGTTACATGGATCCCCTGATATCTGATCAGTTTTTAGTGTATTTTTGACCTCACTGGGAAATAAGGGCATTAACAAGATATGTCCTTCTTGCAATATATTTATTAGTGTACTTTATGAACATGTCATTAAGGAAGTCATGACTAGAATTTTTAATAGGGTAGTATCTGAAAATATTTAAGCAACATATAAAATTCTCATTCCCAAGAGTTTCACATATCATTAGTTTAGAAATAGTTTTTTTACCCTCTTCCATATCTGTTTGGTTCTTCCTAAAAACTTATCTGCAAAACCTATGTAATAATAACCTACTCCTAAAAAGAGAATCTGAGACCTTTTCCATATAGATAGATTACTCTGTTTTGTGTCAAACATCTATGATATTTGAAGTACTAAATTCAGAAAATGGAACAATGAAACAAAACAGCAGCAATACTTGGACACTTCCTAATGTAATAGTTTTTCATTGGAAAATATTAATAAGATACTAGCTTTTCCTACAGTGGTTAATATATGTTTGTAGAAAATGTCTAGGCAATTTCTGAACAAAACATTTAATGATGTGAATATAAAGAATAGTAGCATGCATTTTCCAATTTTCATAACAAAATACTTTGAAAAGTACAGTGCAACAGTTTTTCCACTATTCTCCATTTTTCTAATTAAAAAGCAGAATTATTTTTCATTTACTCTCCATTTGCTTTGGTGCTAATACACCACAGAATTAAAATTTTAAGAATCAGGAAATCTCCTGCAGATTGGAAATTCTGATATTTGGCTACTTCTGAAAATATCTTGTGCATCCATTTTTATCACCTGCTTCTTATCAATTTAATGTGTTGTTTTTGACTGACACACTCCAAGCCTGAAAGTCTCTGCAGTGTGATGCAGCTCAGGATTGAGAGTTTATTCATTTTTCTGCAGAAAATGTAGAAACAGAATAAGGAAGAAAGTATACTGTTACAACAGAACTATTTTGAAGGGATAGCAGAGTGCAAACCCAAGCCTTAAACATTTAAAAATTAGTATCACAAACAATCCTCTTATCCAAAATTAGGTCTCTAGAAGGTTAGCATAGAGGTATTATTTTTTTAGGTATAACCACCAAATATTTTGACGATGAGCAGTTTCCTAGAATCTGAGACTATATAACTCTATTTCTGGATGACTCAACTAACCACCCCTTAAGGATGTGTGAGGCTTCCAATATCAACAGAAGAGTCTTAAATGAGGGCAAAACCCAGTTCTAATAAAAAACACAATTTGTAAATGGTTTGATATATTTAGAACAAAAACCTCTTTAATTTACATTTTTCTAAATATGGATTTTACTCATAAGAGTGACACACTGATATCCTTTTATCAAGGTGTTATTCACTGTAGTCATTTGTATCTGAAAGCCAGTGCAATCCATATGTGACCTCATGTGACCTCTTCTGTCACTCTGAAGAGTTTCCTGCTCTTATCATCTCTAAACTACCACAGCAACAACTGAACAATGTCAAAAAAGATGACAAGTGGGCTGTGTCAGGATAACAGAGATGATGCAGTCTAAAAGAGATGATTGAAACTAGAGTCCAGAATGACAAATACACAATGATCCCCTTCCTACTGTTTCAAGAGCTGATTTATTATTTAACATCTAGAGCTTTGTATGTCCATTGCATTTTATGAGCAGGGACATTGCCTGTAAAGTCCACAGAGTGTACGCCATGCCCCAAACAAACAGGTACTGTAAATGTGTCTGAGTCCACTGATGTTCTCAGAAGTATGATGATTTGCATCAGTTGAGACCTGGTCACCCATCTCAGCTGAAGTGCATAAGCATCCATTTTCTAGAGTATATTTCCTGTCATTTCTGCAGCAGGAGCCCACTTAAGCACAAGAGATCCTTACAGCAGCACTGAGTTAGACCTTAGCTTTTTTATAAATTATGCCTATGGGCATACTGAAAAAGAGCCTCATACAGAATTAGGTTTGCATGGTGTTTACTTTATGCTGCTCCCTAAACTAATAAACATGCCACTTTCTTATAAAAAGAAAAAAAAAAGCTTTCCTACATCTTGTATTCTTTCCCTCTGTTCAGCCATTTCCAGAGAACATGAGAACATTAGCTTTCTGAGTATATTGTTCATTTAATTACACTTCCCTCATGTCATCTGCTGTAATTCTAACAGACTCTGGGTCTCCTACATATACATCAAAAAATCAGACTATCAGGAAAACAGCCTTATTTTTCCTTATTTTCTGTTTCATACATACAGAAATGGTGTTCATGGTGAAATCAAAAAAAGGTGTAAGAAGACGAAATCTACTCCCAGACATCCCATACAATTCCCTTCTCACCTGAGTTAAGTCATTGACCTCATTGTACATCCCTTACTGGTTTGAAAATGTAAGCAGTAACACTAAACTGCTGAATTGGAAAAACCTTGTGAACAAGGGTATTCTATAAACAAAGCTCAAATAAATGCCACACATTTATGTTAATTGCATCAAAAATATTTTGAAGCAGTCAAAAATCATCTGTATTAGCAAATGATTCACAAGATACTTAAAGGACTCACAGTGGGGTTTTTTCTTTATGACCTTACTTAGAAATGTAGAGTTATATTGCTGACTCACTTGGCAGGTAGAACAAATGGGGCCTATTAGTTCCAACTCAGGAATGTAAAAGGAATATATAAAAATTCTTGGCACAATTTAAAAAAAAATAATAACACTAGACATTTCAGGGGTTTGTTTCTGCTATGCCCTGGATTTGGGAATAAGCAAAGAGGAAAACAGAAAGACATATCCAGGTAGCCTAACCCAACTACAATTAAAATCATTGAAGAAAGATCTTAATCAAATCAAGTTTTGCTGCATATTCTGGCCTTCTAGGTTCATATATGTGTATAAGTGTGGTGTCTTATAGCTATATATTCACATACAGGAGCCTCATGGAGAGAAAACAGAAACCAACAACAATCACGAAAGAAGCCGAACAAAACTGCAAACAAACAAACAACACACCTTCCCCAAAGAATCTCCCCCCGAAAAAAATCACCCAAAACCCCAACTCTACATTCTAATTCTAGAAAGATGAGAAGGTTTGAAGAATGGTGACTTATGCTATTCAAGACCAAACCAGTATGTTTTACTATTAGCAAATAACAATGCTCTTTCCTTCCAAGAAGAAACAGATTTTCCTCCAAGTCTCAGTCAACACAGTTTGCCATTCTACTATTATATTCATTCTGTCATTCATAAAAGCATATCTGCAAAACAGCTCTGCTCTGCTTCCATATTAACTGTGATAACCAGGAATCACATGAATGTTCACACTGGCTTCTTCTGGTAAACTTCAGAATTAATAGATATGAAAGGTACAATAATGAAGAAAACAAAATAGAGAATTCACTGATGGATGTGTTAAGATCTATTAAGCAAAAATGAAATGTTATTTAAATTGTGTCATTTTTCTCTATAGATCTACAAAGTAAATATTAACAAGGTGTTCTAAATGGAGCACTTCATTTACATTTCACCTGTTCTATTCCATTTCCTTTATTTTCTTAGTATGATTCAACCATTGCACGCATACACTTTAGCAGGCCACAAAAGGTAATTTTTGGCTTCAGATCCTGTGATAAATTTCTCATCAGAAAATTACATGTCAGTCTAATTTCATGGCTGTATTATCCTTCTGTCTAAAAACTTAACGAAGTAATTAAATTCTGAATTAACTGAAATCAGAATAAGCCCTAGACATTAGCTTCTAATCTGGACACACATGTCTTGACAGAAAATAGAATTAATGTGTGTCTCATGCTTTGGAGAAGTTTGCCAAAAGAAGACCCCTTACAGTTTCAGGCAAATGGCTTTGTTTCTACTACAGGTGCTATTTGCTATTACAGTGTTTCTCTTTCTAAGATGTTAATGTAGTTTCATAAGTTGCATATACTAGCCTTGATATACCAAAGGGATGTCAATTATCAGCCTAGAAACACAACTATATTATCAAAACAAAAGGATCTAGTGGCTCCTTTTTTTTCTTAATTTGAATGAAACTGAGTACTTCATGTCATAAAATGTCCTGCAGTCCTTTTGCAACTATTAGGATGCTTGTAGAGTAGGAATGTGGAAGTTGTTTTTTTTATAACAGCAGTGGAGGAGAGAAGTAAATGAGGGGGATATACCCAAAGGATGCCTGGACAGGAGATGAAAGCTCAGAACACAAAGGCACACATGCAACCCTTTTTGTTTCCCTGTGTCATTTCTAAAGGAAGAGTTTCCCACCTGCACACACACAGGTGGCAATGATAGCCCAAATGGCAGCATGCAAGTCTATACAAAAGCTTAACCACACAGCTAAAACAGATCTTACATTACTGAAAAGAACTCACTGGTAGATCTGCATGTGAGTCTCTGTTAGAGATGATTTTCACCTCCCAGGCCCCTTAGTCTGCCTAACTTCCCTGTCAATTAACAGCTTTCACTCTTGAGCTGTATCATTGAGATACATCCTGTGGCTCTTGCCAGTAGGACATCTTGTTTCTGCCTCCTGGTTACATTTAAATGTTAATGACTAATTCTATAGCTAATACATGCAGCTGATTTTATCTTAATGTCTACCAGTTTAAAATGTCACTGCTTAGACATGTCTAAAATGAATTTTTCTAAACCATCTCTTGTTAATGATCTTTTACCATTTATAGTTCTGTCTGTTGGCCTGTGCTGTCAACTGGACGGATGACGGGCAGTTCAGCTTTCTGCCTTTGAAGTGGGGAGGTGGAACAGCCAAGCCTTCAAAACAATCCACAGCTTGGTCTTTCCTGGTGTAGAAAAGACTATTTGGAAGCCAATAAACTCAAGCTTCCAAAGTCATAACAATTATCTAAGTCTTTCTTTGTGGAACATTTACATAAGGCACTAGTTTGTTCCTAATATCAAAGAGCAACTTTTTTTTTTAAAGACAATTTTGGTCCACAACCTTTTGTTTCAAATAAAGACAGAAACAATAGTTATCACCATGTTGGACAATTCAGGTGGCTTGAATAAATCTTTTATCCAGATTATGTGACTAGAAGTCTTTAAGCTTCCAGTTATCTCCAGAACATGGGCTGAAGTACCCTCAGAATACACACCCTAATTTTTACACTGTGAAGAATGGGCAATCTTGGCCTCAAGAGTGAGTTCTGATTTGCATTTGTCAGAAACACTGTGGAGAAATTTCAGCATCAGATATACATATACTAATACTGAAAATGAAGACAGGTTCCTGAGAAAACATTTGAGTCTAGAGTAAGTGAGGACAGGACAGACATTGAAAATAGTTAGACAGAAAATACTGCTTTGGAAAGAGTTATAACAATACCCCATTGTCCTCACTGAGTGCACCAATATCTTTGCAAATAGGATCCTCTGTGCCTTGTTACTGTGTCTGAAAACTGTAATGATAGCACTTCACCACATCACAGATGTCATGGGTGCCATGAGCCATATATATGTTTAAGAGATTGTCTGCAGAAAGGTACTCATGCAAATTAAAAACCCATAAAGGCATTTTTAGAGTGGAATATTACATTTTGATTAAATTCCTGCTCTCTAAACAATATTATCTCCTGTTAGAATCCTTTGAGTATTCGGTAAGGTTTCTTAAATGTTTTTGCTTCAATTAATTTTCATGTTTTAGGGCAAAAGTATCTGGCTTCCAGGTTTGAAACAGAGGGTTTGAGTGTATGTTCTTGGATAGCTGTGCATTTTCACTACAAGGCAGTTGACAACTGGTGAAAAACCACATCTTTTTAAATAATTTCTGGTCATGTTAGAAAGCTGTGCTACCATCATTGATATACCTGGCACAGTCATTTTAAACTCCAGCAGAGATCTAGCCACAAATTAGAATTGATTGATAGTATTACTATCCTTTCTATGTCACAGTTAATCACAAATTGCTATATTGTGAAAATATAATCTTTTTTTTTTTTTTTCCCCCAAGAGATGAGTTGCTTAGGTTGTGATATGGTACATCAATCCATGATGCCTATTTCTTTTCTATTTCTTTTCACTTTTTAAGATTGTATTAGGTAAAAGAAGAGAACTTTAAGAATTCTTGCAATAAGAGCTGTATGGATCTCTGGCCATGAAGGTTTCTTATTTCTGTTTACCTGTGCAATAGGTTCCTCTAGTCTATCAAAAAGTTATGAGCTGTAGTTTGTCATCTCCACTGCATAACTATTCTGAAAAGACTAGTAGATATGATGATATATTACTCCTAGCACTTCTTAGAAAGAAGCACAAACTGGAGACTAATGGAGAAGGGCAAATGACCGCAGCTGCTGCCACCTAGAGAAACTCCAGAGAAGTTTGTGAGTGGTAAAGAGGAGAGCTGCTCAGAAGTTAAGTAATTGGACATACCCTACGTGCCAGAATGACTTGATATGTACCCAGTTGTACTTGGTTGGCTTGTCTAAAATTGCCTGCATAATTTTCACAAACCTCAGTACAGTTTAGTGGTTAAGGCACTGCAATTTCAAAAGACAGAAGAGGACTTCCCCATTGGGAAGTGTCTTTCTCCCACTTGCTAAAAAAAGTATCCTTTTCATGCAGTCAAATGGCTGAGACAGCAAGATCTGACACAATTTCTTTTCCATGGCTAGTGTTGCTGATGGACTGTGTTTAATCATTCATAAGAAGGTTCTGTTCCTTATTTATTGGAAGCAGTTTGATTCCATAGGATTTGATAGTTTTCTGACATCCTCCAAATTCTTCCAATAATAATGGAGATAATGACAATATCATGTAGCAATCTCTCACATGCTGTATGAGAATGGAATTAGATATCTGCTGTAAGTAACAGAATAATGGAACAGCAAATTGTTTTGTAGGGGCAGCTGAAATTAGATTGTACCACACTGCCAGAAGAGACAAAAAGAGACAGCTGAATTTTGGTAGGACAAGAAATACCCATGAGAACTGCTGGTTGCTATTCCTTACCTCAAGGATGTACAAGCTCTTCCCATCTTGGCAAGTAAAAAACCCTGAACAAGTCATAAACCTCTAAAATACTATAAACAGAGGGGAAACATGCAGCTCTTTCCATTCGGTAACTAAAGGAACCAAACTGGAATTTTTAACCTGATTAAATCAGCAAATGGCACTGAGCACCACTGAGAATTCAAACCCTCAGAAGTAGTCCTAGATAATTCTGCTGACATGAGTCACCCCCCCCTCTCCTCCCCATGTATTCAGGCCGACTTTTACTTAAAAGCATAAAAATGCTTTCATTCCCAGTAGTGCAGCGAAAGCCTGGAACTCAAATGGTCTTGCAAAAATATGCAAAACTATAGGCAATACCAGATGGGAAACAGGACTCATGGGATTTCTTGCTTTGGTCAGCATCCTGTTCCTGACTGCAGCCAAAACAAGTTTTGTTTAAAGACACCCAAAAGGCCAGGTACAGGAATGTATTTCCCAGGTACAAAGGAGAAGTTCTGTGGAAAAAATAAAAACACTGGGTGCATTACTTTTGAGGAACACATGAAGAATATAGAGCTACAAGAGGAGTTAATTAAAGTTGTCATAAAGCAAAGAGAATGTATGTCAGCAATTAATATCCTTGGTGATGTTGAATGTGTTTCACACTTATTTGTGGAAGATGGTTTTCTATAAGTTCAGACAACCACAAATGCAGTATTATGTGTCATCAATCACTTTGGCTTGTATTGCAGTAGAGTCAGAGCAAGAGGTAAGGGAATGGAAAGCTTCATTTCACTTCAGTTGTTCACTATTTTGTACGTTTGCATTATGTTGTATAAAATGAAACAATGTCTCCCCTACTAACATATTGTCAGGCTACCATACATGAAATAGATAAAAAAAAAAAATCATATGATGCAGAACTCTGGGTTCTTGAAAAATTCTGCAAAAGTTACACTGTAGAATCTGCAAAAACCTCTTTAATATTTCTTAAATACACTACTTAGCGTATTTTTGTTTATGTTGTTAAAATACATGTATAATAAGTTTTTCAGGATTGTCTTCTGGTGTAAATCAGAATAGCTCTAGAAAATGTAGTGACAGAATTAGTATTAATTCAATTCAGTACTTTCAGGGTTATCAATTAAATAAAAAGACAAAATCTAATCTTTCACTACCACAGCACTATTTTTTCACCTTTTCCTTCTTTATTAATTAAAAAGCGTATTTTTCATTATATGTTATTGTGAAAATGAAGGATGGGAATAAAAATAGGTCATATTGAGTAAAATTTTGAGATTATAAAGAGATATAATTTTGTGTTTAGAGATACTAAGAGGTAAGCAGTAGGGGCTTGGGAACTAGGAACAATACTCTCAGCTCCTATCTGGACATCCTTCTGCAAGTAGGGATTTGGAAGAGTAAATACATCTTTTGTCTTCTAAGATTAACTTTAAAGAGTATTGAGACATTCAATGAACACATTTTTAAGATGTAACAAATGCTAGGCCTATACTGCATAGATTTTCTCTGTCTGGATCAGATTGCTGTATTATGTTCAGAACAGGAGGATAAAGGACTTATGGATATTTTCATCTGTCACTCTTTACATTCCCAGATCCATAACCCAAGAAACAAGTGTGTGAATTTCAAAACTGGACTAGATGATATGAACAGAAACTCAGCTGCAGCAAAAGATATCTCAGAGGGATAATCCCAGCAAAACTATTCAAAAAGAGAGGAAAGAACAGATATATCTTGCAGAGCATAAGCAATAAAACATATTTTGTCAGGTATATATGATTCCTCACAGCATTTGGTACTGGAAACCTAAATCATGCATCTAACCTTGTGAAGATACAACAAAAAAAAAGACAGAATTTTTTCTCAGTAAGACATTCCATAATAGCTTGGATCAAATTATATCAAGGGCCCCCAAATCATCTCCATTGATTTTAACAAGACACCACTCTATGATATTTCTCTGCATGAAGGATGTGCAGTCAAGGCTACGTCACACGGAGAAAACTCAACGTAGATTTCAACAGAGCTATCCCAATTTATATTAGAGGGAATCATCCCATTATTTTATACAACAAAATGATCCAAAGTGACTAATATATGATAAATATCCTGGATTTCATTGTGTTATCTCCACCTAGGGCTCAAATTTCAGACATTGTCTATGAAAGGAAGAATTTTCCACATGTGATCATTAGATCCCATCCAGCTCATATCAGAGGTTACAGGAGGCCACTCTTCCCCAACACTGACTCTCCAAAGCCCATCTTATAACATAAGGACCGAAGCATAGAAGAAGGGTAGTGTAGGACAATATTGCTGTTATAAAAATATTACCTGTCTCTCCATTATGACTACAGGAGTGAAAATAATTAATGAATCATCTGAAACTACTGTCATGGGGTTGGCCAAGTGGGCTAAATTTAGGCTTTAAAGTTCAGGCCAGGCCTGAAATTGTCAGGCGACTTGAGCTGGGCTGAGCTAGCTAACAGCTGACCTCTTCTAGCCAATGATATTGTATTCCATACCATGATACATCA
>JAWWEV010000172.1:12744528-12769043 GCA_035583235.1 Hafferia zeledoni | reverse complement strand
ACTTTGTATTAATTGGGGAGTGGGAGTTATTTCTTGTTGCACATAACTTGTGTAAGTGTGTGTTGTATTGTAGTTTTAATTTTCTCTTTCCTGTATAAATACATGTAGTTAGTTTTAAGCATAAACCTGAGTTTTTAGAGGTTTTTTTCCTCTCCCTCTTCTTTCTCCTTTAGCTGGTTGAGGGGGGGGGACACCCTTTTCACTCTGTCTTTGGGCAGTTGGCGTTTTGCCAGCTCAACCCAAGACAAACTACAAAAGTTATTAAAACAGGATTTATTGCAGTTACTGAAACTGGAATGTGGCCAGAATATTGGGGTTAATTTTCCTATATGAAGTGAAAAGCACAGGATTTTTAATGATCATGGGATACTTCTGACCATAGTTCATCTCTTCTACTCTCTGCCACACTGAGTCCTTACACATAACAGTGGTACCAGTACAACTTTCCTACTGTGGAACAGGATTTCATTAATCCTTGGGCCATTGCACAGTTCTTTTATACGCAAATCTGACTCTATATGGATAATGAGTTGTGTCAAACAGACATACTGACCTAGATGATTGCAACTGCCAGGAACAAAGCATAGACCCCTGCTGGTCTATAGCTGCTTCATCCTATACATCAGACCCAGAAATCTGCTGAGACAATTCCTGCATGAAAAGGAATACTTTTGTCAAATATTACAAGACAGACTTGTAATCTTCTTTGGACATGGCCTCAGGGGGCCAGATAATCCAAGCTATTGTGATCAGCAGGAAGTCATTGGAAAGACTTTCAAGGCTTCATGGAGGCTATATTTCTTTTTACACAGCTTTCTGTGTCTTTTAGGTTGGAGAGAAGACTGTCAGACACGACTGCTGATGAAGATGGGAGTCTGCTAAGAAGGAAAGGTCTCGAAGTGTACTGGGTGAAAACAAAATCTTTATCCTCACAGAGATACCAATACTTGCATGTTTCTCTTCTTCCTGGACATTCATACACTCTATATAAGTGTACATTCTGTGCATTCCTACACTCCCCATCTCTGCTTGGATTGATGAGCTGCTGTTCAGCTGGGTACTTTAGAGAGAACTTGAGTGGAGAAGTGCGAGCTAAAGGATATAATACAGATTTAGATGGAGATCTGGGAGTTCAGTTTGTGTGTATCTGACTAGAAGGTCTACCCTTTTTCAATTAGTTCTTCAAACAAAATATAGGGCTGTTTACAAGCATGAACTGTTCACATTATTACAAAGCCTGTGAAAATGGATGAGTAAACAGTTAAAATACAGAATGTTCAAGTCTCTCAGAAGATCCTTCAGCAACTTCGAGGTTTTAAAAGTACTTGATCTGCATGAAATGAGGCTGGGGGTTTTTAATTGACCTAAGGTAGTTAACTGACATTTGCATTGATTTGGGGCTTCTGGTGGAAAAAAGAGAAGGATGATAGATGGGATGATCTTTAGTATAAAAAAGAAAAAATACATCTTTTTGTATTCATTTACGAAGCTTTTTTTTTTTTGAAAAACATCTTTACTTTTACGTTAGTAGGAAAAAATTCCACATTTTGTTGTGTGTTTTCTTGGTAGTTGGTTTGGGGTTTTTTTGTTGTTGTTTTTTTAAATCTGCAGCTTTTCAGTTTTTTTCAATATAATTTCTTTGGGTACAGTGTCTCTTATTGTATTTATGTAACACTTGAGGCAAGGACAATCTCATTTTACTTGTAGTCTCAGAGAACTACTGAAATACAAACAAAAGGGGATAAGATGTCTCAGGAGAAGCACAATAAAACAGTAGAAAAATTTTAGCCAAATAGTTTGCCTTATAGGAGAGAAACTAATAAACCCAGAATTTGTTTCTAATTGTGACTTCTGACATGTTATAAATATTTATTTATAAAAATGAAAGAATCTTGTTTTGCTACGTAACTCTGCTTAAAATACAGATTTGAGGTTATTATGATGCTGACACACTGTAACTGATAATTTTGCTTTATTTATCTGGGGGGAAAAAAGGAGACATAGCTCTATTTTTTTATACAAACTATTCCTTTTACATCACTTTTCCCAACTGTTTTTGTTTTCCAATTTCTTCGCCTGTTTCCTTTATTATCTCTGAAGTCACAGCTGATAAAAAGGTCCTATCCTGCCCTACCTTAATTGCTTAAAGCTTTTTGTCTTGTCTTCTCCCTGCCCAGTTCATCCTTCTGCATAACTCTCTTGTGTGAAAATCATGAGACAGAATACAGAAAAATCCATCTTTGAGCACATTGAAGATGCTTGTTAAAAAGCAGTTATTCTTCCCTTTAGTTTAAAACATGACAAAATCAATTTTTAAAACTTCACATCTTAAAGTGATTTTGAAGCTCTGAACCCTTTAAGTGATGTGCAAATGGCAGAATCATATCACATTACCAATCAGTGCTCGCTGCTACAAACCCCATTTTCCATGCTGCTTCAAAAGCAGGGTATAATCAACAAGTAAGCCTTTAAAATGCAAATTAAACAAAGTGCACCTTTAGATTGAAATAAGAAATTACTCATTTTTTCACACACCAAGACCAGAAAAGTCTATTTCATCACAATCACTTAGACAGTGGCTCAAAGTTATTGGAGTACGTCAGAGGTCATTTTACCCAGATGCCACAGTACTCAACCCCCTTTCTTTAATTTTTAAGACTTGTGATTATTTAATGTAATTAAAATTTGTGTGCTATCCACACAGAACAGATTAGTGTTGCAAGTACCACAAAACTACTCCCACCGGAGACATTCTCCTTGCTTCAGAGAACATGGAAATAAAAATCAACACTAATTGCAGAATGCCTTTCTTATTATGAAGAGTATGGGAAAAAAACCCTTTTTGGTCCTCTCTAGACAAGAAAGTAAAAAGACTAGCAAAAGCTGTCTTAAAAAGTACATAATACTGATAATTTTGTTGAGGGGAACACAGGTAATTCTGGGCTTCTCTGAGCTGCCCTCTCCAAATCCCCCACCACTTCCCCCACTATCGCCATGGCCTATTGAGGGGCAAATGAAATGCATTCATGGTTTCTAAGGCCAGAAAGGATTTCTATCCTCAAGGCAGCACTTCTTTACCTCACCACAGGGACGTGTTCAAATAGGTGACAAAACCTTACCTAGCATGAACAATATATAAAAAAATCTCATTTTAAGGCATAAATGATTGCAAGCTTGAAATCTTGTCCAATAAACTTTTAGTTTACACTTCCTCACAAAAAAACTGTTTCTCGTTTCAATGTTGATATCATGCAGCTTCCACTTTTCATTGCAAGGTCTTGTTATTCCTTGTAAATAAAACTGAAATTCCTTCTTCACCCTCTGCTATCAGATGTTTTTCTACAGTTGTAATAACTATCCCAAGTAATCAAAATTGCCCCTTAACCATCTCTGACAGCCTGAATGTATTTATAGACCAATTTTCCTCTGCTTCTTTGAATTTTTTTCACTGATCCTTTCCATGGGTCATCTGCATATGCAAATACCAGAACTGGATATTTTATTGAGAACTTTCAGAAATAAAGCTGTTTTGGCATTTAGTGTTTGTATCACAAAACAAGCAACACTGCTGGTACACATGAAAAACAAGTGCAGAAATTAATTTTTGTCCTAATTTTATGTGAATATTGAGTATATCTTCACATTATGTATTCATAGATCACAACTTAGAGCTGGATCTAAAAGCTGGAAATCTAACCCTGGATTACAGATTTACAATGGAAACCTTTCTTCCCACAGTACCTAACCCTTAAATTCCTCATTTCCAATACCCTCTGGTAGCAGTGCTACTGTCTTGTGACTACAAGCACTGAAGTTCAGTGAACTTATTGCACTAAAAGCAAGTGCAAGAACAGGCTTAATGGGACACACAGACAAATTCAGTTGAATTAGAGTCTGGTATTTTGACTGGATGAAAATTAGTGTGGAAACACAAAAAAGTCTAGATATTTGGTATTACAAATGCTCAACATTGAATTCACAGATTTGGGAATGCAATAGCCATGAATAAGTGACAGTTATGGAAAGTTTACTGAAGCCTCATAATGCAAATTACTTCAGCAGCCTGAGATGACAGAAGGGAAGCAAGCTGATCCTTGCACTGAACTAAGATGTGCTAAACGATCATGAATTTAGCTGTACTAAAACAAAGCTGAGAATTTTGATTTTTCAGTACTTCCCTGTAAGTTGTAAATTTTCACATTTCCCTGCTTATAAAGCTGAACCTAAAGACTTGTAACAGCCTTTTCTACACTTAAGACAAGAGCTCATTGCCTTTAAAAATAAGTTAAACCCTATTATGTCATCAGTACGACTTGTCTAAAAACACCTATTTTCTGGAGCATAAAGACAAGTGAAAGAGCTCTATGACAGGACTGCCTGGAAATGCTTATCTTCAGGAAAACAATGGATCCTATTTTTTTTACCAAAGCACCAGTATACTCCTTAAGTTGAAGTTTCATTTTCAAAAGAAAGGAAAGAAAAATATGAACAGCAGAGCTTGTCATAAGGCTCTTTCTCCTCACATCTGCTAAATGCTTTTTGCACAGCAGTGACTATACAGGAGAACAACTGCCAACTCCCAATCTGGCCTATGTTTGACCAGCTAAAAAACAGGGTATTTCTTAGCAAAATACGAATATTTCCAGTGCTCCTTCAACAACTGCAGCAAGTTCAAATCCATCCTAATGGCTCTCATACTTGATCAACTGCAAATTGCCACTAGTAAGTAACCACATTACGGCTCATGGACTAAAACATATACCCAATCTATATACTTTCTTTGGTGCACAAACTGTGTTGATAAATAAAACGTAAAGGTGAGTAGGCATGAGTCCACGGATCTCATAATTTCATCCTCTTGTACAAAAGAGACAATCATGCCTTAATTTCAGGGCAAACAGTGACATAAGTTGAAATATAATTTTTCCAATTAGTTTGCTTGCAGTTCCAATAGCTGAGTGTGCAAACTCATTTATCTTATGAATGTAAGGCCTCATATTTTAATTTGAATGGGGACATCTCAGCATGGAGAAAATGCTAAAATGAACCTTCGAAGAGAACAGCGCTGGGAAAGCACCCTGAACCTGAGAAGTTGCATACATGAGAGACGTGTTGAAGTTTCAAAATTATGCGTTTTACTTGCACCGGGTTTTCAGCTACAAAGTTTCTGTATCCGCTCGCCCCGTGTTGTATCCACCCGTGCCCTGTTCTCCCCTCGCTTCCCCGCAGGCATTGACTTATCGTACTCCTCAGGCACAGGCAGTGTCTGCGCCGCTGTCACGGTGCTGTCCCGGGGGGTGCTGTTGGAGCGGCGGCAGCTGCCAGAACTTGCACGGAGCCGCCCCCGCAGCTCCGGGATGAACCGGGACAGTCCTCCCCTGTCCAGGCAGGGGCAGCTCCGTGCCGGAATGCCTCTGCATTGTGGAGCCGTGGCCCCTATCCTAATCCTGTTGGTTAGCCACACCCCCCCCACCCCCCACCCCCCCCCCGTCTGTCCCTAAATCATGGATTTCTATCGAGTGTTAGTCCTTCTGTTCTCCTGTTTGCTAGCTGAGCACCTAAGCCACTTCCCGCTCCAGAGTTCTTACCCAATCCATCCCAACTCTAGCACCTTCCCTACCCCGAACCTCATGAAAGCCTCGTCTATGCTGCAATAAAGAGTTTTTCTCCTCTCCTCTCCCGAACTGACCAGATCTCTTTCTCAGCGCTCCCTCTGCTCTGGGGGACAGACGGGAACAGTTTTCCCTTCCCTCCAGTGCTCCATATCAGCACATGATCTTTTGATTTACAGAATGCTCACCTTTACATTTCTTTTCTTTTCTTTAAAACTGAAAAAACCACCCCCCTACTAGATCCTGCCATAAATACCTCATCTCTTTCCATTGAGCATTCCTAATTTGAGAGCCTTTCCAAACAGTAATGAGGTTCAAAATATAATGTCAATTCTTATGTCTAATAAACAGTCATAGTTCGTGATACTGGAGCTGGTTTGGAAACGCTGGTGAACATAGAGCTGATGAGGGATTTAATTGAATTAGCAGAAAGAACTCCAAGTGCAGAAAAACTCTCATTTGCTATTAAAAGACATCTAAGAAAAACTTTCAACATCTTAAGAAAACACCATAGTTTAGTCTTAAAATAAGCTGGGAAAGACCTAATGAAAACTGGGAAAACACTGTGGGTTTGTACCAGCCGGGACTCTGGACCTTCTTCATCAATGTAAGTTGGACAGGTACAGCTCCTTAGAGGGACCATTTTGCAGAAGTACCTAAAAGGAGTCACAATGTTACTGAAGTGTCCTACTTGATGCTATTTGCCTGCTTGAAGCAATTGCACAGGAGTTAATAGTTCTCTGGAAACAAAACCATCCAGGAGTTCAAAAAGCTACCATCTTATTTGTAGGCTATTCTTCACCAAAGTATCTCAGTGAAAAAGGAACCCAGGGGATTACAGACATGAAGTATAAAAGCATGTGTTTCACTGCATGATCAATAGATCCAATGATCCTATTTCTTCATTCTAGACTACACTACACAGAATACAGTGAATAAATAAAAGACTGCAGTGAGTTGAATATTTCAGTTTGCTGGACAAGATAGTGTGTGCATGCATGCAAGTGGGTTTGAGCACACACATCTGAGAATTCTTCACTCTTAAGCCATCTTTGGTAATGACTGAAAAATGTGCAGAATCAAAACCATGGATTTTCAGTATTGATCAGCAATCATTCAAAATTTGATGCTTAAAAAGTGTGAAATTATCCCTTCCATGAAGTGGATTAATTTTACTGTTCATACTGATGAACAACTTCTACACATTCCATAACACAGAAACCAAGGTCTGGCTGTTAAGTTCTGTTAACAATTCAAGAACACTTCTGATATTCCTAAGATCTTTTTCCTTGGGAATGTGTTTGAAATCCAAAGCCTGATTTTCTGCTTATCCAAAAGTGGTTATTTTAAAGACCTCCTTCATTTTGAAGCATTGATAGAATACTTGGTCTTCTGCTGTCTAGCAGTTTTAGGTGCAAACTAGTTTTACCTAACAACTTGGCTGAAACTTTCCTGCAATCAGGATTCTCTAACAGAAAAACGGCTGAAGACAAATCGGAGAAGTACCCTAAACAACTCCAAATCACTGTGATGTAGCTGATTTTTTTCAAAGTGTCTTTAGCCTTATTTTGATATGTTAAATACCTCACAGGAAGGAAAAAGAGAAAGATAATACATTGTAGCAAAGTCATAATGAAATTATTATTTTCCTGTTAGAGAGACATCTGAACTCTTGGAATTGTGTGAGGAACAGGATAAATATAAAGCTTAAGCTTGGGAAAGTACTTCTGCTTGTGGGAGATACTTGGGGAAAAAGATCATGTGCAGTATAAGAGAAAGACTAACTCCCAGATTTCTATAGCTGTGTCAGTGGAAAGCATAACACCCCACACTACTCACAAAAGGAGACTCACACATTCCCATCTATTATACTTTCTGCTTGGAGAAGTGAAAGCAGTAGCAGGCTTTCCACTGCCTTGATGTGCTAACAATAGGAGGGTGACTGCTTTATTTCCCTAGATGTGCTGAAATCCCAGAATCATGAGGCAATGGGCTGTTGTAGATTGCCAAGCCACTCTCCATGATATTTGAAAAGTCATGGCAGACAGGTGAAGTCAGTGATGACTGGAAAAAGGGAAACAATGCACCCATTTTTTAAAAAGGTAAAAAAGGTGGACCATGGGAAATACCAACCTCTCAGTCTCACCTCTGAGCCTGGGAAGAATGATGAGGGTGGTAAAACAGTTGAACAGATTGCCCAGAGAGATCATAGAAGTTCCCTTTCTGGAAACATTCAGAGTCAGGTTGGACAGGGCTTTGAGCAATCTGATCTAGTTGAAGATGTCCCTGCCCATTGCAGGGTGGTTGAACTAGAAGACCTTTAAAGGTCCCCTAAAACCCAAACTCTTCTTCGATTCTATGGTTCTGTGATTTTGTGTATGCTAGAGATTGGCTCAATTTAATTCTTTCTCATGATAACCAACCTATCTTCACGATCATGCTGTTGATAAAACAAAATCACAAGCTGAGGCACAATAAAAGTGGCACTACAAGATGTGGATTGTAACTATCCAGAATTTCCAGAATTTGTTTGAGTGTTTTGTTTGTGCTTGTGTTAGAGTTCAAAACAGTTTGAAAGAATGCAAACTGATCTTATCTCAACTAGAGCTGCAATGGGGCTTTGGTGGACTGTCTCATGCAGAGATGTACCCTGTTTCATTTGATGAAAAATTATTCAAGTTTGAATTAACTGGGAATGGGCACTGTTGACCATGAGCAGGAATTTTTTGGGGCTCAAGGTCAGCATGCCTTTCTGAATTCACTGCCAATCATCTTGCTTCACAATATATCACAAACCAGTAATGTTCAGTCTCACAAAGTGCTAGGTGCTTGCATGTATTCCCAGTGATTCTGGAGGGAAAAAGACAAGGAGAAAAACAAAACCACTCATACAGTGCCTTGTTTAAACAAGCGATTGGAATATGTCAACAAATTGACAAAAAAGGTCTAATGATCTATAGACTAGAAATTTTGGCATAGTGACTATTTCTTTTCATGTATTGCAGGGTGAAAAAGAACAGGTTAAAATGCTGTACTAACTCTAACACATCACAAAAATATCCACATTCCTTTGCCAATCACAACTGCAAATTATAGTCATTTGAGAGCTGCTCTAATGCTTCACAGGAGCTGTGGAAAGCAGAAAACAGTTAAAGTACAGTGAAGTTTGATGACAGCCCTGATTCATATTCAATAGGTTCAGGACTTGTGGCTGGAGTTATCACACATTTTCTTCTGCTGGGTCATCACCTAGCTACAGAGTCCTGCAAGAGCCTCTTTATTGCAATTTACTGATGGTAGGAAGTGTTACAGACCTTGGGAATAGAACCTTGAGAATACAAGAAACATTAGCAATTAATCCAACCAGTAATCTCTGGAACTGTATCCTAACTCACATCATTCACTTATCTCACTGAAGAGTTATACCACTTCAAGGTGTACTTGTGCATAGTACTTCTGTATGAATATCCACAGACTAGGTCTGGACAAGCTAGGATCACTGCTTGGCTTTGCACTGTGCTATGTAGATGGTGATACTTTAGTTCAGGTGTGATACCTGCATATTCTATTTCTCCAAATTCAATTCCCTGAATATTGGCCAAGAGAGTTTGCCATATGAACACAGCAGTAACATGCAATCAATCAACTTGCTTTAAAATCCCATCATTTTTTTGGCAGTTGTTTTAAACAGCTTCATTATGATTACTAATTGATCAATAAAAGACAGATCTGTATTCATTGAAAACAACACAGGAAAAATGCTCAACACAGAGCCAGATGGATTTTATTACTTTTTCCCCTTCAATATGGTGGGATGCCAAATATTGCCACTGTGTCATCCTCTAATTGCAACAAAAAATGTGGAGGAAAATAGGATATTTCTGAGATCTTACATTGATGTGGTGATGAAGAAACAAAGTACAAGGGATGCAGAAGCCTTTGAACGTGAGGGAAAATGAGAGTTTTTGAAAATTAGTTTTTATCTCCCTCTCTGCAGTCAGGGAGAAAAAGATAACCAAAAGAGTAGGAAAGACCCTGGGTTAAATCTGATTCCCTGTCAGGGTAAAGTTTCCAATTTTTTCACACATTCACAGGGAAAACTGTTTACAGATGCTAGTGCAAGATTTACTATTAAGGAGGAGCATTTGTGTCATAGTAAGTACAGCATTGGAGAAGCAGATTTTTTAATTCAAAAGGCATACTTATCACTTCCAAATATAACAAAACTTTGCTCATTTTTACTAACTGATCCTTTTAACAACTTGGAGATTGCATAGAACAACAAATACAGTAGGATTACAGATGGAAACAGAAGCTCTAAACATGTGTATGAATAGAAATGCTTATAATGTTTCAATCTGCATCTCATATGGCACAGCTATTGAGTTCTTCAGGCTAGTCTAGTCTGTAACTTTGAGGTCTGGGACCTCTGTCACACTAAGTGAAGTCTCTTACCTTATTCATGGACATATTCCTGTATTGCACAGTCTTCAGACAGCTTTCTTCATCATACAAAGTTTCCCTGAAGTCAGAGAGGTTCAGGCTGTGAAACAGTCCACACAATTCTATCTAGTGGTCTTAGCTGCTTCTGAGAACTACAGATTAAGGTTATATATTTTAAAAGACTGTAAGGCTATATATTTCTGAGACTAATGATGTAGTTTTCTTTGTGTGAGCACCATACATTCTTTATGTGAGCACCATTCATAACACAAGAACTTTTTATTAGGTATCTATGTAATATTGAAATACTCATATTTATGTAAATCATTATGTAAGTTATTATAATGTTTCGTATTATGATATGAATATTAACATGTATAATGGAATCTAAAGGACTTGATTCAATCTTAATATCCTCCTATTAAAAAAAAAAATATTAAAGAAAAAAAACCACAGAAGAACAGATTTTGACCAACTTTGTGCTCCAGCCAGGAAAACACTTTAGCATCTGCTTTATACCTTCTCTGGGGAGTCCTTCTATGCTTAAAATTAAGCAGTTTCTTAAATGCTTTGCTGGATCATCTCCCTAGAGCAAAACCACAAAATTCTACAGTTTGTCACAATATTTCTGATTTAATAAGTCCCCGTGCTTTTGTCAATTGGCATCTGAACATTAATGTTTTCCAAGTAGAGTTGTTGCTTGAGTGAATATGTGTCATAAAAATCTGTAGTGTTGAACAAAAATGATGGATTCTGTCCTTTCACTTGCCATGAAGATATATTTTCTGAACCCAAATAATAGTGCAAGTTAAATGTTAAGTAGCAGCTGTTGCAGTTTTGAAGAGTTTCTGAACACAGTGTCAGAAGGAATTATAATTCCAAGGTCTTGAAATACTATGCATATCTTTTCATCCTCTGGCTTTCTCTCCCTCTCTTTTATTCTGTGGTCATTATTTTAATGAACAGGTTTAGCTAGCACCTCACAGGAAAAGTAGGTATTAACAGACCCAATTACTACAATATCCATAACTAATCAAGAGCTATGAAGTGGCTCAGCAGGGAGTCTAACTCCTAGCTTAGGATTGATGTACACAGATTTTGTATGTGGGAATGAAATGATTTAATTTCTACCAAAATAGAGCTTAAAGCATTTTGAGTACTTCCCGTGCTTTCTCTACTATCTCCCAATATTCTAATCCTCTAAATGAAGACATTGGTCGTACAAAGCACAAAAAGGTTCAAGCCAACAAAACACTGAGACTATGGATATCAATCCTCAAGCAGAAAAGGCAGCCTTTTCCCTTTTCCTTGTTTGCACTACTTCAGTTACTACAAGCTCCAGCACTACTATATTCCTGTTCTCCAAACAGGAACTGGTAATAGAAACAGCTTGTAGGGTTGGGTCAACTTTTGGTATGGATATTTTTATTTTCTGACTCTCATATGTGCTGTATAAAAAAATCCAAATATCTAGAAATTTTACAATGTGAGCCAGAATAAAGAGATGAGACAAAAAGGTTAGTTTAAATAGATACTCTTAATTAATTAAGGAAATGTAATTCATTTAAATTAAGTCTAAATGAGTTTAATATTTGCCTAAAGAAAGATTTGGCTAGGAACTTAAGAATTGGACCTTCCTTCATTTTCTTTTTCTTTTTTCTTTCTTTCTTTTTTTTCCCCTCCTGTTCCAACACCACCATGTAAGCTTATAAGGGGGAAGAAAACAAATTTGTCATATCTAAGTCTTGTAAATATAGTAAAGATCACAGGCAAAAATGTGTTTCATTTTAATTTTACATCTGAACTACAAGTTTAGGATAAAACTTGAAAACAACATTTTAGCTGCAGGAAAAGATTTCTGAACATTTAAAGGGATGAGATAATGTTACAGGACACTGAATTTTTAGGGGAAAAAAGGGTTTTTTCAAGGTTGAATTTTCCCTTAAGCTAAAGGCAGCAGCACATTTGTTTTCAAGACTGCAATGCAGACTGTGTCATGTTCCTTAAGAAGTGAGAAGAAAGAACAGTTTTCCATCTTGTTAGCAGATGACAAGAAAACAAACTATATAATGGACCAAATCCATATTTGGGGTAAATCAATGTTAGCTTGGATGAAAGTGTCATTTTAAACAAACTAAGCATCCACATCATTGTGTCTAATTCACAATGAAAAGGAGAAACCCCTTCTGCCAACATGAAATTTGGCAGCAGATTCAGCAAGGACACCTTCTGGCACGTACACCACAACACATTCAACATTCTGGTTAGTCCTACTGCCCTGAGCTGTCTGGTCAGAAATATCAGTTACATTTGTGCATTTGTAAGCTGAGCTGCTCAAAAGTAACAAAATTCCCAAAGCTTTTATTGTTAGTTGTCTACTTTGACTGATCAAGAAAATATGTAAATTTACACTGATATTTTACCCTTCAAAGGGCCCAGGTACATAGGTCTCTATGAAGATCAATTTTTTCAAAAAAAGATCTTTCAGAGGTATAATAAACAATATTTAAAAATGCGGAGGAATAAGGACACACCAGACCAATGTGATCAAGCAAATGCCAATTATTACACACTGCACCCAGTTTATACAAGGTTAAGGCTACATTCAATTGGCTAAATTGAATCTCACACCATCTAACTGCACACTCTAATTGGTTATAATCCATATCTCACAAGTCCAGTGTTTTGGTGAAATCATCCTGACTGTTTTGAGGAACATCTCTGGTGTCCTGTGGGAAACCTGAGGAGTTCTCATGAGAAACTTCTTGGGAGTTGCTAAGAACTCCCAGGGAGTGATTTCTCCTTTACCAGACAACAGCAGCTGTGGCCTTGTTTATTCTTCGCTGGTAGCTGCTTCAGTCTCACAGGGTCCATATAGATCTGAATTGCTCACCTTTGATTTTTCTGTACCAACACAGAGGTAATGAAAGCAAAAAGAGGTAGCACTAAGATGCTCATCCTTTCACTTTAATAGGAAAAAATGGGAAAATTAGGAAGGAAACCAGTTTGGAAAGTAGCTAAATTGTTTTGTTCCAGTTACCAGAGTACTTATTTCCTGGGAAATAAATAACCTTCTATTTAGGAACTGTATCTTATACAAACTGCTTATATTATTGCTGGGGTTTGAATTAATTATTTTGCAACACAACTGTGTATATATATATATTTGTATATATGTATACATTCCTAAAAGAAATAACCTGATATTTATTTCCTGCCATATGGACACATCATTGCACAATTAGGCCATAGGTAATTATTCCTAAAAAAATGATTTTTTTTCCCTAGATCAAAATACTTTTGTTATCTTATACATGGTTTCTATAGCATTTGCCCATCCAGTCCTACTGTCTGCTATAATAATTGCAGAGGATGGTGCATGAGACCAAACAATAGAGAAGCAGAAAACTTCCTCCAATAAAGTAGTTTTTCTATTGACCTTCTAAAACCATAAACATGTCAAAACAAATCCCTTGTTACTGCCAGCTTTTTTTGTTTAGCATTACTGCACAAATTTTAGACCCAGCCTCTTTCACCATTTGCTTCTAAGCATACAACAGATTTTAACTCATCTTCCTTTCTTGAGAAAAATAAACACATCATGAAGTAATGTAGGATGAAAACAGATCTACCTAAGAGTTTAATTTTTTTAAAAATAATATTTATTTACTCCTTATTAAAGTAAATCACGCAGTCTCTCTGTTAACTTCCTGAATTGCATAGAATGCATTACAGTCAGTGAGTTAATTGCACAGGTCATCATAGTGCAGACTGAAATGACCAGGGCTCTCTGTCCTCTCATGAGTATTTCCTCTTACACTCCCGAGGCTTTTTGTCAGTAGTCACATGGTACCATCATAAAGCACATGACTAAATCAAAATTGAGAATAATGTAATCCAAGATCAGTTTACAAAAATATATTCATACCATAAATTCAACTCAGCCAGCTATCAGATCTCAGTGGAGTTTGAACCAGCATATTTGAAACTCTAAAATGTCAGTAAAATGCCTGAATATATACATAGATATTGGCATATAACATATATAATTAAAAAAAAAAAAAAAAGGAAAAAGAGAAGGCTACTTGTTTTTCCAAATATAGCACCTAAAATAACAAGTTCAGATGCACAAGAAATAGACTGGAGCTGACATGCAAGAAAGTTAAAATAGGCTTATTTGTAATTACTTATTTACTTATTTATTATTAATCAAAGGTGATTCAACTGTTAATTTTTTCTTCAACAAAATAGCATCTTTTTATTCATTTTTATGAAAACTGCCTTTTTTCTCATCTACTTTTAAAGATTACTATTTCTTTCTGTAATAATCTGACAAGACATCATGGAAAATGACAGAAAGTGTTATCCTGCCTTCAAAGATCTTCAACATAAACAAAGAATAAAAGAGGGCAAGAAATGGTCTATGCATATGAATATAACTACAGTTACTCATCAGGTCTGTACTTCTATAAATATTTCATTAGTGCAGTTTCCACTGAAGTCTGTCAAATTTCACTGAGCTTTAGGTTTTAGCATTTTGGTTTATTACAGGTGTTATGGTTAGATTTTATCCACTGTCTGGGAGATTTTTTATGAAATCACTAGAGAATTAAAAAAAAAATATTACTTTTAAAAGCACAAATAATTGATAGTTAATATCCACTGAGTGTCAAAATGAGATTCAGAATCCAGATTCTTAAGAGGGAATGGGCTATGAACTTCTGAATACCCTTGGAAAATTCAACTGCAAGCCTCAGAATAAAACCAGAAAAATTCTTTTTGTGCTTTGAGTTCTATCTGATTTCATTATTGATAGAATGTACATAGTTACTCTTGATAACATGAAAGAAATAAATTATTGTTGAAAAGAGTGCATTACCTCCTGGTACACACACAAGCAGCACAATGTCCTGAAACTGTACTGGGAGCTGAAGACTGTGCCATGTATCCTGATGCTAAACTACAGGTGTTAAATGCAAGCTTATCAGGTAACTAAAGGAAAGGAGGAATTCTTGAAGTAAATGTGTAATTAAAAACTCCAAACTATTGATTTGTGTTAGGATAAACAGTAAGAGCAACTATTGCAGGTTGGGCTGGACAGAAATCATTAACAATAACCAAAATTTTGCCACATGAGTTTCAATATAGTTTTAGCATTAATGACAAAGTATTAAATATGTTTATGAAGAGTTCATAAGTAATCAACAGATTGTAAATATAATACCCCATATTTCCCATAGGTTTCATGTATTGATGGTCTTTGAAGAAAATGCATTTAATTGATGATATTTTCAGCCCAAACACATTTTTGAACTGTATGAAGTCTAACAACTGATGAAATACATGCCAAAGCTTGGATGCTTATATTTTTAAAACAACAAATTTTTGATAGAAAATGCAATTTTAGCCTTATTAAAAAAATCTTGCAACCACATTTCAGATAGGTGAATTTTTCCATTGGTAAGAGTGGACAAAGAGATGATAAAGGAAGCTAGAACCAATTTTTCTACCATTACTTTTTCTTTGTTCATAGTGGTGCAAAATATTAGAAAAAAAGCTACTTTTATATAAACTACAGTGATACTCATGGAATTTCACACAGAAAGAACTGTTACAGGGATGTTCAAAGACATTAGAAAATCACTCCAAATTATTTAATTCTCCCTGAGTTTTTTTCTCAGAACTCCCTTTTTTCTCTCAGTTAATCAACTAAACTTCTAATAAAACAAGGAGAAACACACCCTAACTCGAAAAGTGAGACCAGGTGGTGTTTCAAGTGAAACTGGAGATCAGTAAGCAAATTCCTCTAATTGCATCTTAGTGAATCTAAACTTCACAGCAGGGAGCCAAGTACAAATCTCACAAAGAACTACTTTTCCCCTCAGAAAACCATACTTTGCTATGCCCTGTGGGGAACCCAGTCACCCTATTTAATTTAATTTCTTGTCATGTTCCACATAATAAAAACCTCAAGAAGTCTGTTCTTGTTTTAAGGTAAAACTAACTAGACTTAAATATACTTGAGTCCCAGAAGGTTATGTCTTCCTTGAATTATGTCTTCAACATTTCCCATAAATGACCCCAAAAACCCCCTAGACCTATGCCTGACTTTTCAGAGCATAGTGCAAACCATAACATGGTTGGAGATGGAAGTTAAAACAAATAAAAGTCACACTATACACCAGTTACCAGAGAGCCTCAAGGGACACTTGTAAGGACTGTGGTTTCAAATAAGGTCATGTCTGAATGAGTATGGCTGGAAGAACAGTCTATTTAGTCCCAGTGCAAATGAGGTCTTACTGGAATGCCATGGATATAGCTCACTGATTAAGTGAGATATATCTCACTGTTTAAGATTCTTCCTCATTGCCTGGAGGATGGTCATTTTGAGATTGGGAGTCTTTCCTGACTTAAGTGCAAAAAGTTTAAGATATATTTGAAGGTGACATATAAGAAGCAGCAGGGGCCACATACATTGCATGGACATAACTTTCTCTAGAAAGGATAAAGTAATAAGAGAACCTTAGAAGAATACACAAGCAATCTAGTAACTGTGGAAGAAAGAACAATACTTCTCAAGGTTAGTCAGGGGAATGGCTTGAGAAAGAAAGCTTCTGTCACCAAAATGAGGAGAAAGTCTGCTCATTGCCAGCCTGTGGCTGGTATTTTAAAGGATTAAGTAATAAACAGTACACAAAGTGACAGGGTTGGAGGACCATGAATTCATATTTATGTGTTTGGGTTTGTTAGCCTTGAAGACTCGACAACAAGGTAATTTTGCTTTAGCTTTCTTGAGAGGAACACCAGTCTGGCTTGGTTCTCAAAATCACCCCAGGGAAACTCTACACACATACACTGTTTAGTGAGCATACAAAACCTGGAAAGAAGCAAGGAAAAAACTTGTGTCATGCAGACAGTCAACTCTACTTCTCAGAAATGTCAGCCTTCATTTGATAAATTTAATTTTCCTCATTTGTCCTTTGTAGAAGACACTTTTTACATATTTCCTTCTGTCATGACTTGCCTAGCTGTGCTGGCTAGTGTAGATGAAACTGAAGGCAAAACTCCAGTTGCCCACTGTCAATCTGATTGTTGAGTGACTGCTACTCATACTAGTGTCATATACACCTGTATGCTCAAAAAAACCCAAACCAAACCAAACAAAAAAACCACAAAAAACCAAAACACTAAACCATTAAGAAAGGCAGGCCTTAGTGGTCTTACTGATCGAGAACAGCTACAAAGTCCACAAGATCTCCAAACTGCTTTGTATAGGCACTGATAAAAGTTTGAAATAGATACTTAAAAGCCACAAGCCATACTTGGAAAGCAAGTTTTTATGCTTCTTCACATAAAATATTTTGCCTTGAAAGTACACAGTCACATCTTTTGGTGTGAATGCATGTTGAAAACCTCAGATGAAAAAACAAATAGTAATTCTTTGCTATTCTAATTTCTCTACCAATCTTTCCTAGCAAAAATACAGAACTAGCTAAGTGCCTTTTCTTATTCAGGTAACATTCTGGCTGTCCTAAACCATTTTTATGTTGTGCACTGACACCTTGTCTTTCATTCTATTTCTGGTAGGGTGACCCTAATATTAAATAGCTACTCAACCATTAATGTTGTTTAAGAAATACAGAGGCTCATACACATCTAATTAGCTTTAGAATCAAGAAAATTACCATTTGATTGGAAGAGACAAAACCACTTTAATGTCCTCTGAACCTGAAAACTGCTTTAAGGAGTACTTTATGGTTGAGGGCAGTAGGCTCAGGAAATACCACCTTTTCCATTAAAAGTCAAACAATTTATTACCTTATGTCCTTAATATACCTTTCAAAATTTCTGCAAAAATCCAACCTTCTGACTGTCAGCCCCTAACAGAAACATACCAATTTGCCTCTATGCATTTTATTCTGCTAACTATAGCTAATAGATTTCATATGACATCAGTCCTTTTCTTCAAGTCTGATAAACATGAAATATAACTTGGACCAGACATCCCCTTCTTGTCCCACTAAAAGCCAGGTGAGGGACACAGAAGAGCTGCTTACCAGCCAAAGATGACTCCTTCCTGATTATCCACACTGAATATTTTGCCAGTGCATGGGTTTTCCCAAATGCATGCCAATGCCAAGCAGCAACACTACATGTTTTAAATGGATTAAATATATAAATGGTTTCTACCAAAAGCCTCAAACTCAAACAATTTATAGGACATAGCTAGGTGTATTGCAGCCTCCCTGTCTACTGTGTCCCACAAGATGTTGTGCCATGCTGCAAAGCAGGTAACAGCAGGTCCTCCCCAGAGACTGCCTCTGAGACAGCCCTGGACATTCAAAACTTCTTTATTCATTAAAAGTATATTGCACACTATTTTCCAGTTCTTCTGGTAGATACTGGCCTCCTTGTCTCAATATCTCTTAGTTATTGGCACTATGGTCATGTCAAGGGCTGACACCTTCTCAAGTCATAGATGTTATGACTTAGATGCTGAACACTTAGTTATTATCCCTGGCAGCAGTTTTACCAATATACTTTGCAAAATACTTTGAACAAGTTTTTCACCCTATCCAGTACAATGCCTCCTAAGGAAGTGGACTTGCCTGAACCTCTGCAGGAAAACAGGGAGTCCTACAGTCTACATAGGCTGCCCAGAACTAATGTGAGCACAACCTGAAGAATGTTTATGGTTCAATGCAAGCAGCATGTTGTCTCTGGAGGCAGTAAGTTTTCCTCAGACATGATTGCCCTTCTGCAAAGTTTTCCCTCGTGGTGAGGTATTACAGACAAGCAGAATAGTTTTGAGTATGGGAATTGCTTTCTTAGGAGATGGGAGTAGGAAGAAAAGAAAATTGATCTGATTATACAGTTGGTCTTTATGGATGGAGACCTACCCCCTAGCTGGCTCCAAGAGGCCAGTAATCAAGAATTAATTGATTTAATAAAGTAGATATACACCTAATCTGAGACTGTCTTAGAGCCAGTTGTGTCGTCTGGAACTCAAAGGCAAGGGGTGATGTTCAGATGACTAGAAAACCTGATACCTAAGAGAGTATATAAAGGCTGAGAAAGAGAATTAGATCAGCAGTCCTATAAAAATGAACAAGACTTGACATGGACATCATGAGAACAAGAACAGAAAAACCACAAAGAAAACCTAAACACCTCTCTTGGCAAAAATAGATTTTACGCATAATAGAGCAGCAAGACATGTTTCCTTCAGTAAAATGTTTGACAGTTTCACATTATTCTTCCAGTAGCAGTCCAAAATCAGGATATAAATCTGTTAGATGGTAGGTGGAAACATACATTTTGGCTATTTTGGAAATAAATAATAAAATCACTGTTACAGGTTTTCTTCTACAAGTACATATTTTGTTTATTCATCCTCAGGATTTGACTTGACTGTTCAGTTTTCAGATGTATCTACAACTGAATTTCCAAAGTTCACAACAAGTTTTATTTTATAGAAATTTTAATTTTTCAAGCCTGTTTCAAAAAATTTGATGCAAGACTGGAAGCCTGGACTTCCTGATTTTCACATGATGTCACACTGTCTCTAAAAATTTATAGTCCTAAATCTGCAAATGAATTCTGAAACAATATATTTCAAAGCTTAGTTACCTCTGCAAGTATCAAACATCCAACTGAGCTCAGTGCCACAATGTCAGAATAATGAGATAAGGATGAGGATTTTAACCTTGGCATGATGGACTTTCACTGAAGTGTAAATCTTTACAAGGCCCTTCACCCTGCTTTTAAAGTGCTACATAGACACTTGCTTTCCTAAGCAACAGAAAAATCAAGTGTAGAAGCTTGTAAACTCAAAGCATATGAACTGCATTTATTTAAGATATAGAGACTTACAATCTTTTGATCTGCAAGCAACAGAGAGATCAAATGACAGTGAAACTAATTTCTGACAGCCTCTTATTTTATAGTTAGGCTTATCTGGAGAAGGAATGAGTCCACAAGAATTTGTCCTGCACTGCATTACGGTGACTTGATTACACTAATATTGAGAAAGAGAAGAAAATCAGACCTTTGATTAGTAAAAACATCAGGTTTAAACACTTCTCTAAAATTTGTAATGTATAAATTGAGAACTATAAGAGATATTTCTGTGCCAGGGCTAGGTACCACAGAGGAAAGAATGGCTTTAGTGACTAGGATTAAGTTTCTTTTTCAGAAACAGGAAATCAGCATTCAAACTACAACTGCTGAATAGCCACAAGGATTCTGAAAACCTCCCAGTGGCAGGTTTTCCTTTCTAAGGCAGAGAAAGGCATGGTAAGACCTTAGATACTGTGATCATAGATAAAATTGGACTAGGCCTGCTCAATTACAATTCAGATTTAAAAACAGACTAGAAGCAGTCTTTCAAAACAGAAACTCATTGTGAGTAGGAGGTTTCATTTTTTAAGATCATCCCTGAAATCTGGTGGCATTGAAAGGCAGAACAACAAAAGAAGGAGTTATCTGATTAGAAAGCCCCAAAATAGTAGCTCTTGTGAATATGGAAAACTGGTAAGGAGGGTTTGAGCAATATGAGCATAGCAGACCCCACATACAGGACAGTCTCTAATCCACCTCAGCACTCTTGTGAGCAAGTGTCATGTTTGACAAAGTGGTTAATGTTGAGACACACCATCTGTATGGATATTAAGAGACTGCAAGGAGATGTCATACATGATAAAGCTGGTAATGTCGATGCTGATCTGAGGTACTATTGTCAGAGTTCTGAAGAATGGGCACAGAAAGAACCACTAACAATGATGAGCTTTAAGAAAGCATCTGGGAATACAGTTAAGGAAAATGAGTACACTGGAAGCAGCTTGCACTAAAACAGTTTTCATCAAACCTTTTTTTTTTTTTTTTGCATTTTGTTTGCTTTGTTTAAGCTGTGTTTGGGGAATGATGTCCCTTTTGTGTTAAAGCAATTAGAAACTTAATGCTAATTTATTTAGCTACCATTTCATTGTGGTGTTCATCCAGTAAATGTATCTTTTTCTCATTGCAGATATTAATTTAAGCTTTGCCTGGAAACCAGTCTGAGTGTGAAATCTTTAATCACCCTTTTTAATCCTCAGAAAACATACCAACATTTACAATTTCCATTTTGTTATGGTTGTGAATGGGACAACCTTTGTTTCGGTCACATCATTCAGTGATTCTTGGCCAAATCTGAGAACCATAGAACTGAACTTGGTTCTGCAAAGTTGCAAATGGCATTAGTAGTAAAAGGAGTAATTTCATAATTTCTTAATATTTCAGGGCTGATATTTCCTGACCCTAGAGTGGATTTACATGACTACAAGGACATCTTTGAATCTTGCTGATCTGTACCCAGCAGAGAATTCCCACCAATTCTTGAATTCTCCATACCGATATCACATTTCTTTTGTCAAAGAATTACACTTTAGAACATTTTTGTGCAAATACAGTGATGTGAAAGAACTTTATAAGAAAGCCTGAATTTTATCTCAGATGTGAAGGAGGTAGGTGCAAATTGAGCCAAAATAACATCTGGGGTGGAGAGTGGGGTTTGACATTCAGAACAACATTCAGGAAAAATATTTCATATCCATTTTTCCTGAGTTATTGGCCTTTCTCCAGTTTCCAATGCCTTGGTTTTTGTTGCCATTTTTAGCACTTTTTAGTCTCCCCTCAATTACATGTGCAGCATTGTATTTATCATTAGATGAATTTCTCCTTTACTTTCACAAGATAAACATCACTAGATGAGGCATTTTGCACCAGAAATAAACCTGGTCCTTTCTGTGATTCTGTGAAGAAGCTGGAAATGAACAGGCCCATTTGCAAGAGGATTAAGTGTATGCCTCATGCACAATAAGGCAGAACACATCCATACAATCTGATTAACAGATTTTTATTTATCCAGTAGCCTTCTCTGTTTTTTTTCCCCCCTTTGTATTCATTAATAACGTCTGTGATTTTTTGTTAATGAATTAGACTTCAGCTGTACAGTAAGTATTAAGCTTTTCTTCAGCTTGTTCCACTGTATATATTTGTTGAAATAAACCCTTTACAAATGACTGAATATTAGCCCTAAGCCTATACTTATGACTGAAGGCTTATTTATGATACCAAATTGTAACACAGATAGACCCTTTGATGCCATTATTGAATATTTTGCAGTGTTAAAACAAAGATGCAATGTTATGTCATGCTGAATATAAAAAAAATAAGAAAAAATAAAACATTTAATTTTGATCAGGACTCAGATCATTATAGCAAGGTTTTTCCTTAAAGAAAATAGACTTCATTAATATTCACATGTCACTTTTACCTCACATAACATTTCAGATTAATCTCTTTCTAAAATAGCACCTCATACTACAAGTTGGCTCATGTGTGATAAAAGAAATTTTCTGCACCCTGACCATTTATTGTCCTCTGGAAAAAAAACAAAAAACAAAAAACCAAAAAACCCCAACAAACACCAAAAAAAAAAGGGAGGGGAAAAATTAGTTATTTTATTCTCATTTGCCTCAGCTACAGCTACAAAATATCATTATTCATTTTTATCAAAGAAGTGGGTGCAACAAGACCTATATCCTCCGTGGGTGTTTGATGCTTTACTGTATCAAAGGTTGATTTTGGCCATAGGGTGGGTTGGCCCCATCCTCTGTGAGCCGTGTATTGCAGATGGGTTTCTCTGTGGAAAAAACCAAACCAACAAAAAACCCCAAAGAACTCTAACTGCAGGACTATTCAAGATGAAATTTTTGACTAAACAAAATTTATTTGTCACACCTTTATCAGAGAAGCAAGAGATAAACTACATTAACAACTTCAAGTAGGCAAAGAACACCTGCTAAATATCTATCAAACCCTTAAACTGGTTTCTGCAGCAGTCAGTAGCAGTTATATCACTGAATTCTATAATTCTCAAGTGAACAGTTAGGGACAAGAGTAACCATAGTTTTGAAACTACTTGCCCATATTGGAGAGTGTGCCCTCATCATCCAGGGCAAGGTCACCAGGCCCAACTTCTTTGGATCATCAGTTGTCTACTCTTATTAGTCTGCTTTGAATCATTGAATTTTGAAGACACCACATGCAGTAGGACCATTTCTGGTAGAAATTGTTTTGATGAGCTCTAAATAGGCCTCTATTCACCTCCTTTGTTGGAAGTATGAGACAGTTTGCAGGTCAACACTGTCAAGAGTGTTCTTTTATGTAGAGGAAGACTTTCCATTCATTTTTGGGTCTGTTACTGAGAAGTGTTGTCTTTACCACACAGTGTCTTTTGAATTTCAGTTTGATTTCAGTCCTTTTTCCTTCTGTTAAGGAAGAAATTTTTTTCAGTTATACACTACCAAGCCCGTTATACAGTCTCTTTATGGCTAAAGTTCTGTAAAACTTGCAACGCAAACATCTGGAATAGGGCATCCCTTTTTAAAGACCAGTGTTCAGCACAGCACAGAGGCCTCAAGAAATTAACATAAAAAAAAAAAAATAAATCACACTTCTAAGTGTTTAGGCAGTGGTAATGAAACCAGTAAGATAACACAGGTATGTAAGGTATATAGATTAAACTCATCCTCAGCTGTTGCTGTTCTCAGGGAACACAAACAGTAGCCAATGCTCACACAAAGGTCTGTGGTGCACCTGACAGAATTTTAGACACATCTACTGTAATATTCACAGAATTATTATGGCTATAGTCTCAACTCAATATCTCTTCTTGGCAGCATGGCATGAGGCAATGTATTTGAAACTGCGAGGTCATGCAACAACTCCTGCAGTACTCAAGAATTTGAATCCACTTTACACTTGACAGTCAAAGAAACTGGACTGACATATTACTAGAAGAGATCTTTTCATCTGCTACTTTTAGTCTTCAGTGACTTCTTTACAATAAAAAATTGATGGTATTTTTTTAACAGTCAGTATAAGGGGAGTTTGTTGTGCTTCATAGAAATGTCCCCCAGAGAACAAATCTTTTATCCTATTATTTACTATTTCTATATATACTGAAACAATTTAAAGTTAGAAAGATTTCTAATGTGGCCAAGGCTGGAATACAGAGGTGAAAGCCTCTCCATCACTTGGAAACAGTTCTGATATATCAGCCAACCAGCAGCTACTCACTCAAATGCACTGCAGTCCTGATGGATGGATAGCTTAATGCTGCTATGGTACCCTGCTGATCAATTTATCACACCATTTCTCCACCATGATCCCCTTAAGGAAGTAGGGAGAATAGACCCAGGGATATAAAAAGAAGTAAAACAAAAATAATCTCCATCAAGCTAGTAGCAATTTCGCAGTGGCATCAGCAACTGGCAGGGCCTTTGTACGATATAATGATGGAACATGTACTAAGTGGTGTCATCTTACAGCTGCTCTAGTGTCTTGGGTTGAGCTGGCAAAACGCCAACTGTCCGAGACAGAGTGAAAAGGGTTCTTCCCCCCGCCCCCAACCAG
>JAWWEV010000172.1:12730532-12744428 GCA_035583235.1 Hafferia zeledoni | reverse complement strand
ACCTGACAATTTTCAGGCCTAGTCCAAACTTTAAAACCCAAATTTAGGCCCCACCTGGCTGAAACCATGACATCTAGTTAAAACAGCAGGGCAGTGAGTGTGCAAATGACAGCTGACAAGAGCAGACTTAAAAACTAAATTCCATTTGTATGGGATTTTTGACTAGAAGAGGCAAAATCAATCTTGTTTCAACTGGTAGCATTCCATTATTTTTTGTTGTTTTTTAAGCAATTCTCTTTTTATGAGCACAGCTCTCCTGGCAAAGTTAAAGAGACTATTAATATATGAGTTTTAATATCTTGCTATATGGTCAACTTAATAATTCCAGTACTGATCTTTAATAAACACAAGAAGATAAAGATGGTAAGTCCTACCTTCGAAGAAGAGAGCTTTTGTTAACTTGATAGCTCTTGTTGAAAGTACCAGTAATGAAATTTGGAGTTAAAAAGGCCTTGTACATTGAACTTGTTCAATGTATAAGAAAAGAATAATTAGAAAAAAGCTGGTTATCTTTTTCACATTACACTATCACTAGCTTTTCAGAGCGGCATATTTAAATCACTGGCCGTCTGAACTGAAGAAATTAATTCATTAATTGCAATGCAAAGTCCAAGAGCTGAGTTTCAGTTTGGGTGGCTTAGCTCAATATGGCAAAGTATCCTGGAGAACTTCAGTTAATAGTAAGTGAACTGATTTTGAGTCCATGCTAAAATTCCCACATTTGAAAGACTCAAGTGTAGAACTACAGTTTAGGCCACTCTGGACAGAGCAAGAAGGGAAATCTGAATAATATTCTTTACTTCTTCACAATGGAAGTGGGGAAACAGGACCAATAAGAGATTTGGCTCAGAGAAGCATATCTTCAATGAAGAAGTCTGGAAGCAAGAACAATAATATTCAGTAGAATGACTTCAGATAGAAAATGGAAAGCAATGAAGTCTTGGATGATAGAATGTCTGTTTCTTTTCTGTCCCATCTTTAGCTAATAAAAAGCTCCAAGAAAAAAAAATTATCTACACTACTCAGTTGTTTAAATTTTACAGAGACGGTAGTCTAGATTTCATGTTATATTTTCCATTACTATGTCATTGAATAGTTATTCCTCTTTTGTTTACAGTGCCTGAAAGCCAGGGACTTTATCAAATGAAGTAAATATTTGAAAAATACTTTTAATCATATTTCATACTTGTGTAGGGAAAATTATTCCCCTTCCTCCCCAAGTGAAGAAAGAAATAACAAAAAAACATAAACCCTCCATCTATAGAGTGCTTTGATAAGGCTTCTGCTGTCTGAGGCTGGAATAATATTATGAGAAAATACATTTGTCCCATTATTTTACTGTTTCTTAGACATGTAATAAAGGCCTCAGTTGGAGACAGGCTGCAGATTTAAACAAATCTGTCATGTCACATCTTCATGAGGAGGGTGGTGCATCACTGGTCACAGAGAGAAACTGTGTCTAATGCATCACTGCAGGTTTTCAAGACAGTCGAAGAAAGTCATAGCAGAATTGCTCTTTATAATTATTCCACTTCAAGCAGGATTCTGGACTATAGACCTCCAGAAGTATCTTCTAACCAACATTTCCATATAGAGTTTCATGAATATCCTTATGTTCCTACATTATATTCTTATAAAAACCTTCTAAATTTTAATACTTGAATACAGACATGATAAATTTATATCAATGTATTTTAAACCTATATGGATTTATATTTAAAAAAAAACAAACAAAAGATAAGAAAAATGTCCTCAAAAATAAAATTAGGATTTATCAAGTAAAGTGGACTTTCCACCATTTTCAAGGAAAAAAAAAAATAAGAAGCCATCACAGACCCCTAATCACACATTCACACAGTAATTAGAGACACTTAAACAGAGATGAGGACAGCTTGTGGTCTCCAAAACTAAAGAAATGAACTGCTAAACCATAATTTGAAGCCATTGTTTGAATCCAGCCTTACAAAGCTATGAGTAGAAACTATGGTTCCTGTTAACTGGTGGGCTGGGGAGGATGGCTTCAATGTGTTGTGAAACAGCTTGCTAAACTGTATGAGATACCTGACAGCAAGGGTAAATGTAGAGTCCTTTCCATTGGAAAAGGTGTCAAGTAGAGAAAACAGCTTTTAGAAGATGGCAGATGAAGATCCTGTCTATAGCAGGCAATGTAGATGATAGTGTATGTCCCCTGCTTACACTCAGATAAAGGGAGAGTCATTTGGCTGTACTTCCTTAAAGGCCCTGAAATCAGAGATAGAACAGACAAAGACAAAATTGATGGGAATCAGATGAATTACTATCTAGCAAACTGCTTTGGATTACAACAGAAAGGGATTCCTACTGTGGGTGCCATACTTCAGTACAACAGTAGAGCTCATCGACATGTGAAACCAGAGTGGTTGTTACTGATTTTCTGCCAAGTACTAAAAAGAAAAGACAGAAAAAATTTCTGTAGGTTTTTAGAACATGTTCTGGTTACAAGATGTGTATAAACAGAGAAATATTTATTTTCCTGCTTGATGGGAGGGAAAAAACATTTAAAAAGCCCCAAGATCCTGCATCCAGATATGCTGCTTTTTTTAGTAAAGGCATCTTGCTTGAGCATGTGTGCTGAATACTATGTGTGCTAGAGTTCTTCCTAGGAAAAAGACTTTTTCTGAAGATATTTGTTATTTTCTCAGAATAATCTCCTAGTTTAATGCCTTGCATTGAACATGGTTTTAACAGTTATTTGTCTAGAGAATATGAAAGAATAGGGGTTTGGTTGTTTTCTTTTTTTGGCTTCTTGAGTCCCTAACACAGGGGAAAAATGGTGTTATTTATGATCAGGATTTATTTTAGACAAGGACATTCCCAAAGACACAAATATGAAATCCACAGCCCCTTAGACACTTCACTTAAGTGATTGAATCTTTTACTCTTCAATAGCAGCCTATTACAAAGTAAATTGGTGCTTTGTTTCTCTTTAACAGTCTTTCTTCTCTGGTATCCTAATCTTGCCAATCAGTTAGTAGGAGCACGTTGTTCCATTTGCTTGAATAAACTACTGTAAAAAGTACTCAATGACCTACATGAACATAATGTTCAATTTACTCCCTAGGACTGAATGACAAAGGAAAGGTGACTTTTAATGATTCTAAAAGCATTGAATGAGATCAATAAACCATCAAAGATTTGATCCCAGGAGACCTCTTAGCAGCTCTCTTTGCTCATAGTTTCCTTTCAGAGAAGATTGTATGTGAAAATGAAGTCCTCTGTCTCTTAATGGATTTTTAGGCTCTTTCCTATGCATTAAGTAAAGTATAATTAGCACCTGCATTCTTCAAGATTTCAAGAATGTTACTTGTGTCTGTCTCTGCTATTCTCTTGTTTTGATGAAAGTTGTAACCCTTCATCCTCAAGAGCTTTTTCATAAAAAAATACATTGTGCAGGAAAACAATGCCATAAAGATTCATTTAATTTAGTAAGAAAATTATTTTTTTCACAGAATAGTCTGATTTTTATTTTGAACAAATAAATTAAAAATTAAATATAAAACATAAATACAGAGTTTTGTAACATCCCTCATACAGTTCTTTAAGAGTCCCTCTGTTTTCTGTGGCAGTCTGAGTTCCTTGTTAGTTCTATTTTCACTGAAGAGGGAGAGCAGGATCTCTAGTAGCCCCTGGTTTAATACATCAGGGGAATGGTATCCATACAAACCAGTGTTTTAGTGGGGGACAAAAGGTATGTCAATCAATTCAACAGCAAATGAAATGAACTCATTTTAACAATAAATTAGGTTACCAGATTACTGACTCACATTAGCAGTCACCTGATTGATGCAACAGCAAAGAATTACTCTTACAAGTCTGCATTATGGTAATGGTAACCTATATGACTGGTTTTTTCCTTTTCTTTCTTCTTGGGTCATAGGAGCATCCAGAATTTCAGGGATTTGGCAGATGAACATTTTTCTAATGAAAGTTTCTACCCTGTAGAGATTATTACTGCTTTTTAGTATTTACTTGTATAAAAATCTGCCTGTAATTGAAGCCGCTTTTCATTTGAATTCAAAGATATGGTCATAGGGACCAGAACACAAATGTGTCCCAGTGTTGTGCTATTAGAGACATAAAAGGAAAGCAGTCTGAAAAAGGTGAATTTGTTCTATTTCTCAAGCTGAGTTCTATACAGAACCCACATCTTGTAAAGTAAGTAACTTATGTCCACTTATTTTGAAATACACATAGGTATTTGTAACACAAATGAGAAGGAAATACATGTGCATACATAAGAAAGTATAATAATTGCCAAAATGAATGCAAATAGAAATCCAACCAGTCTGACATGCTATCTCTGACAAGGAGGTGCCTGATACAACTAAGAATAATCACATGCATAATTAAATATTTCAATAGGCAATTCATATTTATATAATTGCTCGTGTCAGAATTTCCTAGAACAGGGATTCTGGTGTGCTAGATTAAGTTAATGAACACATTGTGACAATATAATCTTGTCTCCCTCTTCTTTAAAGGAACTCTAAACATTTAGTTGAATAGCATGATTACAAAGCTGTAAGTTTAAGGACCAAATGGACCTGCGCTCTGTTTGTAAGTTAAATGGACATTTAAAGTAGTTGGCTGGAGTACAGCTACCTGATTTGATGGACAGCTCTGAATTTTAGATTTTATCTGAATTTTACTGCTTTCTTCATTACTTCTCACTGAACAATGAGCCCATCACTGACTGTCTGTTCCTTCACTTCCTCAGCAGAAAAACAGAAATGATAAAGAAAAGCAAAGCTATTTTCTTAATTTGATCAATTCAGACTACATTGTTTGAGCCTGAGGCTGGCAGTCAGGAAGTGCACATATGTAAGTGAGAACAATGAGACCCATCTTCCCTGCGCCCTTCAAGTATTATGCATGTATGCAATATGCATACAGGGGCTCAGAAATATTTCTTACTAAGGGAAAGACACTACAAATTTTGCTCATATAAATTGAATACTTGGGTATGTTGTTAGAGAGTTGCAATTTTACATGGAAATTTATAAGCAATTTCTCATGTAGTTTCCCACATGTTTCCTTACAATAATCCCATTATACTGAAATGAAGCCACATTCCCAGAAGCATTGGTGACTTTTAGGCTAAACTGATGTACTTGGAACAAGGCGACCGAAGTCATTTTAGCAGTATTTAGAATTATAACCAGTTACTGAAGGGTATGTTATTTTCATACTGAAGTACAAGTCCTGTTTTTTACTAAGCAATAGAGGGTTGGTTGTTTTCTTTTTTTTTTAATTTTCCTGCTCTTTTCACTAAACTGCTTATACCTCCTACATTTTCCAAACCTAAAATGACTTTATGCAATGATATTTGGCAGAAGAAATTCAAGCGTAACATTTTCCATAAAAGTCTCATTTTTCATTTGTTGCTAAATTTTCAATGAAAATGTTATTTGGAAAATTGAAAATTGCTCCCATTTCTCTTTTACAGTAATCATTTAAAAAAATATTCCTTAGATTCTTGTAAATCAAATCAATTGGATTAAACTGCAAATCTGATTTCATATAGTCAGATATATCCAAATTTCATTCCACATCCAATTGCAGTTCTGAATCCAGGTATTTCGTTTTAACTCTTTAACCCTCTTATCTCCAGTCAAAATCAGTAAAAGTAATTATTTTAATATGTGAAATGTCTGAATCATTTGGAAAGCCTGTAGGTTATTATAATAGGATTTACATGATAATAAAACACTTCAAAATTAAAATTGTTATTAATAAGAGTCCTCCACTGAAATAGCAGTACATAGTTTTATCTTCCTTTGCACTTGAGGTGGACTCTTTATGAGAGGAATGTAATAAAAATATGCTTAATCTGTATTTATACTCTGTAAGTTATGGACAGCAATTTTGTTTGGCACTGACAGAAGCCTCTGAACAATTCTCAACAATGCAGCTGTAAGAAATCAGAGTATTGGAAACCTAACATTTCTAAAAATCAGTGGAATCACCCAGAGAAGTTTAAATCAGAACTCTTACCTAAGCTCCTTATTATAATCCATAAAAATCAGCAAGGTTCAGATAAACATGAAAAGAAGTATTCTCTGTTTATGATGGTAAATATCTGCACATATAAGACCTGTCTGAACTGGTTTAATAGCAATCAAATTACATGCTTAAATCACAGAGGAATTCAGGTCTGCCAATTACTAGTTCACTTAACTCTATGTCAGTATAATTTTCCAGTCAAAATATTGATTTAAAATAAAATAAATAGAATTAGGATTGACCAAACAAATTAAACACTGCATGTTCTGATAATAAACACTTTTTTGTGTCTTGGAAAAAAACTACTTCCTGTCAACCCGATTTTATTGAGAACAGTAATATGTACAGGAAAAATTAAATAAGTAAATAAAAGCAACTATACTTTTGTAGAAAAATGGACATAGATAACTATATTATGAACCTATCCTTGTAAAGTAATAGAAATAGGTACCTCTTTTAAGCCACAAAGATGGAATTTAAGACCTTATGGATACATATCACATGTATATTATCTAATCTGTGCCATGTTTCCAGTATATTTTGAATACTTCTTTAGACAGAAAAGAGACTATATTACTAACTAAGCACTTACCATGACAGTATCCACTTCAACTCATCTATTTTGTGGCAAATTATTTTCTCTCTTCCATAGTCCATAAAACAGGGTTAAACTCAAAGTACAATAGCACTTCTCCTGGGTTTATAATCTCATTTACATAAAAGCTACACCTATCAGTCCTCTACACCACTCTGAAGAATCTCCAAAGTACTTTTTGTAACTTTTTCCTGATGTCCACCTCACCAAAAGAAGACCTTTAGATATACTTATATATAGACACATGAGAGGTTATTCTCTTTTAGCAAGGTAGGGAAACTTAAAAAAAAAAAAAATCAGACAGGTTCAAACAATAATGAGAAGAAAACTAGGACCATTCACATGTAGCTAGTTAATCCCTGTGTTACTCTACGTATTTTATCCTTTTTTTTTTTTCCTTATATCATCATACTTTACCTGTTTCAGGGACTGGTAAAGCAATGAGTGCAGAAGCTCAAATTCGTGTTATTTATTTTGACTCTGAATACTCAAAGTTCAGCTTTTTTGCACCAAAAAAAAAAAAAAAAATCCTAATCTTTTAGAAGTACAGTACATTTGGGTTGGTTTGTTTCCTTTAAGTTTCCTAAATACAGAAGGATTTGGTATTATTTTCCTGCTTATATTCCCATATGAAAGCTTAAGAAGATGATTCCATATCCAGAGCGTAACAAGAAAGAAAAGGTGCAAAAGTACAGCAAATGATTTATGAGTGCACAGGGACTGCATCTCAGAGATGCCTGCCAGCTCCCAGTTGAGCAAAGACAAAACCCAGCATGAACCTAGAAGGAAAAATTTCACCTCTAAATTTAGTTTTCCTTTAGTTAAGATGAAACAAAATGACACTGGTTAATTATACCTTGACTGGAAAAAAAGACTCTACACAGAATACAGTTGTGAGATCTTTTTACAAAACATGACAGAAGCTGCTATGATCCAACACCTTCATAGATCATTTAACTTCACATGCTGCTGAACAACTACAGTCAGTGTCAGCAAACAATTTAGATGAAAAAATTCTGGCAAAACATTTTTGTCATTTTTAAAAGCTCCCAGAAAACAACTTTATTTCCATGAAATACCTTTATGTCAATGAAATTCCCCTAGAAAAAGAAATGCACTTAGAAAGAAACATTTTTCTCTTACCTTTGTCATCCATGTGTCCTCCACACTTACAGCTACAAGGCTTACAAGCCAATACTCCAAATTGTTCAGATTAAGGCAAAGTACTCTCAGAAAATTTCTATACCACTAAATAAAATAGGGCCACTGACCAAGTTCAAGCCTTAATCTTACTTGTTTAGCTGTGAGCTCACTCTTTGATACTCTTTTGGGCCCTCTATTTCTTCTGTATCCCTTCTCTGAAGGGAGCTAGATTAAAATCACCTGAATGATGCATTTAGTATCATCATCTCACCAGTCTATTCCTAAGCAGCAATACAGTCACAGCCCAAGTTCTCTAAAATGGGCAAAGTCTTACTTGTCACCTTGTATCCATTCTTGAGACAACTACAAAAGTTGTAGAGGTAAAAAGGATTTGAATAACCAGTGAAATTAAAAAAAAAAAAAAAAAAAAAAAAAAAAGTCTCTCAGAATTCTGAAAAGCTCTATTGACTACATCCATAATACCAAATGAGGTGGGGTAGGGCACAGTCCTCTAATCATGAGGGCAAACTGATAACAAAGTCAGATTTTACATGGCTACTCTCTTTCCTCTCTCTTCCCACAGGATGGTCTTGTTCCTACAGTCCTAGGCACAGGCTATACCTTGAACTATATCCAGACTTTATGCTAAGAAGAGTTTCAGTCTTTCAAAGTCACACTAGATAAGTAAACTTAACTGTTTCTGAGCCCTAGAGGACCATCTTCTGCTACATGTATCAGATCATCTTGAAGTCCTTCATCCATACAAGACTTTAAGCATGTGTTTAATGGTGTTAAAAAACTGAAAAGCTTCTTAGTTCCTCTCAATAAAGAACATAAACAAGTGTTTGCTGAGCCACAGACTAAATCCCTAAGGACTTTGGTACCTGCCAATACAGAAATCATTCCCTTCCCCACTGTCACAGCTGAGGTGCAGCTGCCAGCACTGATGGTCAGCTGCCTGCTGTTGGTAGCAGAGATTCCTCAGCTGTGAGCCTCTGGTCAAATGACCATCAGAACTGAAATGGGTTGGGATTATCGTTATTGTAGGCAAGCAGAAGCTCAGCAAAATGTTATACATTTGTGTGTGTGTGTATGTATATACATGTAGGTATGTACATATGAGCTCCTGTTTGTTTGAGAAGTTTGTAACCTGTATCAGATGTGCTTTTGTGAGTAACTACATATTGCCTTCTAGATGTCACATAAAAAAAACCTGCTTTCTTGGGCCAAACCTGGTGCCCACTTAAAGCAAGTAAACAGTAGAAAATTGCCCATCATTTGAATAGGTCTATCCTGCTAACTGTGCAAATCTCTAGAGTATTTTAATCACAGTTACTATAAAAGGCATTAATTTCTAGATTTTATGTTTTGTCTCATGAAATCACATTTTAGCAAATGTTAGGTTTTTAAAAAATTGCTGCTCTAATTATTCAGTCTATTTTGAAAATTAAAAAAAAAAAAAAAGAGTATACCCATCATGTTATTCTCAGTTAGTCCTTCTGATCATATGGCTATTTGCAGTGTATAGCTAATGCATATTCATTCTAATCTTGCTGGCCAGCTGGTGGAATTGCTAAATACTATTATTTCAGACAAGATGGAGCACCAAGTTAATCCAAATATTCAAACCTCTTTGGCCTGGTAGAAACTAATTTGTCTTTTAGCAGTGAAAATCAAAACCATGTTAGCAACAAACATCCAAGTTGTTGCTTGTGAATTTTGCAAGTGACACTTTAGGGAGAAGGGTGACCATTTGAAACAAATTCCTTACTATAATTACAAACATAATAGTCTTAAAGAGATCTCTTTATAAAATGCATTTATCCAAAGTACTGGAGATCAAGTATTACAATTTCATTGTTTTATTTAGAGCATTCACCATTCTAGTCTTTGTACAAATGACTCTGCATAAAAATCTTATTACTTGGTGATATGATTTCCTGTATATAAGCAAAATTCTTATGTGCTTCTCAGGCTTCTAAATTTCCTTTTTTTTCCACCTTTGGTCTTCTCACTTTTGTCTTATCATAATCCAATCTTCCACCTTAAAGAGATTGCAATTGCCTTTGGCATAAGTTAAATCAAGGAGTTGTACTGAAGATTGGAAAGCACTTCTCCTCTTAGGGAAATAGGAACATCTCCCATACACATTGAAATCTAGGGCTCAGATAGTACCATGATAATGAAGTCCCATTCAAGCCTGAAAAACTGCATAATAGTATTGTGTTGTCCTGCATTAATCTTGGAAGGTTTGGAACACACACACAAACACTAAAATACATGCAGTCCTGCCCATGGTGTCCTATGTGTGTGTCATACACATTGCATACACTTTCCCTGCTCTTATAAATTCCTGTGACAAACTATTTGAACCACTGTCACAGGACATGATGTTAGCCAGACATTTGATTTGACTCGGTATTGCTGTTCTTATATGTTTTCATAACTGGATAACAGCAAAGAAACAAAACTCTAGACACTGTTAATTTTTACAAATGCTACTTGAGTAACAGCATGTGACTGTCCTGTTGAGTGATGCGAATGTCACAATTATAATACAAGGTGGAAGAAGTGAAGGAAGTTATATCTCCATGAATAACTCTGTCATTCTGCAGTCCTAACGGAATTCAGAAATGTTCTGTCTCTCTCATTACAGAGGACCTAATAAGTCAATTGGATATCACCAAGCCTTGACTGTTCTGCCGACTAGCATTGTTTTTGCTGCCATGAAAGCAGTGGTCTTAATTCTCTTCAAGAAAATAAGCAAGGCCTCTGAGGAATTTAGAAGAAATATATTTAATTTGATAATCTGGAGTCTATTCAATAGTTTTGTGCCTTTCTTCAGCTATCTGAATTTAAAGCAAAATGTGAGCTCTCAGCTCAGAGTTTATCTGCTTGAGTTATGGAGGCCATTCTGCCCACTTAGTAACAGAACTCTTCTGATATGCAAAAGTATGCAAACTCTTTTCATCCTGGGTTACCGAAGGTCTAGCAGCCACCCCTGACCTTCATGTACGCATGGAAAAAGTCCCTGCTGTTCTTCAGTCTTATCATCTGCAACAGGTGTCATATGAAACAGAGTGAAAACTCCTCATATATTGAAGTTGTTGCTGATAATTCTGATAGTCAGGTTAAAGAAATTACTTGGAACTTCATTTATATTTAAGATAATGGTTTAAAGTATTAAATTCTTTTAAGTAGGAAATCATAAAATTCCCCTGTATTCTTCCTCAAATAGTTGGTTTTTTTGCGTTTTTTTTTTTTTTTTTTTTTTTTTTTTTTTTTTTTTAAATTCATGATACTGACAACTCCCATATCTTCACTAAGGCTTACAATTTTTCTGATGTGTCATTTACCCTACTTCAAAAAGCAGACACAAGCAACAAGACATTCTCTCTGTTTTGACTTTCTTCTCAGTGCAAAGACATAATATTCAAAAGGCAAAATAAAATTTATTTCAGTCATGTCCACTTCTTATCTATCTGCAAAATACAAGCAGTTCATGAGACTCCAGTTTGTCAGCATCCAAGAAGTCTGTGGGCTAAGAAAGAGGTGAGAGACCTTCTCTATGCTCCACTGCATGTCTGAGATACACATGGGCACAAGTGTTGCTGTAATAAAGTTGCATTTTACTACTAATACAGCTTAATTCATAATCCAATAAAACATGATAGGTAAATATGTTATCTTCTAATTAGGGAAGATAATGTTGCATCAGAAATACAAAAAAACTCTGAATAAATACACTGAGCCTCTAGCAAAGATAATAATACTTATGTGTTATGTAATTACTTTAAATATCTTTATAATCAAATACACTCATTCTTTTTAATGTTTTCTGTTTTGCAATGAAATCTATTGCTTTCAGATAATCTTGTGGAATAGGAAAGGAATGAGTGCTTTTGTTCTGTTTTCACCAAGAGAAATAAATCATATGTATAGAAAGTGTTTTTCTGTAGGATTTGAAATATATGAAAGTTTGCAAAGATGTTTATCTATTCTCTGATCATATTTCTTATTACTTTAATTTGCTTATTTATTTTCACAAACCAGGACTTTGAAACATGTTTGATCAACCCATGTTCAGGATAAAAAACAGCTAGGTATCTCTGTCTTTGTAGGTGCTGGAATAAAGGTCTTGATGAACTAACCAAAATGTATTCAGATTGCAGGAAGGAAAAAGGGTTCTACAACACATTACATCATTTTATACACCTTTCAGACCAGACCCTTCCCTTTCTATTGTTCAATCCATTCTAGTTTCGAATCAAGCCTGGTGGAAATAGCTTCCTTTACCAAAAATCATCACCACCTAAAGGGAAAACATGCAGTCAGGCCAACTTAGTTCCTTGGTGTCTCAATAGGGAATTTGATTTCCAGTGCTTGAAAGGGTAAACTTTACATTAAGGTGATTGTTTTGAGGCACCAATACTAGCAGAGCATAATACACAAAGGGAGGGGAAAGTCCTCAGTATGCTTCATCTTCCCATTTGCTGTTTAAAAGACAGAATGCTCTTCCATTGAAGCTTCTGAAGCTAATTGAAAATAAGGAAAAGCATATCCCAAAATAAGAAAAACAGGTAAGCATCACATCTGTGGGAATTAAAGTCAATTTTCCTACCCAGGATTCTGTATCTATTTTCAATCTGTATAGTCATAATGTTTGACAGGGAAGTGAGACCCATATCTCTTAAGTAAACTTCACTCAGCCACTTGTGCTGTATGTGTCTATGTTCAGTTAATTTGAAGTTGAATGGTAACTAGAATGCATAACTCAGAACACAGACTTGAATTCTGTACAGACCAAGCTAAAGCCATGGGCCATCATGATTGTATTCAGAAGCTCATATGACAAGAAGAAGCTTTCATTCAAGACTTCTTGAAAATGAAGTAGGAACCAAATTCCCCACCAGTTTGGTGTGACTGAGAGGATCATGGCTTAATCTTTTGTAACTATTTATGTTTAAGTCATCAGTCATTCTTGGTTAATTGCAGTATGAATCACCAAACTGACTAAAATACAGAAAATAACTCCCCACCCAGCCTGTGCTAGACTGCATTATTTGTGGTATAGTAAGCCTGCATCACTGTTGTCCACAGCGTGCCAGTGCTTCACAACACAACTTCAAAATGTTGTAATCTTCACATACATGTTGTAATATCTGACAGATTAATACTAGGAAATAGGCTGTAACTGGAAGAATAGCCAAAACTGGAATGAATTGCCTTAGACAAGTTATAAGACCTTCTTCATCAGAGGTGTAAAAGCAGATTAGACATATATTTGTCACAAATGATTTCTTTTGCCTTGAGGAAGCTTCAGTATGTCTTCTACAAACCTTTTTTTTTTTTCAGAATTCTAAAATATTCTCATACAACTCTCAAATTTTTGAACATGAAAACCAATACACAGGGTGTGAAAATGCCTGATTTTTAGTCACCAATATACAAACAAGCCTGAAAGAATTAAGAGAATATTTTCTTTACTTCACAGGCAAAAAGAAAATTCTATTTTTCAAATGATTATAAGTAATATACATATCTTTTTTTTCTTTTAATAACCTGAAATCTTCCCAGAAAATTAAAACCTCCAATATTTTTTCTGACGTAAGTTATGAAATTATGCATTTAGACATTACACAGGATGTCAAACATCCATTCAGGATCCGACACATCTAGTCAGGATCCAAATGTGATGAAATGTCACTAATAACAATGTTGTCTGAAGTGTAGATGTGAATTAGTAAGTTTTTGAATTCAGGTATTAAAGCTGATTTTTTTTTTCCTGGTATATTTCATGTAGAACTCAGCAGCCAGTTTAAGTTCAGCAAATAACTAAATATAAAATAATTGAAAAGTCATTGAATTCTCCATAAGGATTCAGTGATTAAACATTGTATAGTTAGAAATGTTGTCTCTGCTCCCCAGACCTTTTGTTCAAGCTTCAGGTAAAGATACAGATAAACCACCAAATTTTTTAGCCTAAACCACAATGACCCAGGTTATTAGTTAACCTTATTTTTAAACTGTACACTTAAAATATAATTCCTATTTCCCTGAATCATCTGTCTTTTTGTTTCCACCTTTTTTCCCTACTTTTTTTTTTTTTTTTTTTG
>JAWWEV010000172.1:12683201-12730522 GCA_035583235.1 Hafferia zeledoni | reverse complement strand
CTTCCTTCCTTTAAAATGAGTGGCTAGAAAAATATTGGTTTCATTTTGAGACCCAATCCAGAAGGAACAGACCACTATAGAAGATCTCTAGTCAGACTTCTTTTGGTTATAGTTGTCAGTTCTCAAGTACCTCATCTCTTTATCATGGAGTCGGAAAAATGTTTAAACTAGCTGACTGTTAAATCAAGCTGCCCCATGTCACAAAATAAGGAGGATTGAAGTGATCTCTTTATCTGAGTACATAATTAGGTATAAATGCACCTATGCCCATTGCATTTACATACTTGAAAAAACCACACACACACACACACACACAAATATTTCCAACATCATCACAAAAGCAAGGTGATAAATGGCTTAAAGAAATATGAATCAATTCCTCAAAACACAGTGCTATCCACACAACATATAGCACTTCACTAAGAAAAAAATGACCTTTGTAATCCCTGACCAAAATCAAAACAAAAAGACATTTATAAAATGGGTAAAAAATAACTGCTAAGAACACAGGAGGTTATCTTAATAATTTACACTGACGCCTGTTAAGGGAGCTTAAGAAGATGATCCCATCGGAGATGGGGTAATCAATATGGGGGTTGAGCACTGCTGCAGTTACCTGGGATAAGGATCTTTCTAGTAACACAGGTTTCATGCCCAGAAAAAATATGTAACTGTCTGAACTTTGAAATATGTGCTCTCAAAACGAGCAGTCGTCAGCTACTTCCTCAAGCCAAATAATGACTTCTCTTGTACTTAAGGATCAAATCAAGGTTGTGGATAATAAATTCTGCCTGTCAAACTCTATTGAAGTTCAAATAAGACTTAGTGTTTCAGATTACATCTACATAAAATATCAAAGCTGTGAGGTCACAAGAAAAATAGCAAAAGAAATCATGACAAGTGGAATTAAATAGACTGAGACAGTTTTATGACTGAATCCGTGGAAACATAAAAACTGCCACTACATAACCTTAAAGAATATGTTTCATAATTATTAATTCTGTAGAGCTTTTTCCTGTGCTCCACATAATTTCATTTCCCTTGTTCTTGGTCAACTCTTGACCTGAGAATAGACAAATTTATAAGAGAAAAGATAAAATTATTGCAGGAGAGGGTCCAGAGAGGATCCCATTTTATTCGTGCCAATTAACAGAACTAGAGGCTTGACAATCCTAACCATTAGAATGTTCTAGGTCCTTTCCAGTGAAAAGATTGAATAAAAATCAGTTGCACCACTTTCTTTGCTTTTCCTTCTATTCTCACCTAATTTTACTTCACAAGCAGAGTAGTTGAAAAATTCTGATTTGTCTGGCAACTCTATTTGCTAGCATGGAATGTGGTTAATGACAGGAAGAGGGGAAAAGAAGCTGTTTGTGATGGAGGCACATTGCAAATTACTAATATAGTTTTTCTTCTTTATTCCTAATCTCTACAGTCAAAATCTGATTGTTTCCCTGAATAAATATTTTTAAGAGAGCTTTGATAATCTTGTGACCGTTTGGGCTGGCATATAGCACAGACTGGCAGATACTATCATGCTTTCAGTATCTCTGCATCAGAAGGCATGAAATATAGTATGTGTTAGCCTTTTATTTATGTTTTTCTTCTTTCTATGAGACTAGAAAGAGTCACTTCAACTCCAGTTTTCAGAACATTCCTTGCTCTAGCAGGAATAAAAGAAGCCCCCCTTGCTATCCTCTGATTTTTGTTTTAATTCAGGGACTAAAAATATGAAATATCCCAAAAGCTATTCCTCAAGAGACACTCTTCAAAGAATTGATCTCATTTCTATTAGTCTGACAGTCCTCTTGAATGAAAGTCTTGCATGCTTAGCAAAACCATAGTATTAGCCATGAATTGCTCAGTGACTTTCCTGCTTCTCACCAAAACATCTACTTTCTTTAGATCTTCCTTTTTCCTTGCCTTTCCAGTAACCTATAGATGTTATCTGACTACCACAGCTATAAAACTGAAATGTGCAGCTGAGAAGTTAAGGAATAAGGTGCTTTTAGCTCTTCCAACCTAAAGATCTGTATAGAAATTCACAGCAGTATCACAAACTTTGGACATACAAATCAAGAAAGAATCAAATTAACATGTATGGCATATTGAACAGAAGGTGTGTGAAGGAACATTTAGTATCAGATAAAAATTTTGCCACTCAGAAAAAAAAGAATTTGTGACAGATAACTAATACTAAGACATAAGATAAATGTCAAAGAACTCCATAAAATTAATTTGAAAAATAGGCCTATGACTTATGCTTCCTTCTTCACAGTGGGATCCACTGACTGGTGGGAAAGGGATGAATACCTTACTCAGGGAAAGTAACAGGGGCAGTTAGAGCAAATGCAGATGAGAGAGACACACCACCACCTCATTAAGATGTCTGCATAGCTTTAAATTATTGTTATGATGAGTTTGCATATGCTAAGCTCCCCCACAGTGTGAAGAATAATTTAGACTGGGACAACCTAATTTAAAAAAAACCATTAGATCAGATTTCATAGAGCCAGGCAGTTCTCTTTCTACTTTCAGAGACAGTTTTCCTCCAACTGAGGAGGCCATGCTGAAAGAAGCACAAAATGAAAAAGTATCAGAATGCCAATCAGCCAGCAAGGAGCAGCAAATACAATTTCTAAATACTCAGACAATCATTTAGCCAACAAACTCAATGCTGTAGTTCTCAGTTATTCTCACTATAACTTTTACAGTGCAAATTATGCTGTCTAAAAGTGTGCAGTGTACCTGAGCCACTGCAAAAGCCATTAGCTCATGATTTGTTTAGATAACAGATTATTTTCAGGCTTTGCTGTTTCAAGGAGGTATCATTTCTCTATGGATCAATGGAAAAAAAAAAAAAAACAACAAAAAAACAGTTAAAATGTTTTCACATAATACCTAATATATAGAAAACACATCCATAGGGAAAACAAGCTGTATAGAAGTGAAAATACAGGAAGCAGCCAGACATGTTTATAAAGGAAATGATCCATATGAACACTGAGTACAACTATTTTTCATTACTACCTAATCTGAAGGGGGCTTGAATTATTCCCAAGTGTCACATACTCAGAACACAAATTCAATACAGGCTTATTGTCTTCCGAATGGCATATGTTTTTTTTTTAAAGGGCCAATCTCATCTTTCCAGTATAAAGCAGTCTTTGCCTCCTTAAGGATTTTTGTAACCCATCTTACAGGGTGCTAAGCAGTAGGTCAATAAAGTTATCCTTGATAATATAGCATCAGTTCAAATCCACCTTATAGGAAAATACTATACAGGCCAATGCATCTGTTGGTGCAGAGAAGTAAGGTGACATTTCTTAGAATCATTTTGGTGTGTCGGTTTCAAAGAAATACTGTTAGAATCTGTCTTGCAAAAAAATCTTGACACTTTACAAACACAATTTCTTCATTTAAACAGCACACAGCAAAGAGGAATAGAGGCAAACAGAAATAAAGCAGAATAAAAAGGGCAAGTTCAAGCCCAGATTAGAAAAGGATACTGGAAACAGGAAAAAGAAAAAAATAGAACTATTTTGTCTTTGGTGAACCATACCAATGTCTTGTAAGGATGTGTAATGAAGTAAGAAGAAATGTGGAGAAAGAAAATGTTGGTCAGCACTGATTCAAATGATAAACAGAACTACTGAATAAATGCTTAAAACTCTGGTATGGAAACATGTAACATCAGGACAAGAAATGAAAAGAGAACTTGGTGAAATCAGAAGGGTTTCAGAATCAGTGTAGGGAAGTCCATTATTTTAGCAGAGTGACTGATACATTGTATTTAACTTGGTAAGTGTGGCACCATATTGCTTGGTGGATGTGCTTTCTGGGTTAATTTGATGAAAGATTTGTTGGCTTTGACAGTTACAAAAAATTTTCCTACTTTCAAGACCACAGAAAATATTACTGCTTTGCTGTTGGCTGGTTACCACATCCCAACAGAATCATCAGTTGATTAATTTGGGTATATCTTAAAAAATAATTGTTAGCAGTAATTAGGCCTTAGTCAGAAAGAACATAATTTTGCTTCCCATTTCCAGAACCACTATGCAGATTTAAACTGGACTAGCATTTACTGAGCCATACTTACAGCAAGGAATGCTGTCCAAAATAATTCAGAAAGCTTTCTGTGGGACAGCTATCTGCAATACTTCAGGTGTCCCAAGTAAGCCAGAAGAACAGACACACCTGAGTGACTTGACAAAACCAGTCAGTATTCACCATCTATCCACTGTCACTCCTACCCTGTTGTTTTATACTAATCTCTTCCTTTTTTTTTTTATTTTTCACTGGAGCCATAGAATCATAGAAACATGTAAGTGAGAAAAGGTCTTTAATATTATCAAGTCCAATCATTAACCTTGCACTGCCAAGTGCAGAGTGCTTTCACTATGTGATTGTATGAAGTATAACTCAAATGTTTCAAATTATGAACTCAGTGTAGGTTATATATCCCCTGTTACACAAGGATGCAGTTTGTTACAGACCTTTAGTATTCTACCTTACAGTTTAATTAGCATAGCTTCTATACTGCACCCTCTTTTCAGCTGTCATCCCCATCATTCAATCATTAGTTTGTGCAATTGGTTACACTCTGTAATTATCAAACTGTATTCTGAGTGAAACACATAAGCCAAGGTTATGTTTCCCAAGGGAAACACATAACCCTCTTTATTCTTGTTTAACACAAGGAAAACAAAAAGACATAGGCAGTAAGTAGGAGATGGACATTTTGCTTCAGAAATTGTAATTGTGTTTCTGATAAGAGTGTGAGAGACAGTGGATTCAGACCACTGAACAATGAATCAGGAAAAACTAGTTCATTGTCTTAGTATGTGAACTGAGGAAGATGTTTGCAAAGGACTCAGGCACCCAGAGGCAGATTTTAACAGAACATAGGGAAGACCTTCATTGTGTCAAACTCCAGTCATATAAAAGTATCTTTTATGAGCTAATTATCTGACCTTTTGCTATCATTTACACAGACAAACAGACACACCCAGGGAGCAATTCCTCCCTTGACTATCTTATAATAGGGGTGAATTTGAGTTCTGGAGTGCCAAGATCTCTCTCCTTTGGCTACAAAAGGATAGAATTGATGACTACTTTAGTTAATGCCTGTTTTCCAGAGAGGCACAGTTAGCTGAGATGATTCTTGTCCTATATCTAAACCTGGAATACCTCCATGTTCCTGAAATTTTTGTACACCCACAAGTCCTCAAGTATGTATTTTACAGAATTGAACACATCAGTATCCAGTTCAAAAATAGCACTAAAAGTGGTAAAAAAATGAAGCAGTCATTACCTGAAGCAAATGTAAGTCAGATTGGGCTTCTGTCCATAACAGGGCTTCTGTCCCAGGATCATTGCTGTGGTTGGTTTTGTGTTAAAGGCAGAAAAATTTTGGGAACAGGGACATAATGCCCATCTCCTCCATTTCATAACAGCTAGCCTAAACTGCACTGCACTGGAAGTCACGCTGGTGACAAAAATAGCTTGTTCCTTCCCCATGCAGAAATTCAGCAGCAACTTTTTTTTTTTTTTTTTTTTTTTAGGGAAACTGAGACCAGGGCAAATAAAGCCTCTGTGGATTTTTTTATCCTCAGGGGATCTCCATGACAGAAACGGGTTCACTCATAGCTAAAAACACTTCACTCATGGCTGCTGCCTGAGCAAAACGATGGTGTAGTGCTAACCTAGTTGCCTTGGGCATGTGTCAAAATGTCTGTGCAGCTGGATCTAATTGGACAGTCTGATATTGATAGTCTGAGAAGAGATGATGTAGAATTAATTATCTGTGAGGATAGTGCTTCGCCTCCACTATTTCAAGTGTTGCCTGTGTGATGGAACTGAGCTTCTCCAGCAAAGCTGTCTGTGATAAAACTCATGTTCCCGTTCCAGTAGATTCTGTATTGTTTAACCATCTAGTCTGGTAACACTGACTTAACTTTTCCAAAAGAACACACATATTAACTTCTGAAATTTCTGCAGAAACATACTATCCTTCTAAAGGGTATAACCTGAATTTCTATGAAACACAAATGTTCATCAGCTCCCCTCCCACACCTTACTCAGGGCTGACTGGGAAGTGAGATTATATATCTCCTAAGGCCATCCCCAAGAGCAATGTTTTAAATAAATAAGCAAGACCCATTTGTCTTTGCCGGGAAATATCTTCTAAATAAATCTCTGGTTGTCCCTGTTGACTGTCACTGTGCACAGCTGCAATTGATGTTTCCGTGACATCCTATTCCATTATTGTTCTTGCAACTCAATACAGTGCATGCTTCTCCTTTATTCTCATCAAATACCTTTTTTGTCAATCTACACTCCAATTTCTTTCCTTAGTTTTTTTTCACTAGCAGATTCTCTTTGCATTAGTATTGATATTATTATACAAAATAATAGCTGATGGTGCCTTTACTCTTAAAAATCTGCATTCATGTTATCTCCATTATAAGGTAAAAATAGCACTAAAAGATAGAGACATGGATGATTTTTTCTCCTAGATTCAGTATAGGGCCATTCTTTAGGCATGGGTAAATGGAGCATGAATTTTAGTGCTGCTCATCCAACTGAGCACTGCGTGAATGACATTACAGGCCCTACTGCAGGCCCTCTATCTAAGATAGAAGTGCAATGTCAGATTTCTGTGGAAGGAGAGAAGAGGCTGAGATCTATAGTTTAACAAGTAAATATTGGTGAAATGTAGATCAAAGTTTTAAACTTTGAGCTGTTTCTCAGGTTTTGGACTTTACAGGACCTGTGTTTTAGAGAATATCCTGCTCAACATACATCATAAAACAACTCCAGCTAACATTGGCAGTTTCTGCAGAGAAGAGGAACATCCAGGTTTCTTTTCTTTGCAGGGAAAAAAAAAAGTATTAAGACTAATTATCCATCAGCTATATTCAATGTTTATTAGAACGCAGATTTGCCTATCTCTGCCAATCTTTCTGGTACCTTTCTGTAAAATGGCAGACAGTTATCAGACTCTCTAAACATCATTAAGGACCAAGGCATGGAGTATTCTAAGCAGTATTAAAGACATTTCTGGGGTCTATTAGGAAAAAGAAAAATTGTTCTAGTGCATACTCTAAAGTGTAGGACTCTCCAACCCCATGCATTTTTACTCAAATGTATAATTTATGTTGACCATAGACTTTTCCCAGAACAGTCCTTATCTGCTTAGGGTAGGCATCTGTAGGCTCAGAAAGTGTTTGCAATGCAATAAAGAGCTAGTTGAATCTCTACCCTGATCCACTGAAGTTTTTTACAATGTGTTGTTCAACAATTCGTATCTTGACACTTCCTTCACTTTTCAGTTATAATTGAATGACCTAAGGGTCTGAGTTGTATTCTCACAAACATCAGTGCACCAATATAATTCCAATGGACCTAACTCATATTTATACTAATTTCTTCTTACACCACTGAATTTTACATTAGATACCAAAATGCAAGAGTATTAATCAGAATTGGGCACTGCAGTCTTGACTAGAATTTCTCACTTACACAAAACCAAGAAAACAGAATCAGCAGCTGAGACTTGTTTCAAGTGCAGAGGTTGCCCTTTCTATGAAGAAAGGAGATGTGAAACTCTTTAGTCTGACTTTATTTCTGACTGAAATATCTTTGTTTCTTGCTTTGATGCTTTTATCACCATAAAACATGAAGCCAAGAGAAAAAGAAGGATGATTAAACACCCACTAGTGGAAATCCTTGGATGCAAAGTATTTCTCACTTGGGCTCTTAGCTGTCAGGACTTTTGCTCGGCAAGGGTGGTTTGCAGCAGCATCCACCTGTCAATAGCCACAGAAGTTACTTTAAAGAACTTTATCTGCATCCATCTAGAGAAAATAACTCATAGTCACAGAAATGCTCATACCCACATTCAGCATAGAGGACGGCAGTGAACAAGTCAGAAACCAAAATGATAGCCATAAAACTCTTTGTTTACATTTGCAGAAATATATGTTTTCTGTAACAGCCTGAAGTTTGAAGGCTGCAATGTCATATACCATCAGAGACAAGTGTACACTTCTCTCAAGATTTCTTGAGGCACACAATGCATCAGAGTTATAAGAGAATAAAGAAGAAGAAAAGAAATACAGCAAAAGGTAAAGTGTAGGAGAATAAGCCAAAGTACAGTTAAATCACACCGAGTAGCAAATTAAAAGATAGTGCATTAGGGAACATAGCAATGAACTTGTAGTCAAGATCAATGTATTATATTCATGGTTCCCATATTTATTTTGTGCTTTTTCTCAGATTACTGGATTTCCCCATTGTTCATTTGAGACAGCATGCTGTTTTAGGCTGGGATAGAGTTAATTTTCTTCACAGTTGTTTGATGGGACTGTGTTTTGTATTTGGGCTGGGAACAATGCAGATAACATAGAGAGATATTTCACTTATTGCTGAGCAGACCTTACATAGAGCCAAGCCTTTCCTCTCCTCATACCACCACACCAACAAAGAAGCTGTGGAGCACAAGAAGCTGGGAGGAGACATAGCTGGGACAGCTGCCCCCAACTGACCACAGGGATATCCCATCCCATATGGTGACATGCTCAGCATATAAAGCTGGGGGAAGAAGAAGGAAGGAGGGGGCATTCAGTGTGATGGTGTTTGCCTTCCCAAGGCACTGTTACACATGATGGAGCCCTTCTGTCCTGGGAATGACTGAACAACCTGGCTGTTCATGGAAAGTAGTGAATTAATTCTTTGGTTTGCTTTGCTTGCATGCACAGCTTTGTCTTCATCAATTAACCTGTCTTTATCAATTCATCAGTTTTCTCATTTTTACTCTTCTAATTCTCTCCCTCATCCCACCAAGGGCAGTGAGTGAGTGGTTGGGTGGGGCTCAGTTAATGCTGGATTTAAACTGCAACACACAGCCACAAATGAAAAAAAAAAAAAAAGCATAAAAGTCAGGTTTGGTTCATTGTTTGGTTGGTCTGAAACCCTCAGACAAACCCTACTGAACATGACTGTTCTAAGTGTCAATAACTTGCACAGCTGAGGCAATCTGGAACTTCTATGACAAAGAAGGGTGGTTGTTAATATTTGCCAGCCACTGAAGAAGACTGAATGCTGTAGAAAAAAAGTCTGTTTCTGTAGAAAAGTAAAAATGAATAAATTTGAGCAGATAGAAAGGAAGACTTAACGTGGCAAGAGGAGAAATTGGATTTCTGTTCTGGGTTATGGCTGAATGTACCTTTAGTAATACTCTATTTTAAAGATTTTTTTTTTTTTTTTGCCTCAATTTCTGTTTCTTAAATAGGAATATTTGTCTATCTATATCATGGAACAAAAGAAGGCTTGGGAGCAAGGACAACTTTTGAGAGTCACGCTCCCTCTGAGTAAATGTTTTTTGCATGATGTTTCACTGTGCTTTCTGTTATGCAAGAAGACAATGGGTAGCAGTGTCTTGGAAAACACACTTACAGACATATATGCTACTGCTACATATGAAGCATTCTTGAGCTTGTACTTGTATGCTTGTGCTACTTTAACATAAAGTCTAATTTTTTTCAGCATTATCCTGCAAAGTAGAAGTTCCTTTGTGTTCCAGATCCAGTCATTACTCTGGAGAAGGGGAGTAATGTACTTCCAGTGCTTTGTTTCTTCCCACATCAGACCACTCCTCACATAAACAGCTTCACTATTTCACAGACACTTATTGGAAATTGGAGATATTGCCATTTTTGTTTACTTTCTTTTTCCTGCTGTTTGGGTTTTAACAGAGCTTACACAAGTGTTCCCATCTAAGCATATTTGGAATTAATCTTTCAAGTAGGAGCTCATGCTGCAGTATCAAATGTTCTAGTAGCTAACATAGTGCATCTGCTAAATTCCCATCATCCTGTAAGATTGTACTTCTGCTTTAAAAAAAGCACTGACATTTTTGCCTGTCAATATTTTCTCATTGCTCGTGACATAGTTGTTCTTAAAACGCACAGTGTATCCTTTCTCTGTCTATATACATCATAATTATGCAGGAATGCAAATTGGATTTAACACATATAATTGCCACATATTTGGACATTTTCTTAAACTTGGAACCCAGTTTTTCCTTTGCCCCAGCAAATACCCACACATTTTCAAGTAAATAAACTGAAAGTCTAGTATCTACATCATCACACTCTCCTTTGACCAAACTATACAACACCTCACTGGCTTTCACTAAGAAGCTATTTTTAATGCATCCTAATCTATGTTACCAATGGGTGTGCTGTCTTCCATTCTTTAGGAAAGATATTTTAAAGGTTAAGTCAATTAAGGCTGTAAAGTTTATATGAAGCAAAATTAGTCAGTGAATCATCCTATTTCATTTGCATATAGTGCTTATTCCAACTTTTGATTTAACCAAATGGACAATAAGGGTGACATTTACCTCACAAAAAAATTAGACATTTCAGGTTCATAGTTATATCTGATCTCATCACCTTGGGCTCCCTTTCTAGTCAGCCGAGAAACAGAATTGTTTGAGAAAGATTAATCTGATCTATAGGATATGTCTGATTTGGTCAGTAAAGTACTGTGCAGAGAGACAGAACCAAAAAGCTCAGTACTGTGTGCCCAATCAAAGACCAAGCTCCCAAAGGGCTTTCTCTCAGTTAAAAGACAGGGCAATATAGAACAGTATTCAAAAAGGGGTCTTTGGTGGTTCCCATTTGTATTACTTGCTATACAGTGAAAAGAAAATAGTGTGATAAAGTGAAAGTGCTTTCCAGAAGCAAAGTACATGCAATGATAAACTATTAAGTTTACAGAACCATATTAATTTATTAAGCCTTATTATGATGGATGTCTTTCATTAGTAGTACTACTGCTATTATTAATAATGATTACCATCTATGGTGATTTTTATATGGAGAGAAAAGCCTGATGATGTGTAATGTAAAAGGGTGCAAAACATTTTTCCAGCCCCTGAATGTTTTCTGCTTGTTTTTACTGAATTGCACAGCGATAGCCAGGGCAAAACACCGGCCCAGTACATCTCCTGTGCAGTCCTTCCCGTCCTATACTAAACATCAATGTGCGCTTCCTGAAGAAAGGCCAGGCCTAGAAGGGACACCTGAATATTTTTGTCTGATAATTATTCCCTTGTGAAAGAAATGAGTTCTTTCTGTAACAGAATGTTCTTCCAAAATGGGAAATCTGATGCTTAATCATGCCAACACTCCATATATCTAATGACAAGTATCAAAGACATTTATAAGGCAGCACGAATCATCTGTCCAATCTCAGTTATTTACTTTCAGCAGTTGCCATCCCCAGCTGTTTTCCCTCTATCGTAAGCTTTATTTCACATGCTATGGATAAAGGTTTTAAAGACTCATCTTTGTCTGAAGCATTCTCATTTCAACTGATGGGGTTTTTTTGAGTTTTCTGATCTTCTAAGATAAGAAGGGGAAAATCATCTGCCTATGTGAAAAGGCCAAGTTCTCTCTAAGTGAGTGAAAATTCCTGAGAGTGTTTTAAGCTGTTACATTCTTGCTAAAGTTCTCTGAAAGTGCACCTAATATTCAGATATTTTTGAAATTCAGTGCTAGTATTTTCTTGATCACTCACTTTCCACAGGGCAGTACCAATCTGACAGGGAAAATCATGATCTGTGTTTATATAGTCTAATAGGAACTGTCAAAACAGTCACTAGTCAATCAGTCATCTGTCTCTCATTTTTCAAAGCATTTTATAATACTTTGTGGACTTGTACAGGTTCCAGACAGATATGGCACAAGATACAGTTGATTTAGAATGTCAGGCATTAACAATGAAAACCTTCAAGGACTCCTTCTTTGTCTCATTATGAAATAGAAAGAAAAGTGCATGGCAGGGAAAATAGTAGACATGAATAGACATGATTTTTTTTTGAGTCCTTAATATATCACGAAACAAAAGTCTTCTTGATCTTTACTTCATATAACACTCTTAACAGCTCATACAGCTCACTTGCCCAGAGGTGCTAAATGGCTTTAAAGTGTAATATTGTTCTGCTGTATTGCTGACCTCTCTGTTCTCTTGGGGATTGTTTTAAATTTCGCTGCCATTCTGTTAGAGAGAGTTCCCATAGCCTTTATGGCCTGAGTTTCCCACACAGACACCTTGCAGTTGACAGCAAGCAGCAGCATCTGTTATTCTTTACATGTGCTGCACATGTAGTTTGAGAACAGGCTGTGTGTCCAGAGGATTTGAGATATGCTAACTGTGTCAGCGGATGACAGGAATAGTAGTGTGATGTTGTGTATACGCTGTGTGTGTAATCAGGGTTTCCAGATGACCAAAGCCTTGGCTCTGAATAACTTCTGAACACTGAATGAAGACAGTGTTTCTCACAATTTGCATTTTTGCAGTACTGGGGAGAGAAGAATTCAGATATATTTTCCTTTGAACTATGGTGAAGACTGTGGATGGCTAAGTGCTTAATTTCTCTGTGTGATGCTTCTGACTCTAAAAAATGCTTATCTGGTCAAGGAAATGGCAGAAAGAGAGTAAAAAAGAATTACGAAAAAATAATGAACAATATGAGTAAGATATCTCTATTCTGATAGTTAAAATTATACAGTTATGCAAAACTTCATCAAATCACTTCAGTAAGGCAACACAGACCTAAATAAGGAACCAATTTTGTAACAAATTTATGGAAAAATCTACCAGAAAATTTCTGCACTCAAAGAAGAGGCCTTTGAAGCAGAATAACTTCTTGTTTATGGTGAAAGAAGAAAACATGCATCTTTTGAAACTTTTAGAGTCACTTGGATAGAAGGAATTGTTCTAGACAAGGGCATTAAAATACTTCTGAACAAAATAAATATAAACTCTAACAAAGTAAATATAAACTCTAAACCCAGCACCACATCTGTTTTTCCAATCTCAAATGATTATGTGCAGACACCCAGAAGTCCTCTCTACAGTAGTGCACAGCCTCTGCCTCCAAAATTTCTGATCCAAAACCTGTTCAAGTACTAAAGTCTCCCCATTAGCTTTTAAAGGTACAAGACTATTGACAAGAGCAAAACAAGAAAGACAAAATGAAGGCTCTGTGAGGAATTAGAGTGCACATTGCTCCACAGCGTGTTGTCTCCCAACATAACTCATATTCTATCTGAAATCATGGAGGAGAGAATCACAGTGAGCTAAAGGAACAGAAGGCCTTCTTATATGTTCTACGTATTCCATTTTTTCATCTCAATGTATAATGTAGGACTAAGGTGGTTTAATTTTAAACCAAAGATCAAATGTTCCCTGTCCAGCTTAGTTTGCAGAGAACACACTCACACTGAATAAGGACCCCTCAAGGTAAATTATTTATAATCACATATCATTAAAACTGAAAGGATTGGGAACAGTTTCCACATCACATACACATTGTAAACTTTCAGACCCTCTACCACTGTGGAAACTGCTGTCTAGTTCTTTCAGGAAGGAAGGAATTGGATCTTTCTAAACAATTGTAAATGAAACAAGACCAGGTGTTCAAGAGGCTGATTTCTTTGAGGCTGAGCATAGGTATTAATACCTACTGGCAGATCTCTTTAATATCAGATCTAAACTTCCTGCTGAAGCCAATGGAGATGTTTTGACTCCTGGAATTTGAATTAAGTCTTTAGTTTACCCTCATATAAATTGGGCCAACTTCTTAATTTTGGAAACAGCTGCTAGAACCAATGAAGCAAATACATCCAGTGGTGTGTATTTTGTTTAAGCTCATTCTGTTCTGAAAACTTCTGAAAATTAAATACTGTCAAGATTACTGTAAATCATGGTTTTATTATCCAGGACATAGATTCTTATGCATATTGAGACAAAAACAGCTTAAGATTCATGGAAACAGTACTACTGACTAAACTCTATGAGATCACAACTTGGTTTATTTTCCCCTTACCCCAACTCTCAATAAGCAGGCTCATACACATTTTTTTTAGTTCTGTAGTGTGATCATCACCACTACTATTGGAAAATTTATTTTAATTACTTAAATAAGGTAATTTCAAATGCTTAATTTTCACAGAGATCAGAGGAAAAGAAGGCAGATGTAGATGTATCTACCAAAAATTCATTATGAAGAAATAGAATTTGTCTTCCTTCTTTGTTTGCTTTACATCTGTTTTTCCAAAGTGCAGTAACAGAGCTAGAGGTTGAATGAAAAATACCCCACCATTCTCTCATGTGTGAATACATGGTCAAATGAATTTGAGATAAGTATCAGTTTACTATCAGCAACAATATCCTGGACCATTAAAAGACTGTTGAAAAGTTGCACAGAATCAGCCCAGAAAGTTACAAATGAAGGTGACCAAACCAACACTGGGGATTCTCCCCCAGAGGGAATGTGTTTTGATTCATCCTGTTATGGCATTGCTGCTGCATGTTGTGCTGATTTTGGCTGGGATAGAGATTATTTTCTTCACAGTAGCTTGTATGGGGCTCTGTTTTGGATACACTGCAATCAGTGTTGATAATTCTGGAATATTTTCATTATTGTTGAGTAGACCTTACATGGGGTCAAGGTCTTTTCTGCTTTTTGCATGACTCTCCAGCAAGGAGTATGGGGGTGCACAAGCATTTGAGAGGGGATACAGCCAGGACAGAGGGCCCCAAAGGAACACAGGGGTATCCCATCTCATAGGGTGACATGCTCAGCACATAAAACTGAGGGGGAAAGAAAGAGGGACATTGGGAGTGGTGGCATTTATCTTCCTATGCCACCATTAGGTATGAAGGAGATGAGTTTTCCTGGAGATAGTCAAACACCTGCCTGCCCATGGGAAGTGGTAAATGAATTCCTTGTAATGCTTTGATTTTGTGCATGGGTTTTGTTCAGCCTATTATGCTGTCTTTAGCTTAACGTGGGAATTATCCTGATTTTACTCTTCTGATTCTGCCCCACCCCATCCCACCAGGGGAAGTGAATGGCTGTGAGGGGTTGAGTTGCTGGCTGGATTTAAACCATGACATGTAATTGGGATATTAAATAGCAGCATGAATATTAAAACTCCTGCTGTCATTAAAGCTTTGGTAAAGTTGTCATGAACATCCTTAGTCCAGTGCGAATGTAATTTACCTTTGCTCTTTCTTCCTGATAGGGCTTTTGACCAAATTCATGCCTTGTTTGCAGTGTTTAGGATTATTCTCACAATAAGGTCCATTGGAAAGACCTTGTTTCATGGACTTATAGGAGCTAATATTTACAGACTGAAGAAATTAACATTAGCCACCTAAATGAGGCAATCAGGAACTTAATATGCTATCTTCACCAACACTGAGTGATAGGACACCTCCATGGTGCAGTCTGATTTAAACTGCTTTTGGACACCCCTGTTTCAATTGCCTGAAAAAAACCCCAACATGTATGGGGGCCAACTTGTGTGTGTTAGAGTCCTAAGTTTATAAAGGAAAAATCTGTGGCACAATGATTATCTGAGTTGGCCAAAGTTTTATACAGCAAAGAGGATTTGTTTTCACTTGTTTCTGTCCATTAGGCCATAGACTTCCTGCTCTTTCTTATCAAAATGTGAGGAAATGCATCATATGTGATTTATTCTTTGATTTTTCCCTCTTATAGTGCATAGTTCTAGATGAGAGCTGATCAGTTAATTGCAATTCCTTACACCAAAATGGCATTTCTTTCAATGTTTCTAGACAGATGATAATGACTTTGAAGGAATGTTTCACTTTAGATGTTGAAGAAATACAGGAAAGGAGATTGCAAGTGAATGGTATAAGAAAGGATTTTACGGTAGCATTACAATCTGAAATGTTACTGAATAAAAATCAATAATGAGAGGCTACAAATGCTACCTAAACCATGAACCATAGAAGAAAAAAACCAAAGAAAACCAGCAAAAAAACCAACCAAACAAAAAAATTAGGAAGTCTGCCAAATATAAATACATGTCAGAATACACATTTTAAATTAATTTTCCCAGGAAAAGAGTACTGGTTTTATTCTGATGAAACCAAGTTTATTTGCTGTGGGAATCACTAGTAATGAGCAGCCATAATAAAGAGCCTGCTAAAGACTTGAATAAATATCTGAAGTAACAGTATTGTTTCTTTCTGGGCAAAAGGCGATAGCCAATCCAATTTTATGATTTGTTCATCAGTAGTTCTGTAGCCAGAATTCTATAATTCTATATTATTTTTCCTACTTGCAAATGTAAAATCCTTCAGAAATGTTTCAGTGCTGAAAGTCACAGAATTTTCTACCTACACTTGCTCCTCTCAACCTTATTTTAAAATTATAAGGGAAGTTGAGATATTTGCAATTAAACTGGCCTGATAGTGGCACCCTTCTTTTCCAGTCTTGAAGTAATCAACCAGACAGCTATCTCTGTTAACAAGAAACATGGCAAAACTGTATCCAGGTTTGGCACAAAGCTACCCTGTTAAATGGAAAGAACCAGAGATCACTGGTCACCATCATTGGCTTTTACTTTTGAACAATGACTGCTTGGGGTGTGAGTTAAGAAGTTTAGGGGACTGAATTCTCCTCTCTGTTACACCAATGTAATTTCACTGAGTTTTTTGGAATGGAACGAAAAACAGAGTCTGATGATATCTTACAGCTGTTCTTACTCAAAAGCTGATCATTTTCACAGCAGAATTTGTGTATTGTTCTGGAATCAGAAGGCAGATTGCATTCAAAAATTACATGAACCTTTCATATAATATTAGGATTGGTTTAGGTTTTTTCCTAAAATCTCTGAAAGCAGATAGAGAACATAACTGAGTGTGATAGTTTTGGCTTTAGTCAGCATAGGGCCCCATTTGGGCCTCAGTTTCTAGCAGGCCCCAAAGGATGTGACAAAGATTAGAGGGGACAGGTATCATCTGACTTAAGCAGCCAAAGAGGTATTTCATATCATCTGACATCATCAGGAAGTGTCGGGGAGTATAACAAGCAAGGGTTTCGGTCTCTTTCGGTCCATGCTTCTGACCAGGAGGGTTCCTGCTCCTTAACTCCTGAGATTAGGCCCTGCTGTCGATCCGCGCGGCTGTTTACCCAGGGACGTGAGCATTGTTAATTTCTCTTTCCCTCTTGCTGGGAGGATTCCTTTGGGAAGGAGGCTTGGGTGGTTTTGGAGTTTCGCTTGTTAGCTGGAGCGATCTCGGGGAAACTGTTGTTGTTGTTGTTCCCTGTCACTATGTGCTTTTCTCTATTCTGTGTTACGTTTTCTTCTTTTCAGAGTAAATATAAAACCCTCACCGTGTCTAAAGCCTCGTTTCTGTTGTTTTCCCTCACTCTCCTGCTCTGGGAGTGGACTTTTTGACTGAGTACCAGGCAGTTGGCATTCTGCCAGTTAAAACTATAACACTGAGGGAATAGTGAGACTTTTGGCATAGCCTAAGGATATTATTACCTCCCCTACAATCTTACTTCAGCAGGTTACAAAGGAGCAGCATCTTACAGGCAGAGCTTGTTGCAAATTAAGTATGAAATGCTACATGCAGTCTTTAATGGGATATAAAATAGACTCATGTCATAGAGAAACAAGTGTAAAAGTTGGTATTTCCTAGAGAACTAGAGAAACTGGAATCAACACAAGGTATTCTTTGAGAAACCAATGTTCCAGGATGGTTTTAACCTGAGCTATTAAGTAAAGCGGCGTCAATATGGGATTACAGTTAAAGAAAAGTACAAGGAGATTACAAGTGGTCAGAACATATATTCCCTTAAGGTTAAGTGAAAGTGAGTTTGCTTAATTTAAGGAAGAAGAAACTATCCAAAGTGGTTCAGCATATATGAAGCTATTGTAATGGCAATCATTTGTGAACATTGGGGAATCATCAGGAAATCAACTTAAATATTCAATCATGTGCATCCAATACTAAGAGGAAAATTTGTGAATTAAGTATTGCATCATAAAATATCTAAGGAAACTCTGTTTCCTTCCATTTGTCTTCAGTGGTGGAACTGCTTGATCCTGCCTAAGTGTAGGAGCAGAGACAAGATAGTCTCTGAAGATCTCTACAGATCTACGTTTCTGTGATTCCACAGTCACACAGAACTTAGTCTTTAGCTTAAAACACAAGGGAAACTTAGTTTTCAGATAGTCCTCACCCGACTCTGATCTAGCTGGACCAATCTTCATGTAGACAAACTGCTGTAAATCCAGTCCTGCCTTTCACAGTTTCAAATAATTTTATTTCAGCTTGAAGAATTCAGACATTGTAACTCCTCTAAGGGGGACTTAGAAAAATTGTCATAGCTAATAGCTTTTACAGTTTTCAATGTCTAATACTCTACCTCCTGATATAGGAAGAAGATACATGACATCTCCTTACAATGACCTTACAAACAAATGTTCAGTAACACATGATGAGAAAGTAATGAGATGGGACTGAATAGAGAAGAAAGGAAAGGTGAAATATTATCAAGATTATGTATGACTACCCAATAAAAATGTTGACAGACTGAAAGGGGTATTTTCAGGGGAGGAGTTAAATGTGCATATTTCTTCATTTTATTTGGTGCAAATAAGCATCAGACATGTTGCCAAATTTTAGTCATTTTTATTTATATGCTGCAGCTGAAACAATGCCTGAACATTGTGGTGTCTTTACGTTTGCGGGTTTTTCTTATTCTCTTGGTCCTTCAATATTCTAAATGATGCAATTAGCTTTTTTTACAGTTGGGGTTTCACTTTATATTTTATTCATAGTAAATGTATATCCATAAATATTCATGCATGCACACACAGACAGAGAAAATCCTTTTGCAAAGACACTAATGATTTCTGTTTGCAAAAGATAATTTTGCTAGAGCCTTGGTACCTTCTCAAATCTTAGCAGGTGGGCCCTAATAGTTAAATGTAAAACTTGTTATTGTGTAAAATTCCTGTCACCATCACTGTACAAAACTGTTTTAGAAAAACAAAACTGATTAGCATAATACTGTATGGTTTGCTGTAATACAATTCCATTGAATCTCACTGCATTGCTTCTATATTGGTGCCATTCCATTAACTCACACTGTATGTCCACCCTTTGTGAAATGAATGATGACAACATATATAATCTTGGGAGAAGAAACTTGTTTTTGATGACAAACCACAAAAAGAAATGAGTTTTGGCTTTATTGCCAGAAATGGGAGAAGAAGGATTTGTTGTACTGTGCTCCCCCGCCCCAGCAACAACTAATGAGGCAGCTTAAAAGGCAGAAAATCTCTCTTGTTAATTGCAATGTTCATATTAGGAAGTGCATCAAAATAAGGATCTTTTCTCCTCCTACAAATCTAATTATGAAAAGTTCAAGAAATCATCTGAATAAGCAAAATACACAACAAAATTATACAAGCAACTCAGAGCCACAGAAATGCAATAAAATATTTCTCTGGACAGCCATGTTTTGCTCCCATAAAACAGAAGCACAACTTCCAGAGAGGCTGACATCCTCACCATGTTAAAATGTGTGTTAACTAACCAAAGTTCTGACAAATATATTAACCATCCTTACATCTCTAGTCCTGGAATTATTCTTATTTATAGAAATTTTATACTCTCAGTCAGTGCAGACAAAACTTTGAAAATCCAATTTTACACTTGAATATCTCCTGGCTTAATTAGTGTATGGGGTAAAGTAAATATAAACCCAATTCATTCAGTAATAAGAGTGACAGGATTGACCCAGAGACAGACTCTGAAAACAGTCTCATCACTTCAAGTGGTAAAAGAGGACTAAAAGTGGCCTGATAGTGGCTAATAGAAATAGTTCTGGGAAGTTTGGAAGACTAAGAGAAAAATTCTTAGGCTAAATCAAATTGATAAATATTTTCTGCCAAAAAATATAAATAAAATAATTAAAAAAAAAAAAAAGTCACATTTCCAAGAAGGCCATGCTACTTTCTGACACAAAATAAATCATCTTATGTTTAGGACATTTTCATTTTGTTCATTTAAAACCAATTATATGCAGGAAAATTAACAGGTCACCATTTTAGTTCATTTTAATATTTTTAAATTTGTAACTTTTCAATTGTTTTAAAATAGAAATGTTATGCACGTTTCAGAAATTAAAAGATTCTTTTCCAGGAAACAATACATAATGAATTTGAAAATCACCTTTCAGTCAGTCCACACCAACCTGTATTTTGGATAGTTACCTCCTTAACTGAATACTTCACTAGCTGTACCTTGCATCTGGCAAATCAACACTACAAGGTAAAACCAAAAAGACACTTTTCACAATGCAGTAACCCTAATATAAATCATTGTTAAACTATGTCACTTAGTGAAAAACATACTGAGACTTTGTTGAGTCACACACTTGAGAAATTATGGAAAGTATACTTAGATACACAGTAACCAGATGTAATGTTAAATCTAACACTCAGAGTGTTCCACATTTGAAATCAACCAGGTTGAGAAAAAAATTCTTAAAATATTCACTCTCAGTATAGAAAGAAGTCCAGCTTTGAGGTAATCTAGACTTGAAAAGGAAAAAGAGAATACTCACTTCACTAGAGCGCTAAGATTAAACTCTTCAGAGACAGCATTATTTAGCTTACACACAGTGCCCAGTTGATATGTCTCTATTGCTTCAGCAACCCAAATCAATATCTCTCCATGGTGTTGCATTATTCAAGATATATCAACTTATTTGGAGCTACCTCAAGGATCTCTGAACTGCGTTACTGTTATGATTTGCATCATACAAATGAACCTCAGAAGCTGGTGGACAGAAGAATATTGTGCTAGAAAAATCAGACCTGACAGAGTCAAAAATTGAGATGTTTGTTTATCTCATAGTGTCTTGGGATTCTTCCCCATGTCCCCAGACTGCCCATTTTCCTGTATGTGTTTTGAGATTCTCTGTATTTTTAGATTCCGGTGAGTTGTAGGTGGCCTTAGCCACTGCTTATTCTTGAAGAATTCTTAATAACTGAGTTGTGAGCTTGAGAGGTACAAGACTTTTTAAACAATTTGAAAACCCAGACCAACTCTGTACAAGCCAATTAGCTCTGCAGACAGATAAGTCTCCATGACACCTGGGATGCCACAATTTTCAGATTATTGACTTTCATGGCTGACTGTTCCTGAGCTTTCTGCAAAACTAGGAGACAAGGTAAGACAGAGAATAACCTCCCAAAGTGATTTTTTAAAGATTTTGCTCCTGTACATTGATTTTTAAATTTGTACTTTGTCCCTGATTTAGGTACATCTTGGGGGTTTTAAGTTTTATTTTGCTTTGTGGGTGTTTTTTTTCCACAACCTTGGCATTTTCTTTTAAAGGAGCCATTTGGAATTTTCTGTACCACTTTCTCTTTGTTTCATGTCACCAGCTCAGATGTACTTTGAGCCAAAGTATGCTCCTGCAATGAATCAGAGATAATAAATCAGAACTTTTCTTCTGGACTTATGCTTCCCTATAGTGAGGGCAAAAACGGCATAACATATTCAAGGCAATTGTGTTTGTCTCTCAGCACTGCTTTATTCCTAGTAGTGATTATAGAAGTGCAAAGAACAATTACAAGTCAGGCCACATTCTTCCCTAAGTATAAAACCCTTGCATGGCTTTCAGCACATTCTAATTTATCAGCTTCATGAAGGAACTCAGAGCACGTAAATGTGCTTATTTTTATAAGTATTGGTCTGTACTGGGATTGTACCTTGCATAAATTCTGCATCTTTGCAAGTATCTACTTACTTGTAAAGATAAGCAAACTTCATACCCATTCTCAACTTCTAAAAATGTTCCAATATCTAGAAAACAGAGAAAGGTAGAATGGAAAGGATCTAAAGATTATTTGTGAAGTGGCCAAAGCCCCTTGAATTGAAATACTTTAAAAGATTGTGCAATAATTTGAGTTTATTTTATTGCAGAATAGCTGTTTAGGTCTAATTGATATAAATATTTACTTCCCTAAGATCTGTGGACTTGGACAGACGAGCTTATCACATACTTCTGAAGATCTAAGGTTCTCCACCTCTGATAAGGTGCTCTGTAGAGTCTTGTGGTGGTATAAGTTATGTAGCATGGTATCAACTAAATTAGATAAAAGTGGAAGTTGAAGGACACCTCAAAACTGATAAAAGCAAAAAGAGTTCTTTAGGATGCTAATCCCAGATCTAGCAGAGAGCCTGGCTCAGCAAATTCGATGAGACTAACAACTTTCTTATCCTCAACCTTCTAAGAAAGAAGCCTGCAAAGAGGCAGTGAAAATGAAAACAAACAAACAAACAAACAAACAAACACCAAAACTCCATTGTTCAAAAAGGTGTATGGGTCATTAGTTTGTTCGATTTGAGAAGACTGATATATGGCCATGTTTACAAAGACCAAAAATTTTCTTACCATTTTGACATGTAATATCACAAGGGTTTTTAAGTGTACTGGTGTAAACAATACAAAAACATTCACAATAAAACATGAATCATTCAATCCTATGATAGAAATAATTTTTATCAGGACACTATTTCCCCATGGTTGTACCTAATACATCCTTTTCACAAGTGCCATTCTTTAAGAAAGTAATTTAAATTTCTGTATTCAGTGGTTTTATCTCTGCAGCTCTATGGAAATGTTGCTGTAACACTGGAAACCATGACAACTGGTGCCAGTTTCTGATTTCATTACAAAGTTACACCTTACCCAGCTTCACAAACCTTTCGGAGAAGATCGACTTCATAATTTCACAACTAAATCTTTCTGAAAATATGTGTTTTAATACAACAATGCTTCTTCGTTTGATCTCTCAATTTAAAGAAGTCACCATTACATTGGTACTGCTGTGCTTTTTCAATTGTTCCCTAATGGTGCCACTATTTTTTGACTAAAACCCAAGCAGAAAAATCTTCAGGTACAAAAGACCTCAGGAAATAAATTATGTGAACTTATGGTCTTAATACACATCTATACACAGGCAAAGTTTGTTGCATAAACTTTTTACTTTTAGGAGTCACGCTTTGGCAATTCAGTGGGTTTTAATATGCATTTCTAAGTTCCTCCAAGTCATCAGCCCCTGGAACTGGAGAGGTCTGAGATTCCTTTCATTCTTTAGTATGGAACTATTTCCTTTTACTTGTTGCTAAGTCTTCATAAAACATCATTATTAGGACACACCGAGGAAGTGCACTGAACTGTTACCTGGACCACTGTGGTCTTGAGAATGGAATGCTCTAACAATTCACAGTTTAGTACTACTAATCCTGCCAATTTAAGAGTTCCCTACAACCAAGAACAGATCTAAAACACAGGCAGAATTTGAAGTATCTTATTCATTGGGTTAAGCAATTCTCCTCTCATTGTGTTGGTATTTGTGGCTACAGTCTTGATTCTGAATTACTTTCTTTTGGTCTAATCACAAAGAAGCCTAATAAAGTAATCTCGAATCAGTATTTCCACCAGTCCTAAGTCTGAAGAGAGGACTTTTTCCCAATTCACTGCTAAATACAGACATCCAAAATTTCTTGTACCAATTACTATGTTAGTACTTTAGCAGCAAAACAGAATTTAAAGGAATGTTATTAAACTGAGAAGACCAAATCCCATTAAACTTCAGAATGTCTTTGACTGCATTCTGACAATCTGTTCTCTTCTAGAATCCTCTGCAAATGATCATAACTAGATGCAAAATTTGAGAGTAGATGACCACTGACATTGATCAGTCATGGCTAACACAGAACTTCTTTGGTTTTGGCTGGGAACCTTAAGTTCACCTACATTCTAGTGCTTGGGAGTCAGCCAAATACTGTATGGGTGAACTTGGGAAGTAGATTAAGATCAGCTCACTGAAAATAGTCTATTAATTTGTCTCACCAATTTGAGACATGTCACATTTAATTTTAAGACTTTAACAGTGCAAATGCACCAGTATCTCCAATTGAAATCACTAGGAAATGTGTTTAGTAACTCCAGCAGTTATTGTAATAGTTTTCTATTATTTGTCTCTTGTTGAGGTAACGAGCAGCTTCTACCTGTGAATTGATACAGACTCTGCCCAAGTCAGAAACCAACACATGTCACTGTCAAACTATTACTTGTAATCCAGCACAATCTGATGCAAAGGTAGTTCGCAACTATTCCTCGGGAGTCTCAGCTCATGAAAAGAACAGACAATTGCCAGCTTCTGAAGGATCTCATCCTTTGCCACTGGCTTCCAAGTAAGATCGTGCTTGTTTCTTTTCTCTAACCTGGATGTCAGTGCAGTGGCTTTCCTACAGGTCTTTACAATCTCATGCCCTAAAAAGGCAAATATTATAGTGAAATTCATTAGTACCTTCAGAGAAACACAAACAGTAGGGTGTTATGTTACTTCATGCACTCCATGATGGATTTATATGTTTAAAAGCAACATATTACTGCATTTAAAAATAAACCTGTGTTTTTAATTCCTTGTCTAGACAGTGGTTCCAAAAAGCACATTCTATTTTCAGTCATCCTGAAATTTGAAGGTGCATTTATTATAAAATATTAATGACAATGACTTAAATCCTGCTCTGAAGTATCAGTAGGGACAGCTACTTATTACTTGGACTATTTGGGGTTCATCTATTGCCCAACATTTTACCTTTACATTTAACTTCTTCTCTCTCTGTCTTTACTTCATTAATCTTTGTCTTGCCATCTTCTAAGGCTTTATAATTCTATCCTTTATTTTTATGGTTACCTTGAAGGTGTTTATAGACTGTAGAAGGTATTTATTGGCTTTGATCATGTCTCCCCCTGAGGATGCTCTTCTCCCAGTCATATATTGCTTTAGTTCCCAGTGTGTTAGCTCACATATCTCACTTTCTTTTCTGGGCACCATTTTTGTTGCCCTTCTTTGTATTTTCTCCTGACTGTTCTATGTGCTTTTGTACTGTAAGAACCATCATGACATGTAATACATAACACAGAATTCCAGGTGTTTTTTCTGCCAGTGCTATATAAACAACAACAAAAAGTCCCTTACTGCATAAACTGTAAAATTGTTTTCTCGAGTTCGCTGTTGGTTGAGAGTTTAATTTTGATAAGCATAATTTTTAACAGGCCAAGTACTGTTCTGAAATCTATTTTACTCAAATCACAATGCCATTTTGTGAGGTTGAAACCTCTGCTTTTTCCTGTATTTTTTGTGGCCAAGTAATTTTCTTTCCATGCCTTGCTCTCACGGAATTCATAATAGTTTTCACCTGGGTTGTTATGCTGCTGTATTTCAAAAGTAAGGAGGAATATGAAGAAAGAGTTTTCATTTGGACCCATAACTTTTAAATAGTCATCTAGAGCACTGTTGTCACTGTCATTAGTCTGCTGCCCTATAATATCAATATTAATGGCAGCTTTGTTTTTAATTTTAACCAAAATAAAGACAGGCTCTGGGACTAGGTAATATCACCTGGGTAAAATGGGACTCCTGTGTTCCAGTGACAATTAAAACAGTACTTCTTTCACTGTCCTTTTTTCTGTTAGATCTTTTCTTGCCATGTCAGTATGCTTATCAGTAACTCATAAAAACTGTCATTAACATTGTGCAAAGGCACTAACTATGGAGGTTTTCTTAACGCTTTCATAGATTGTGCTTGTCTAGGCTGCTTTTGTACAGTTTCCCAGCTTCACATAGTAGTACAGTCTGAAAATCTCACTATTCCTGTATAGAATTTTATCCTTTGAATAGTCCTGCTAGTTTCATGAAGCATAATTACTATTGCAGAATCACAGAATATGATAATTTTTAAGCGACCCACAAGGATTATCAAATCCAACTCTTATTCCTGCACAGGACCATGCCAAGAGCCACACCATGAGCCTGAGAGGATTGTCCAAATGCTCCTTGAGCTCTGTCAGGCTCAGTGCTGTGACAATTTCCCTGGGGAGCCTGTTTCAGTGCCCAGCCACCCTCTGGGTGAAGAACCTTTTTCTGATATCCAACCTAAACCTCCCGTGACACAATTTCAGAACATTCCCTCAGGTCCTGTCCCTAGTCACCACAGAGAAAATATCAGTGCCTTTCCCCCCACCCCCCCCTTCTCCCCCGTAAGTGACAAAAAACTGAATTAATATTGTACATTATTTTCAATTTCTGAACAATTTCTGCTGATCTTGTAAATCTTTTTACACCTTTCAAATACATTGATACATTTTATTTTTTCTGCAGATACTAGAAGTTTTTTAGAAATTACTTTTTCAAGAACAAAGTAATACCAGGGTTCTGACAAGTTTTGTTTACAAAATGATTACATGGTGGAGAATGCCATTTAGATTTCAGTGCTTTATGTAAATAAAACAAGTATGCAACTACACAAAGCCTCATTAAATAAGGTTAAAAGACATACAATCAAATGATGCACTTATTAGGTAGAATTTAGTATGTCATGTTTCTCACAAGCATAATTAGGTTGGAAAATGAATCTATATGTAAATAAGTGAAGTTCTTGTATTTGAGGATAAACAAAGTAAGAGATAATATTAATCACCAAATTTATCATTTATAGAAAGCATGTTCATAAAGAGGTTTCAAAAGAGTTAATTTCCAGGCCAGAATCTAATAAGATACCCATTTTTTTTTGGCTACCCTAACTCCTCATGAGCCATGTTTAGAACGACAGAGTGCAGGTGCTTATGAGTCTGTTTTGATATAATATGGAAGTCATCTCTTGTTTTTCTGCCACTAGAAGTTTACATTACTTAATTCTGATGTTCACTGGAAAACCTAAACCAAATAATCTTTTTTGGCACATGTTTATGCAGAAATTATTTTGTTCTGGACTTACAGGAGTCAATCAGAAACTGAAAGTGAAGAGATTGAGGAAAGGACTCTCCCCAGGTGTTTTCAGCTTGCACCATGAAGACACAAGCCAGTTAAATCAGCTGTCAAACCCTTTAGGTATTTTCTGTCTTAAAATCTACAGTCAGGAGACATGTCGCAAAGATTCAAACTGCAAGGCTGGTGGTTCCAGTTTTGGTTTGGGTTTGTGGTTGTTTGGTTTTTTTAATTTTATTTTTATGGCTCATTTTTGTCTTTAGATTACAAAGGAAAATTAAACTGAACATTGCACTGATCATATTTTCAGTAGTAATCCACTTCATATCAATGTTTTGCTGTTGTATCTCTCAGTGACAATGAAAACATCCACATCACCCACTTGGGCAGTTTCTGGAAAAATTTCAAGTGGTCATCTAGAGCTGGATAGAAGCTTTTAGGAGATGAAGTCTCTCACTCCTGTTTTGTACTCCACCTCTTCTACAGAAGGACTTAAATTCACTCCTGGCTATGTTTTTAATCAAAATATGACCTTTAATTTCAGGTGGTTGATTTTTGTAAATCTCTCACTCTCTTTCCCGGCCCCGCCACTTTTGTGGTAATAATAAATCATTTAAAACAAATACTAGCTAGGAAAGCAAACCTACTTTAGGTCATTAATGTCATCTTCTGTTCACTGTGGATTACCAAGGTTTGTTTCAGAACTGGCAAGGCAAAAAAAAAAAAACTCTCCAAAATAAAAATACCCAATGTAAGGTGGAACAAGCTGCCTTATGAACATTTTTGAGAAATGTTGTTCAGGAAAGAAAGGTGGGGGGGTGGTGCCATGTCAGGCCAGGGGTGAGGTGCCTGCCTGTCCCCTACTCAGTGTCATGGGGAAAAGACATGCCCGGGGCAGGTCCAGGCTCTTGTGACAAGAGGAACAGACACACCTGCAGCATTCGCTGCCCTGCACACAAGGGTCCAGCCCTGCTGGAAGGATGGGCTTATGAGCTGCATTGAACTGGCAGGATGAGCTGGCAGAGGGCGTCAAGGTGCCCCTTCATCAGCTGTCCCCTCCTCAGGTGCCCCTGCACCCGCTCCAGCCAGTTCCCTGGCAATGGACACTGGACACAGCCCCAGTTCTTGGAGGGCGCTTCCCAAATCCTGTGCTGGGCTGTTTGTGGGATTTTCCTCTGAATATCCAAAATGTGGAATTTGTAACAAATGGGTATTCAGTCTATAATTATGTTCTTGGTGGTGTGCTGGGATGAGGCCTGAAGTTTGTGTTAAGAATTCAGGTTATGATGAAGTTAAACTTGATAATTAACAAGTATACATAAGGTTTGAAGTTTGGAATGCTTATATGTTCACCCTCATGTAATCATTGTGGTTTGCTGTTGATGTGTTGGTGTGTGTTTTGTAGGGGTAGAAAATGAATTTTGTAATACACACATACTATATTTGTGAATGCTGGCAAGAGATTGTGAAAAGTGAAGATATACATTCTGAGTGTCAGTGAGGCATCTTTAGCAAATTGACATTTTGCCCATTCAAGTACCCTGTGATTTGCCATTCAGCTACTGAATCTGAATATAATAATGTCAGATAATACCTACTTAGCTTTCTCAGCTGGAAGCTTGCTCCTTTGAGATGCATGTTACTTTTTGCAAGCTTGTTTGATGTGGGTAGAAAACCCTCATAAGAATTAAAAATACAACACCTGGGAGATGAGTAAACATACAATCATTTGGAATAGACTTTATACCCAGCAGACATCAGCGCCGTAGCTTGGAGCAAGGCTGAGGAGGTCTAAAGACACTAATTATTGTAGTCAGGCAATCGAAATAATGGGGACCTGACAGTATGACAGATAAACAACTAGTAAATTAATGAGCAGGATGCCTGTCTTCCATCAAGGACTGCCAAATGTCTGTACAAGACACTACAGGTGACACTGGCATTGTGTGCAGACCAAAATTACTATTTAAAGATTTGTGGCATGAACTGAACACATGGTGCTGCTAATGACTGGAGCTTGTGTGCCCACTGTGTATGGATAAAGTAATTAATCACTTTAAAATTACACAATAGGAGATTATAATTAATAAAAAACAATTAATTATATAGTGTACGAGGGAAGGAGAACAATTTGAATAATTTGGATTAAGGATGTTGGACTTAGAAATCCTTTTGGATCACTTACAATTTTTTTTGGTCACTGTACAATGTTGCGCTTGTTGTCCATACAATTAATCCAGTTTTGAGTTGCCTCTCATTCACTGATTGTGGGTGAAAGAAGCAGCTCTATGGAAGAGAGAGGATTATAGAAAGAGTTTGGAGTAGTGTCAAGGTCCTTGGATAACCTTCAAATTCCACAGTTGACCAGCAGTCACTGGGGTGGATATAGTGGTTAATGGCAGATGCAGAAGTAACTTATACGAACAATTATAATCACCATAAATTTGCATCCAGAATATTGACATAACTTCCTGAAGTAACCCTTCATACACTAATTGGCATCCCTGGAGGCATTTTACAAGCTTTGGCTGGGAAAGTAAATATGTCAGTGGTGTCTTTACCAGTCCAGTGGCATGAAACCTGGTGTAGTAAACTTCAGTAGCATATCTGACTCATTCCACTTTTCACAGCATTCAAACTATCATCAGGACATAAAGATGTGTATTACATGATCTGTCAGCAGCCAGATGCTTCAGAAGAAAGTTTCAGACAACTGTTTTAGGCAGATGTTATATAATCTTCCTCCAGTCCTTCTCCTAAACCCTAATGGTAGGAAGTGGTTGAGGTCTGAGAGACCAGAGAATTACCTGTTGTGGCTAGGATAGAGGTGTAGCCTTGTATTTCCTTTGGGGTAGATATGATCTCTTGCTGCAGGGCGGAGTGAACATCCCTCCTCATGCTGGCAAATCCTACTGGGTGTTCCCCCATGGAATCAGAGAATATTTGATGAATTAAAGCTTCAAAGAGTTAATCTAATCTGTGCCCAGTTGCCTGGCACTGTCTGTGGATGTACATTGGGAAGCTGAGTTAGGGAGTATAGGCTTTCAGTGTAGGGCCTCAGTATGTTGTTGAAATATAAATGGTAAAAATAAAAATAGGAAAGGATCAGGTTTTTCCCAGTTAAGTAGAGGTTTGGTATTGGAGTCTCCATTATCACCAATAGGTTTTGATGATTTAGACAGGCCTTGGATCAACTGCTATGAATATTGTCCCAAAGAGCATTTTGAGTCATAATTTACAGTCATATTCCCATGCAAAGTAACTATTTGAGTTACTGATTTTATCTGACACACATTTGCAAATGGTTATCTGAAAGACCTGCTTCAAACCTGATGAAAACCTTGTACAGCCTATTCTAGAGTTCTCAGTTCTTTACTAAGTGCATTAAAGGGCAAATATTTCTCTGGGAAACATTAGTGCCATTAACAGCAGCTTCCACTTTTCCACTTTCCAGAAATTTAATCGCCTTCAAATACATAGGCTTCCAGAAATGTCAAAACACAAGCAAAGGGAAAAGGACACTATATCTATTCAATTACAGACTTGGGATATCACAGAAAATACAAGTTTGTCCCTTGGACTGAACAAGAAGGTTGATGGGTTTAGTAAACCAAACACCGTTCATGTGAATCACTTGTATACTTTGTGCGTTTACAGAACATTACCCATGTAATCACTGCACGGGGTTTATTAGGACAGAAGACAGTAACATGCACACTATCCTCATTTGTTGGTGGGTTTGTTTCATTAGGCATCCTCTTATAAACTAAGCAAATCTGTCAAAACACAACCCAGCAAGCCTGGATAATATTTCAATAAAATTTTGTATGTAAATTCTAAAACCTGTAGTGCAAGGGTTATGCCTTGCTGTCACTGCATGCTGAATCTAGCAAAATAGGGTCTTTCCACTAGTATAGATCTCAGGGTGCTACAAGAGGAATAAAGAAAAAAAAAAACCAATGCACATGTTAAGCAATCCAAGCCCCTCCCTCTGATGGTGGAAAAATGCCCCCTGCTGTGTGTTCATAGCAAGATTCATCATCACACTAAGTAGCAACAACAAAAACCCATCTATAAATGGCTTTATAAATGTCTTAGCAAATAATATCAGATCTATAACTTTAAAACATCTGAAAGCAAATAACTTTCCACCTGAATTATACAAAATTCTTATTTAGGAAAAAAAAAAGGAAGTGCCAGTATAAAAATAGAATGACCACTCATGCAAGAAATTAGGCATTTCCAGAACATATTTAGCTCAAGTAAACTGGAGCAGAAATGGTCAATGTGAAATAATAACAAGCTCTTGACCTTCCCTGGCCCTGTATGCATTTTCAAGAAATGATGTAATTTATTATTTCCACTGATGTCCACAAAGCAGTGGATCGGTTTACTTTGTATTCATTTATTCAGTCCTGAGTAATCAGTGTTTAACAGACTGTTGGAGCATGTCAGAATGAACAATTAAACCTGGTTGTTATAGAAGAAACTTGCCATTATTGCCAACGTTAGTTGTATGCGCTTTATTTTTTTAATAAAGAAGGAGTTTTACAAATTCAGTATATAATCTCATATTAAAAATGTACACATTTTATTTAGAATGGAAATATATTTCACACACTTGGTATCATAATACTTTGCATCAAGCTCTCAACTGATGATGCAGGCTGTAATTTTTTGTCAAGTCTGTTCTGCAAGGATAAGCAGACTGTGAAGAATGAACCAAGCTCTAGGAGAGGATCAGGAGAGATCAGCTATCCCATCAGAAAGGTACAAGGTTTTGGAAGAATATTTTCTAGAGTGCAGAAATTGAGTGGGTTTGGTTACTCCTCAAGGTCAGTCTGCTTCAGGGACAATACATTTAATAAACTCTGCCTATCAGTAAAAAGAAAAACATGCAGAAGCATTTTAAATGAGTGGGGCAGAACACATACAGGGAATCCTAGGGAGTGAAGAATCCATGAAGAACAAGTCTATTGAGAATTATGACAGAATAGAATAGTGTGTCTGATTTTTGGTGCCTTGTCATAGATGAAATTGGAATGGTTTCACTGTGGCCCATTAAGTCCTAGTGGGCTAAAATCTCACAGAGTAGCTTTCTAGTTCAGTCAGTGGAGACTGTGCCATTGGAGTAGAAATATCTGACTTTTATGCTTGTTGAAACCTTAAAATTTTGGCAGTATAATTACTACCTTGGTTGAATATACTCATGAATTCTGTAAGAGTCCTGTGACAATTTGGCTTTCTCATGAGAGAAGTGCAGAGAACTCTGTGAATTCCACAAGGTGGAACTGAATTTAGATCAAGATGTGAGCCTGTAAAAGGGCCTGCATGGTCCTGATTTCAGTGCAAGCTGGATGTGCATGAAAGTGGTGTTGGGTGTATATTTGTGTTACTGTCTGGTGCAACCCATCTATCGTGCCTTCTTCACTTTCATAGTTCTCTGTGCTTTTGGTGCCTGTCTGGACCACTCTCACAACAGCCACATTAGGAGGCTTGGCTGGTTTGGATGAGCTTTTCCATTTTTTTGCTGGTCAAATGGATGAAGGTGAATGTTTAGAGGCAGACCAGATCAGCTGAAGTTCAGTCTTTATCTGGTATCTCTAGTAATCACCAACAACACACTGTCATTTCCATGCCCTGTAAATTATCAGGTACTAGTGATGCTTTGTTGCAAAGCAGGATGGGGAGGTGGGAGAGGGGTAAAGTACAGTGAGAACAAAAGATTTGAGTCTCAAAGGCACCAAATTCAGAGCTGTTTGCCAATGGTTTCCTTCCCTGGGGTATTCAGAAGTAAAAGGAAGATATTTTGTGCCAAGAAACAGGTGGCTAAAGAAAGTTCTAAGAGACCCCTGTGCTCCTGTGTCATCAGCTGTGCCTGCATTTGCTTGCCTGTATTTGCAATGCAGCCTTTTGAATGAGCAGCAGGAGTGTGTCTGGTGTTTATGTGTTTATGCATGTAGCCAGCTATGAATTTTTAAGACTACAGAGTGAAATTCATTTTGCAATAATGAAGATTTTATCTGAGGTAACAAGTACCAGCAATGCAATGATTCAATTCAGAAAGATGGCACACAAAAAGCAAGTCTGCAAGTAACAGAACAGGTAAACATGAGTAGGCCAAATCTGTGAACTTTATGAGATACAAAATTATGAGGAAGGAATAGAAAAAGTGAAAAGTGCTTATCAGAACAGTTGTGTTGTGTTTCATGCTGTCATGTATAGAAAACCATAAATCTCATTCTTTGCCATTTGCTCCTGGAAAGCTACAAAAACCAGCACTTGGAGAAGTTACAAGGTACATTCTATGTGCTTGTGTGAAATGGGTCAAATCTTGTAGAGGATTAAAAGCAGTGACCTAAGTGAGGCAGCAGCCATTCTGCAATGACTCCACCTGCCATTTCTGGCTATGTATGTCATTGTTGGTTCTTGAAATGTCTCTCACTTATCAGAATTCTTGAGGACATGATATCTTGCCTCAGTGGAAAATACTGCTTGTTGAATGGTGTCAGTGTACCAATTAGTACAGATTATGGTTTACAAGTTAATAGTCAAACGGCTAATGTTTTTTTCCTAGGCTAAAGATAGTTCTTTCCTCAATCCCAAAATGCACAGTTTAGTCCCTACCAGCCTATTGACCATGGCGATGGCAGGAGTTGTAAGCAGATTGCTCTCAAGGTAAACAGCAACTCATTGCCTCTTATGTTGTCCAGCAAAGACAAATTTACAATCAGCAGATTACATATTGCCAACTAAAAGCACAAGAGAAGCTCATAGGATGTATCTAGCAGATTAGCACAGTTGTTCAGAGCAGGTGTTTTGTTAATTGTAGTATGTCCAGAACTGCACATTGTGTTCAAAATGACCCTTAAAAGGCCACCTCACATCAGTGAGATGAGAAGATGTAGTGCACTGAGCTGTGAAATGAAGCAAGAGGGAAGGATGACAGTGGCTAAGACCTATTCACCTATGTTCATTGCTGGTGTTGTCAGAGCAGTCTGTTTTATTATCTTTGATTAATTTTTAACCTTTCCTTATTTTTTTTAATTTTATTTTGCCAAATGAGTTAAGGGGTTTTTTTGAGGAAGCTTGTAAAATAATTTTGAACCAAACTGTAGGAGCCCAAGAGGTAGAAGTTTGGTGGGTTGGAGATGAGAAGCTCTTTGTTAATTTCTTTGTTTCTTCAAAAGGTAAACAATGCTACATTTGAAGCAAATATTTCCCCATACATACCTGTCACACCTAAAGCACTTTAGATTCCGAGTAAAAGGGACTTTGGACTTCCACACTATTTACATCACAAGATTTCAAGGAACATGGTGTAGCAGAGAGGATGCTGAGACAGTTACTGGCAGGGCCTGTGGCTGATAGCACACATTGAGTGTAGCAGTGAGAGTTACTTTTAAGGAAGAGCTAAAGCAGAAGGGGCTGCTGATGCTCTCAGCCCCTATTGGAGCACAGGGCTGCCAGTGCAGGGGCCGCTGGCTGATTTGCTCTGCCTGGGGCTGATGCTTCCCCAGCTGCCCCAGGGTGGCCAAAAGCTCAGGCCTTAGGAGGGCAGTGGGCACCTGCCGGGTCCCAGCCCTGCAAGCACCAACAGGGGAGCAGCTACCTTGAGAGAGCCTCCGGGAAAGGCAGCTGCTTAGCAATGCAAAGGCTGAAGAACAGTAAGGCAACAGAAATCACAGGATAATTGCAGTTTAACTCATGAATTTAAACTGATTTCAATAGACAGACTACCTGAAAAATCTGAGTTCAAAAGGAAGAAAGCCTTTTCCTTTTGTCTTTTTCCTCACTGAGTACTTTGATATGTTTCTTTATGAATTGTGTCTTGAAACAAATTTTACTTTAAAAGATAAATAAAATGGAGTGAAAAAAAAAAAAAAAGACTGGAACTGAATATTTATTCAGTCCCCAATTTTTCCCCATTGGTTTACTTTGTTGGCTGACAAACAAAGAAATCCATTTTTCACGCAGCTCTAGTACAATATTAATCATCATGAGTACAAACAGGAAAGTCTAAGCCTATGTCTATTCATACTGTGTTGTGCTGCTTCATGCTTCTGCATACTGAGTAGCACCTACTCTGGAAGTAAGGAAAATGAGTTTGTGTGTAATTGAACGTGTGAATGAGCCTGGCACTTTCAGGTCAGTTAGCTACTCTTGGGATCTCAGACATTAACATTGTTATTTTGGCCTAAAGAGACAATATCTGCAGTTATTTTTTGAATTCATAAACCACACTCTTTCCCCATCTCCCTTTTTTTTCTGCTTTCAAACAGGACTTCCTATGGCTGAGAGCTCACTGCAAGGTAAAGGAAGAGATACAGATCATAACAAGGCAACACACTTTGACAGACAGGCATAGAGAGGTTTTACAGTTCAGAGAGTTCTTGCAAATGTGCAAAGCAAGGAGAAATGTATATTGCCCCTTCCCTGCTAGGCTTCATGTGAGTATCAGAAAGGTTTTTCTCCACAGTGCTGAACAAGAGCATTTTCAAAGGAAAAACAAAACCCAGTAGGATCTAGTTTTTGAGCTGCAAGATCTGCTTTTCTACAAGCACAAGCCACTCTATCCTTAAGCAGTGCATTATAGGCTAACAAGGTGAAAGCATTTAAGTTTCCTTCTGCCATGTATACAAATGTTCAGATTTAGTAACTTGTATTACTAATTATCAGTAGACTGTTTCTTCTTCCCAGAAATCCCAAGAAGATGAATGAGGGTCAGTGAAGAAAAATCTGTAGTGAAAGAAATGGCCCAAGTCACCACTCCATTTCTGCTGGTCATCTCAAAATTTGGGATAACTTTCATTACTGAAAGAAAAATCTAAGATTCAGACCATAAAGACCTAAATATCAGACCCTGAATCACTTTCACCTGTATGAAATTTCCTTCCAAGGTATTTCTACTGCAATGTAAGAAGAGTGCAAGCTGTTTATACAGATGTTTTCTCAGGTCCTCTAGTGTTCACATATAACAACAAAATAAGCAGAAGGACTTCTTAAGGGTTGTTATGTCCAGTGCTTTGGTAAGATATTTGTTTGTGATCATGGGCAGTGATAGATAAATTGATGAATAAGTGGATGTCTGTCAGAAACAAGGATGAGAGTCACACATCCACCAAAAAATAAGGGCGATGTGGCCACATAGAAAGTTACCACCTGTTCTGTGGTAACTGCCAGTGTTTGCATTTCTTAAAAGCAGCTAATCCAGAGAAAATTGGTCCACAATGAAAGAAGCTTAAGCTAAGTCCTGCCTGGATCATATATCTGAATAAAACATGCTTGCAAAACATCAAAGAAATTCTGCACCTTTCTGGGTGAATACATACATTTTGTTGACTTTAAATGAGCTTAAGTCAGTAACAAATTTATGGAAAACTTGCTCAAGATAAACTCTTAAGAAATATCCACAGTGCTGTGATAAACTCCAGCTGAAATCAAGCAGATTAAGGGTTAAAGGAAAGGCAAGGAACACATACCAGGGTTGAAAGCCTACCTTTAAATCTGGAGGGAAACTGAAGTAATAATAAAAAAAGTTTAAATTAAAAAAAAAAATAAAGAGGAAACATGAATTGAATGTATTGTAAAGGACAAAGCACAGTTACTTTAGAAGCCAAAACAAAGCATTATTTAAGTACACTGGAATAGCAAACTTTTTCAAAATTGAGTCTGTTTTTGACCTGCACAGCAACAATAGTGCCAGTATTTTTAAGGGCAAAGAAAAGATGTTAATTAGCTACTGTAATGTCTCAGAGCTGCATTAGTGTAGCTGTTTATATTTAGGCATATGTCCACCAGCAGGCAGCATGTTGAGAGTGATACTAAGAATAGATTAGTAGTAAGAGCAGTGGCTGTTTCAAAAGCTTTCTGGTACCTAATATTAAACATTTCTGCTTATGTTATTTCTTTCTCTTCTAATAAGCTAAAGGATCTGAGGCTCTGCCTAGGGCAATGGGATATGCATAAACTCCACCAGCTTACAAGGAGTCTCAAGAGTCATTGTACCTGTGGTTGCACTGTGATTTGTTGATACAGTAAATTCAGTTTTTAATCTCCTAACTTAACTGCCAAATTGTTGTACCTGTGTGAACTGATATCTGTCACACTGATAGTTCAAGTTTAAAGATACCCATATAGATGGACTTGTTGCATCAGACTTCACACTGCATCTTAATTGCTAGAGCAGGATCATAATCCTGAGGACAGGTATTCTGGCTAAGGATACAGTTTCACATTACAGCAAACTCATAGTACTAAGAGGCTGTTAAAAAAATAGTTCTGCTCCTTCATCTCGTGTCAGCAACTCCTACTGCCAGGTATGACATCAGAGTAGGACCGCTGTTTTCACCACAAAGAGTGGAAGGGGGTGCACAGGACTGGGATGCAGAGCAGTAAAGCATATTCTGTCAAAAGCCTGCAGGAACATCAGTGAAACAGTGATGTGGAACCACACCCCAAACTCAGTAGAAGGGCCATGACGTGTATGTTTGGATCACATTTAAAATATTGTGCTAGTGGACCTGGAACATTCAGTATTGATGACTGTGGAACAATGGCAAAGGCACCTCAGTGAGTCACAATTCTTCCAGTGCACTCTGCTTACTGGTGACAGAGAGTCATTGCCACTGCCTTGGCTGGCAAGTAATTACTGCCACAACTCTGTTTTCTTCATTTCACTCCTGACAGTGACATTCCAGGCAAACTTCTGCTGGGGAAAGAGTAAATGAGCACCCCTGTGCAAGTCAGAATCTGCTTTAAACATCCACCTAAGCTGTTTCTAAAGACTTTATTAAAAGCATAGACTTTTTAGCTCCTTAGTCTGTGTGTTAAAGCACAACCCAGGTGTTTTTTTCTTTAACAATTACAATAATTTCTCCTTGGAAACAAATTGCTTAAGCCTCTTCAAATCCACCTCTTGGAGGAATTTATTAGTTTCTAAAGTTGCGCCATTTATTCATGAATGTCATCATTGTCTCCTGAACAGACCTGCCAAGAGACAGAAATAGATAAATAGACCAGACTTCCTCCAGGTTTCCTCCCTCACTTTTTTATTCCTACCTTCCTTGGCATTATAAAATCTTATAAAATTTTCTGCCAGAGAAAGTATAAAATACATTTACAGTATAGTTGTTTTGTTGATTACAAAAACATTGTTGCAGTAGCGATAAAGCAATAGTCTTGTAAATCTCCTCTGTGTACTTGCCATTCATTAAATTTAGGGGAGTGATAGGTACCACTCTGTAAAATACAGTATTTCTGTGAGAAGATGCTACACATACTGTTTCCAAGCCTGCTTCTTATGGCAAGTCAGTCAGTTGTCACACTAAATCTTAACTGAAGATTGATGAGGATTGTTGGGCATATCATATTTGTCATAGAGGTGCCGGGTCACAGAGTCTTTTATTTTTCAACAAAGGCATTTAGACAGTATCAGATATAGTCCCTGCACCACTGGTTATTTTGGCCAACATACAAGCTCTGTGCTCCTTTACACATACTGTGAAGATCCAAGCAACCCACTTAAGGTTAACCATCTGCCAAATTATCTTAGTGTCTGTTACTGTTGATATGACATTGGCAGCTTGGCTGTATACTTTGCACTGGATGTTATTCACTGCTGCTCACCACCAGCAAAAGACATTTCTGCAAGAAAGATTTCCAAGCAGCAGATTCCAGTGAACCATTGACTTCATGTTTGCTATTCATAGTGAGTGATTGGTTGCTTTAGACACATTATATTTGACTCCTCATTGGAAAATGGGCTGTTCTAAATTACAAGAAAGAGAAATAATATAAGATGAACTGTGATAAAGCAAGAGAGGAGTCATTAATGCTTTTACTTCTGTGCGGGTATGTGTAGAAAGAATTAAACCTTAGTATTGAGAAGACGTTGTTCATGCAAATTGCCTATTTGACCCCTATAAAGGACTAAGGAGTTAAATTTTAGAGCTAAACATTTACGTCTTTAAGGTTTTGAATGAAAGGCCAGAATTTTACTTCAAGACAGAGGACTTCCTTAATTAAGGGAAAAGACGTTGGCAGAGGAGGATGCTGTGCTAGGCCTTGCTCTGAAACACCTGTCTGTAAGGTTGTGGTTGCACAGTGGGAATATGGCTTTGCCTTTGCTTGACCACCTGGTCAAAAGCCAGTTAGAAAGGTTAAGCCAGAAGGCTGTGCAAAGCCCACAACTATTTTGAGTACAGATTTGAGGTAGTACTGGTTACACTGTTTATGGGGTCCTATAGCCCCCCCTTGCAGCTCAGGCAATGCTTGTATATGCTGGCAGCTGCCTGTAAAAGGCAATGTAAATGACCATAATAGCCAGAAAACACTGTGTCCCACTGGTATACATGGAAATTCTGGAATATTTTCTACTTCATTCTATTTCATGCAATATTACTCCATGGACAACACCTCGCAAGATTCTGAGCTTCTGTCAGGTGTCAGTGTAGGCAGGAAGTATGTAAAACCTCTACAAATCAGCAAGGGTTTTGTGAAACTACAGAAAGAAGCAGGACATTTAGTTATTAATGTTGCAATATCTGGTCATGTTTGCTACTTTCAGTTTCTTTTAAATTCTTGGTTTCATAGATACCATAATATTTTTTCTGGTTTTAAAATTAATACATCAGTTTTAATTTGGTTTCAGAGTGAATCTTAAAATAAAGCAAACAACAGCAATAAAACTTAATTAAAGGAACAAAAATGCATCACTTAAAAAGAGGAACAGTTTATACTAAGGTTTCAAATGTTCAAAACTAGGTACAATTTTAAAGTAATTACATTTTAAAACCTTACAAGAAATCCTTTTTTCCCTTCCCCGAATTAATATTCTGCAAGGTTGTCTCCTTAGTGAAATTTCAGTCACCAAATGCATGACTATTTAAGGGAACATGTTTTCAATCTCTATCTGAGGAAGAGTGCACTGGGAGGGTATCATTCAGATAAATAGGATGAGTCAAATACTGAGATTAGTAAAGTGGCATTGTTAATTGTCAAGATGATGCTGAATAGACAGAGGCACTTAATTGTTGTGTTTGTGCTCCATTGCATCATTGTCTCTTTCTGTTGTTTTTAATTTGTTTTCTACTGTAACTCATGAAACTTACATTACTGCCATTAAGGTGAATTTTTTGAAGCTGCATCTGCTCACTGGTTTGCGGATTCCCTCTCTTGAAATTAGATTGATGTAGTGTTATATATTCATTCCAATCTAATGACTTTTCTAGAGCCCCAGAGTAAAGAAAATGGGTTTCATTAATTTCCCTAATAGCATCACTGAAAGACATGTAATGTGTGAAGTTAAAACTTCTTTTGTTTTTAATCTCTTAATGATCTCTTTTCCCTGTGTTCAGACTATCCTTAGTTTTACAGAAATAAAGGGGAATGAAAATGTCTCTTGGTGGATTTGTCAGGGAAGCGAGACTTCAACCGTTTTGGTGCAAATGTTTCATGACATTTTTATGTTTTCTACTGATGTTTATTCCACTATTCAGTCCATTTATTGCTCCATAAATTGCAGTGTGTATGGTTTCTTTTATTTTTTTCACATCCCAAGGAAAATGAAGACCAAGTTGCTCAGCTGCATCCTGTTTAGCATCCTGAATTTGTGACTTGTCTCTGAATAAAAGTCTATAAGTACCCTTACAATAACAGAAATTATTCTCATTGTAGGGAAAGCAAGACCTTCACATGTTTCATTTCTCCTGACCTAACTTCACAGTTGGTGAACCCAATTATCTGACAAAGAAAGTTTTTACTAAATGTTCTGTTTGCTGAAAAGGAGTTCAATTATTAGTTATGCTCTGATTTGGACAACATGAAAAGGGATAGATACCTTCAGAATAAACCATCTGAACCTAGAGTGTGAATCAACACCAGAATTGTTTTTGTGGCTTACTGGCAGGATGAGGAGTGAACAATCTTTGTTTTGAGGTGGCCCTAATTTTAACTCATCATGGAAGTTAATTTGGTTGAAAGGTGAGGTTAACAATTAATTATAGACTTCATCGGTGTCAGCCTATGATCATTTCATGTACTTTTTTTTGTGCAGACTTAGATTCACATTTTGGACAATTGAAAACTAGGTGATAAATCACTGTCCAGTGTTGCAAATGTTCCCCATGCTTATTTGCATTGCCTTTGGGTTTTCATTCCAGAAAAAGAGGAACCTTCCATCATCTCTTGAAATGTAACTGTAAAGATTTATTTGGTCCCACTTTATGTATATAATCTCAGGGTTTAGCTACATCATGCTGCAGGGCAACATACAGTGCTCTCCAGACTGTCTCAAATCAACATATTTGGAACTACTAAAAAACTGCCATTACTTAAATAGTCAGCTTGCACCCTCTGATATGACTTGTACTGATGTAGTTTGAATATGTATTAATATTTATTGACTCAGGAGCATTATGGTGCCACACAGAGCCAAGCCAGGATAAAAGGCAAATGCCAGGTGTTTAGAATGTTGCCAGCACTGTGGAGACTGATAATCTTGAGCATTGTGGGCAAAGAACTGCATTTTTCTCTGTGGTGTAATCCTTAAGGACAAGAGACACAAAAATGCTCCTTGCCTCTTTTTTACACCTTTACTGAAGACTATAAAACTATCTTCGTCACGAGTTGCAATGGACATTTCATGTAGACAGTTCTAGTCCCAGTACTTCCTCATCAACTCTTTGATCATCATCAGACTGTGCTTAAGTTAAGAATGGAGTCTGAGCTTTGTCATTAAGGACTGCAGTTGTGAGACAGTCACCCATCTAGTAAGTATATCCTCTAGTCAGCAAAAAGGCATTAGAGGGAGAATAATGAGCCATCAGTGTTTGTGGTTTACACATCAGGTTTTCTGATGGGGAGAATAAAAAGTGAGTGGTTATTCACTCCTCAAAATATTTTCCTGAGTCCTGATTTTGGCTCTTTTGTTTCCAAAGCTATCTGAAAAAATTCTCACTCACTAATTGAATATTCTTCCATGTATTCTTCCAATTTATCTAACTTCCTAGAAAAAGGTTTTCTCATGATATGCTACTAATTTACAAGTTCCAAATTTTAGCAAAACTTTTTTATGCCATTTAACTCATCCTTTTCAGTGAAAATTCATTGGTTTGGGAGAGTAGTAAGCACCACTGACCTACTTTTCCTGTTATTTACTAGTTATATTATGTATTACAGAAGTTTCCTTGACATGCTCCCTGGTCAATTCCTGCAAGTTCCAAATCTGATAGAAGAGTCTGCTCATTAGTGCACTGTCTGTGTTTGTGTAGGAAGAATATCATCCCATTTTAGCATGATGCATCTGACATTTGCTTTCAAATAGTATAACACAGCAAGAAAAACTAATCTTGAACTTACTTTGCTCACCAAGCATAGTGGAAAACTGTAATTACACCATCCTGAATCCATCTTTATTGTGCATTTTTTTAGAAGTCCCAGAAACCTACATTACATACTAATAAATATTTCAGTTGTGACCTAAAGGAAGTTAAGTTTAGGAAGATTTCTCAACATAAAGATAAGCAGAAATTCAATTCTAATTAGTTTGGCTAATACGTAGACATTATCATGGAAACTTACTGTGGCAGGTAAATCACAGTATATGAGATCATGCATTCCTTCAGTTTACTTGGTTATGTCAGACTGTGATTTGCAATGATCCAGGCAATGTTCCTCTTCAGTTAATGCCATGAAGTTCTCCCTGCATTACTCTGTGACAGCCTGGACCAGTTTCCTTACTGCCATATGGCTTTATGTGTTCAAACACTTTATAGCTATTGATTCCTATATCCATAGGAATAAATGTCATAACATACACTTTTAGAAGATCCCAAGAATAGGAGAAATTCACAAGAACAAAGAGAGATTCAGTGAGACATGGAGAAACTGGTTTTGAGAAACTGTGTTGGAGCAGGGCCAAAATGTGCAACACATCCTACACTTTCATTAATCTCAGTCAGTTTCTTCACTTGTTTGCTATGAAAAGTATTTCCTACTGGTCTACAGAAGCAGTAAGTGATTATCCATCTTACCGCAAAGCAGAGTCCATACTGGTTGTGTTATCAAGGTACATCAAGAGAAGGACCTTGACCAAGAGTTCCATTTTCCTCCAGATTCATGAGAACTAATTGCCTTATGAAGGTGAGAAGTATAATTGATTTGTAGCTATTGTAACTTTACACAAGTGAGGTGTCAAAAATACAGCATGGCCAATACTTCTAGTGAAAAATTCAAATAAACTCTGTCCTTTATATGTCTAGGTTTTATATGTCTATCCTTATCCATGTGTCTGTAAACCTTTTGCTCTATTTATCCACAAAGCAGATACACGAATTTTACTGCTCTTCATTGCAATGTGCCTTTATAGATCATACCTTCTGCATCTTGCCATTGTCTGGGTTGTAAGGATAATTCAAAGTGGCATAATTACCCAAAGTCCTTCACCAAAGGCCAAGCCTTCTTCTTTAAAACAAACAAACAAACAAACAAACAAACAAAAACCCCCCAAAACAAAAACCCAAATCCAACAGAGTCAACCAATGAAACAAAATTTAAAAACAAAACAAAACAAAACAAAACAAAAATCACACAAAAAAAAACTTACAGAAAAATTAAAGCCAGCACCTTTTTTCTTTTAGTTTTTTTTTTTTTCCCCAAACTTGAGATACAATTGAAAATGTGTAATAATATTAGCTTACAATTTTGTAGCATCTCAGACAGTGGTCCATCTCAGATATAAAGGAATAAAATTCTACAGTTAAAATTTTCTCTGCGTTTAGTTTTATTTATTACATATGTAAGTAAATGCACATAGGCCACACTAGGATATACCATATTCTTGTGTTTTGGCTGCTGAATTAAGCAGTCACTATAGTGTTCACAATGCCTTCCATTTCTAGCAGCACAAGATGTCTCAGAACTGCAGCATTTAGTCATTGGTTTGAGTATAGATTTGGAACATTCTCAGGGGATGAGCTATTTGGTCTCAGATATCCAGTTTGTCTTCCATCTATAGAACAAGATGGAAGAGCTCTTTCCCCTCTGTACTTGAACAGTTCTCTCACTCAACAAGATTTTGGATCTACTTCATTAGAACTAGAGTGATGAAAGGCACAGAGAGGAATAGGGTAACTGTCTTCACACAAGTCAGTTTTTAACTGGAATCTTAAAGCCATTCTGAAAGCACAACACCAAGATTGGACGTAGCAATGCTTCTGCCTTCTCTTTCCAAATAAGCTGACCTCAAAAGGTGCCTGCACCTTTTTTCCTTGCCTGTCTGAGCATGGAATCTTGTAAGGGGAACTTTAGCACCAGTGTAGAAGGGTTCTTTCCTCTGCATTTCTGACTTCAAGGTTTTACTTCTTTTCTTTCTTTTTTTTTTTTTCCCCATAATTAAAGCAGCTGTCAGGAGTAGGTGTCTTAAAACAAAAGCATTTTAAGAATTATAATAAAGCATTAGAGGGCATTATGCAAAATTGCAAGAAGCCATCAATCATACTCAGTTTCACAGGAATATATTCTTTATTGGAAGCTAAGTTTGATAACTTTCCTCTTACGTTGCAATGTAAGAAACAAAGCAGTTCTCAGTTGCTTTGTTCTCTCAGCTGTTGGTGAAAGTCAAGGAGTACACAAGAGATTTTCACTATAAGTATATTGGGCCACAGTTCAACTGCCTTCAATGAAGACCACTGTTATCAAAAGGTAAGTTCTTGGGGGTTTCATTTTGTTCTGCCAGCAAAGGGCAACTTCCAGCAAAGGGCAACACCTTTACAATCAGTCCTGTCTGTATTTGCACAACTGCACCCATCTCTTCTGAAACAGAGAAAGGAAAATTACCATGGACATCAGCTCACTGCTAATCTTTGTCAGTGATCACATCAACTGATAGTGCTACAAAAATACTAATATGGGCTGAAGGCTTAATATCTCAACAAAGGATTCCCTGCAGACATGTGTCAGCTTTATCAGCCCTAATTTAGATAGTAGCTGAACCATCTGTACTTGATTTGTGTAGATACAGAAGAATAAAAACCAGTTAGAAGGTAGTTTACTCACATTCCATTTCTCAGCTGCATTGACTGAAACAAGTGACTGAAACTTTATAAGCAAGAAGAGACTTATTTTTTTTATAAACCCAGATTCCAATGCACTGTGTTTTAATCTCAGTCCCACGTACTTGGGTCCACAAAAAGATTATTAAAATCAATAAAATTCATTGGATTATAAAAGGAGATAGAAAAGTTAAATGATCTGAAGTACATTTTATATAAGACTGTCATTTTTCAATAAGCTTTCAGAAAACAGGGCTGTCTGTTAAAGGGAGGAATATATTACTGCAGTGCAGGAGAGTTCAATAACTTCAGCTATTCAGAAAAAATTATTGGGGCATTTATGACTGAAGGAAAATGTTCCGCACCAAAATAAACTGAGATGTGTTTTCCAAGATGCTAGTCCAAGCAACTGCCTGAGAGGGTGGAAAACTTGCCTGGAAATTGTTGTGCTTTAGTATGGTCTCAATGGCTCTCAGTGTAGTAGGGTTATATGAAATGTTTGGAGTTGGACTTAAAACAAGTAATTGCACACATTATCTGTCCCATCAGATCTTTGGCCTTTGCTACTGCCATCCTTTAGCAATCTACTTTGGTATAAAAGACAGGACTCAAAGTTCACTTCTCAAACTTAGTTTCAGCTCGGAGTGGAATTTCAGTCCTTCTGCTCTAGATTTTCTGATGATTTTTTTCATTATTCTGTGAATAACTAATATAAAATAATTGTTGCTTTTCAGAACAGTCAAAAGGCCAGTGGTCTATCTCCCAGTCATTGTTCTTTCTAGCACACACACCTTGACCACAAGCTAGAAGACTTTTCCTTCTTTTTTATTCAAGTGCTTGTGGCTTTTTTACCTGGACTATACCATGATTCTATTGTAGACAGCAGCACGTCAAGAGCTGCTTTGGTTCAAGGTCTCAGTTGTTGCAGGAGGGACAGAAGTTGAGCCAGTTCCCTTTGGCAAGCTCTGAACAGCCCACCTTATAGTACCTGGGCTTTCAGGGACTGCAGAAAGCTGTGTGGACTAAATTGCTGGGGCCAAGAAGAGTTGAGCATCCAAAGTGACTTACTTTCCATCTGGGCCAAAATAACATTCCCAATAAAAGAAACCTGAGATACACCCCAAACACTGGATATAGGGGAAAATTTCTTCACTGAGAGGGTTTTCAAGCATTGGAGCAGGCTGCCCAGGTTGAGTCACCCTGGAGGTATTTGAAAGATATCCCACTTAGGGACATAGTTTAGTGGTGGCCTTGGCAGTGCTGTTAGCAGTTGGACTTGATGCCCTTAAAGATCCTTTGCAGCCTAATCAATGATATGATTTTGCTATATTCATGAGTTGCAGTCTCTTGAAGAAGCTCTTATTTGTGGCTGAACTTTTATTCTTAAGTGTTACCTGTGCAAGACAAGTCACAGTAGTTTAACATGATGGACTTCAAGCAGTTCATCTCTTATTTTAATTGCTTGGCTTATTTTACAAAGGGTCACAATCTAAATCAGTTTAGGGGAAATTTAAACTTCAATGTACTTAATGGTAGAGTTTGCACAGCTTTAACATGATTGATCGAGGTTTGAGTCACTTAAAGTTATACATCACTTGTGTACAGACAAGGTCATGAGTTCTGCAAAGGCATGACATTAGAAAGGTGAATGGCATTCCCTCTGATTATTGGAGTACTCAATCAATACACAGGATATGCTTTAAGATCTTGTTGGTTTTGCCAAGAAAGCCCAGAGAACACCATGTATTTTACCAGAGTGGAAGAAGGAAAGAGGGAAAGTCTTAAAATTTAACATTTGTAAAGCAGCCAGTCTGTATGTTTTGCTAACTGCTAACAAAGCTTAACCTGCTCAGTTAATGTTAGTGCAAAGCATCTCAATGGGTTTTGACATCACAAAGGTGTGCTGCTGAGATAATATATACATTCCAGTGTGAAATGGACAATGCAGATTAAAATTTGAGCCCACTTCTGCAGGAAATAATTGGAATTTTTTCTCTGACTTCAAAGGGAGTAGGGTTGGAAATCCAATTTCTTGCTGTTTTGTCTCTACTTTCATTAGTGACAGAGGGTGTAGGAGGGGAGCAGAGGTTTGGCTCTTTTATTTGGATCTTAACAACTTTGCTTTTACATAAATATTCTTCCTTTATTTTTTCAAATTTTATTTACTTTTGAAACATAACTCAGAATGAGGAGCACATGTAACTCAGACCTTTCTGAGTTGACACGAAATTAACCTGCCTCATATAAGCCTTTATTCCTCTGCTGCTTTTTAAGGAGCTTTTTATAATCAGTGAATGCTAGAAGACAAATGTAGAACTGTACAGTCAATTTAATTAAACATCAGATGGTCACTTGTTACAGAGAACTGATGAACACCTTGTCTCTGTCTTTATTCAACTATTAGAATGTGGGACAGGGGCGGTCCCGTGGCGTAATGGAGAGCACTCCGGTCTCTGACTCCCAAGGTCACGAGTTCGAGTCTCAGTGGGGACCGCCCAGCAGTTAAATGCCTCCCTGCCATCCGATCCCGTCAGATCTCGGATGCTCAGCAGGGTCAGCCCCG
>JAWWEV010000172.1:12662287-12683101 GCA_035583235.1 Hafferia zeledoni | reverse complement strand
TTAAACGGTGGGGCCAGTTCTGCGCACGCTGTGCCTCACCTAAAAAATCCACTGCGCAGGCTCAAAGGGCACACCCAGTGGGGAGAGCCCTTCCCAAATCTTCGTTCGCGAAGATTGGGCCATAAAAGAATGTGGGACAACAATACAAAAGGAAGGTTTGCGAAAAGAGAGTATTTTATTTTTCCTATAAATGTTACCTTACATCAGGCCTAAATAGAGGGAAAAAAAAAAAGAGAGGGGAAAAAACTAAAAATAAGTAAAATCAGATCAATGTTTTGGTTAGATCAGGAACAGCAGGTTCATAATTAATTTAACTTCTTGTTCCAGTCACTTGTAGTGAGAAATAGGAATCTGATTTGTAGACGACAGGGCAATCTCAGATCACAAATGTGGTTTCAGCTTTTACAACATAGTGAAGATGATGTCTATCAGCATAAATGGTAGGCTTGCAGAATGACACTTGACAATTTATTCTTATGTGGTAATGTTTTAGGGAGCATGCATTTTCCTGGCTTAATCACTTGACTTTGCCTCAGCTATTACTTAACAAAGGATTGTAACGGAGAACAAAATTCAAGTATGTGCCTCCTCTGCCACTTGCCTGTTTAAAGTGCTTCCCCATTCTATTCCTGAACATTCAAACCCCCTCCCTGGTCAAACGTATGCTCAACATCTTTTCCTTTTGTAATCTCAGTACAGTAAGATTTATCCTATGGAAGAGGCATCACAGTCATATTGTCTTACAAGACCTGGTAAAAAAAATCATAGTTACGAAGAAGAAGTGACAACTTTGTGAGAAACATGAAAGCCTGTATTTTTACTTTCAGTAGTTTTCAGCTTATGATCAAAGGATGCAGCCTACTAAGAAAAAATACTCTAAATGTTACTTCATCTTTCTACTCATCAGACTGTTTTTTTTCTTTTTCTTCCTCCTTGTGGATTTTAAAATGCTAAATGCTGGAACTTTCTGGACCATGGACAACCTGACATCACCCTCATGTCTGGCATAACCTAATACAAAATTAAGACTGTTCATAGAAAATATCAGCTTACTTTTTTTAATGAGGCAATAAAACATTAAATAGTGACACAGCACCAGTTATAGAAATGACATACAAACAGTTACTAAACCCAGCACTTTTTAACAACTTCAAAAATATCCTGTAAAATGTGATGCACTTCTGTGCTTGCTGGAATAGCATCTCATGTTTCATGATACACTGGAAAGCACAGCCACCTGGTTTTGAAACTCTTTATGGAAGAAAAGATTGATGCTTTCGATAAAAAAGTCTCCCTTCTGGGACTACAACCTGTGGTGTGTGATTAAAAATAATTCATCTAAGAGTTTCACATACACAAAGGAAAGTCTGGCAAGGAAGTGTAACTGCCTTTGCCACAGACATAGGCTGATTTCCCCTAAACACAGATCTTTAATGAGGACTGTTCTACTTCATCAAACACATGCCCTTTTTCCCATTGAAGAAACTTGTGTCATTCCCTTGGGCTAATGCAAACTAAAGTCATTTGCCCTTCGTGCTGCACTCATGAGGTCCAGCAACCTACCACACAGCAGTGCCTAAACTCTACGGAAATCTCTGTGGAGAACTTGTCTCAAAAAAATAGATTTCCACTGAAATACTCTTTCAAAGCCAAAAACCTTAATGGAGAGAGGAGTTTTGACAGAACTTTTGATGGGAGGAAACCTAAAATCACCTGAACTTAAAATCTGCCTACACACTTCCAACTGAAAACGGAGATTTCAACCTGACATCCTTTGAGGAACACACTGAAATCTGGACAGAGAGGAGGAAAAATCAACTCGAAAGCATCACATTTTAACGAAATTAAAGTTTTCCAGTCCTTCCTGTAACATTGATTTAATCTTGGCCTTGCTTTTTCTGTTTGCCTATTTACATGGGCCTGGAGTTAAAAATTCTGACCTCTAATGTATTTAAGAGATTATGAGAGACCAGCTACTGATCTGGCAGGTGTTTCTTAATTCCCTTTTATAACTTTCAGCATGACATCTATAGCCTACCACTCTTAATCTTTTTGAATTTAGAGTGACAAAAAAAACTTAGTTACCTTTTTAGGGACTTTCTCTAAGTAGGCTGCAGAACCACAGGACTCCACATATCACAAGGCGTAAAAAAGTGCTGTAGATTAAAAACTTTGAGGAGAAACCTGTCTTTTTCTTCCCCAAAAATTACTTTTGGAATGAGGTCTTTTCAGATTATTTTCAAGATGAAGACCAAGGAAGAAATTGAAATAACAATAAAAACTGAAAAAAACCTCTGAAAAGACCTTTTTTTACTTGCCCCACAAAAAATTCAATTTATCTTTGGCATTCTGTATTTGCAGCTACAATTAAGATTAGCCAGTGTCCTAAAGAATGGAAAATCATTGCTGGAATAGGAAATTCTTTGGCCAAACAGGTGACTGAATGAATCTGTTACATTTCTACAGATCACTGGCCTCTACACATCTGCTCAGTTTAGTGTTTAAATCTTCATAAATGGGGAAAGAAATCTATGATTTTGCTGGTTTTCCTCCTCTCTATTAAAGTTGAGTCATTTTTTTCATCACTGAATAGATTATTTCTTGTCTTAAGGACTTTTTCAAATCTAGATGATGACCTATGAAAGAGTTTTTCATCCTCAAGTCCATAAAGTCCTGGATCTCACTGTAATGTCTTTCCACTTTAAGAGACCATAGCTGAACACCTTATAACATAGGAAGGCTAATAGTCTTGTCAGTCAACATGCCTGTCAATCAAATCCTTTTTTCATTACTTTGGTTTTGTCCTTTTGACAGGAGACATTCATCTTTCTTACAATCAAATTTTGTGGTGCCAAAGCTCATGTTTGCTTTTCTTGGTCTTCATGGTCCTCCTCATGCAAAAGTCCCTATCAAGTGAGGTCCATGGAGTAACCAGCACATATCTCTCAAACCTAGAATGGCACATTTTAATAAATGCAAGCTGCTTCACTGCTTGCTGATGCTTAAAATCAAAGAATTGCATAGGATGATTGCTCTTTTCTATTGCTTTTCAATTTTATTCTGGATTGCATTTCACACTCGTAGATTGTGCCCTTGCTTTTCTTCCCTGGAAGGGAAAATCCTCTCAATCCTCTTGATATTGGAAACACTTTCCTCAGTATGTGAACAGTGCAATACACAGAGAAGTTGGTCCTTTAAGTTTTGGAAGCCCTATAGTATTTAGGGCAATCAGGTGCATCCTGAAGATTGTGTGAAATACTCATTTCTGAATTGCAGAGACCAGTAATATCTAGAGATCAGTGATTTCTTTCAGACATAGACAAATACTATCTCATCTCCTCTAGTTAGTTCAGATATTTTGGTTTCTCTTCCTCAAAAGTGTGATATTCAACTTTTATCTTTGCTTCATACAGCATGATGAACAAGTTTCTGGTACCCAAGTCCTGGAGCAGGACTGGAATATTATCCCTTAATAGACCTGTAGTACAGCACCAGCTCCTTGATCTGTGTAGAGTACATGGAAGTTTTGCAAAAAGTGGGTTTCCAGGAGGTGAACCTCATCACAGTAGGGCCTTTGCCCTGACCCAGACCAACTGCTTTAGTTCACATCCACAGCTACTGCTGCTGCTGCGCCACCATAAGCAACTGACAAGACAGTTACTCAGCATTCCACAGTGCTATTGTTTGCCCACACAGCCCAGTAGAGAAGGCACATGTTGAGGACAACTGGTTTTTGTGCCCTCATCTTAACAGAGCTAAAAGGCCTATTATAAAGGATATCTGGTCACTAGAAAACTGGTGGAAATTACTGGTGTGATATGGCAATACTGCTTTTGTAATAGTTCCAAATCAGGACCAGCTTAGACTGAGAACAGAGACTGTCACATTTCACAGGATGGACCTGGGGTAGGCTTTCTGAGTGTCCAGGCTCTGGATCATAGACAGACTCTATGATACAACAAAGGTTTTCCATTTACTGTGCAAAATGGAAACTCATTAACCAAGGCATAGGTTCATCACAGACAATAATAAATACCTGTGACAAAGAAAAATGATGTCTATATCATACAAATAATGCAAATGCAAAGACAATAGGATCATCAAAGGTGTTATGTTACAGATGGGAAAACTGCTTTTCCTCATCTCCTTTATGATGGATTTCGTCTCTGGAGTACATATTACTCATTGTGATATCAATTTCAACTCTTACAGCTTCACGTCACCTTGTGGTGAAGAGGCATACCAAATAATGTGCTGAGTCTTCAGCCTAAAAATTTCTATACTGTGGTCAGGACTGAAAGGATCCTACCCAAGAAATGAGTAGAAAGGTCCTAACTTAACTATGTTCTCCTGATGAACATCATTGAATAGAAACCGTTCATCACAATTAAATTAACACATTGCATCAGAGAGAGACCCCAGCCAGGTAGAATCCCACAAAATTCTTCTCTCTCCTTAGCAGAAATGAAAAGGTTCCATAAAATAATGCCATCTCCACAGCAGAGATAAAATTAAGTCTGCAGTTTTTAAATTTCCCAAAGTTCATTACAATTAAAGTATATGCATTCACTACAGGACAATTTCCATCTGATCACAAAGAAATAATCAAAATAGTCTTAACTTTTAATCTTCTTTTGCTCACTCTTTTCTTGTTGTTTTAATCCTCAAGGGTTATAACACTTTGAAACCATGAGCACTTGGATAGTCTGAAATAAAATTTCTATTTCACAGGGAAAATTATTCAGGACTAGAGATCTAGGGTCCATTTTGTTCTTGTCCTCCTTCTTCTTATAATTTTAAATTCAAGAAGGTTTTAAAACAATATTGTTTCACAATACAATATCAAAATATTTGATTTTGAAAATATCAAAATGGATTTTTATTTAAGAACAAAAGTATTTAAATGCATTTGGACTCAGATGTTTAGCCACAGTTCAGCATGAATTCACAATAACCTCAGACAACTGAAACTTAATTTTTCTGTAAGAAGCAGTTCTACTCACAAGTACAAATGTCCTGCTGTGGCTTTGCCAGCACTTCTTTTTTCAGTCTTGGCTGCAATGAAGCAGTGCATGAGGGTGAAGAAAAGAAACCAATCCAGTTTTGTTCTAACAAGCTTTATTTTGAAAGTGTTGTGCAACATAATCCTTTTTTTTTTTTTTTTCCCAGTCTGGTGCTGTCTATAGGTGTGACTTCTGTTTCAGCTGTCCCTTTGCATATCTTGTTCATTCTTGCAACATTATTCATACACCTTTTTTTTTCTTTTCTGCCCAAACATACCCCTCCATTTCAATGAATAAAAATGCTAGTAATTCTTCTTCCCTCACAACTGTCTTACTGTGGAATATCAATTAAGAGACTGAAATATCATCTAAATTAAATTGTCATTAGATTTGGATTATATAGGACAAGTCTCTTTATCAAGACACAGGGTAAAAATAGTGTCATCATTTTTGCTGGTGAAGCCCATATTATGTGGCTAAAGTTCATCTCTGGTTCCCATAATTTTTTTTTTTTTTGTTCGAAAGTCTTTGCAATCTTTCTTTCTTTGCACACTCCTCCAAGCAAGTGTGCCTGTATACTCAGATTTAAGATGCCTTATCATCATGTCAGACTCTCAGTGTTTATGGAGAATCTTCTACTGTGAAACAGGCTTCACAGTTCTTATTTGCCAAGCAAAGAATTCATGTTGGCTGCTATGTCCCAAGGGCAGAAAGAAATGGAGGCATTTTAATGCTACATCCCATCAGCTTGCCAAACAGCAGTGGGCAGATTCAAAAACTAACCTTTAATGCACTGTCGATAAAGATTTGCTGCTTCTATTGCAGTTCTTGTGATTTATATTGCCAGAATATCCCACATGTTTTACTCCCACCTGACACTTTACATGTTGTTTTCCCTGTCTGACCCTAGGGAAACACATGCTTCTGATTTTCATTTCTAAACTTCGATCAAATTTCTTTACTGTGTTCAGATGTCAGTGTAGATAAAAATCCATTGCTTGCAAAATGGGATATTTGACTGCCAGAAGAAAATCACCTTTTATTTTATTAAGGCTGCTTCTATCACCAATACTCCTCTTGAATTTTATCCCTATTTCATATATACACTGGAAAAGAAGGTAAAATTACAGTCTCTGTGGTGTTTTAACCTCAGCTGACAACTTAGCCCTCTATGGGTGCTTATTCGATCCCCCGCCCTCGTGGGATAGAGAAGAGAATCAGAGGAGTAAAAGTGAGAAAACTCCTGGGTTGAAGTAAAGACAGCTTAATAGTTAGAACAAAAGTCACACAAGCAACCAATGCAAAATAAGTAATTCATTCACTGTTTTCCATGGACATTCAGGTGTTCAGCCCTCCCCGGGACAGCTGAGTTCTATCACAAGTAATGGTGACTTGGGAAAACAAACACCATCACACAATCCCCTCTTCCTTCTTCTTGCCTCTCCTTTATCTGCTGAACATGATGCCATGAGGTATGGAATACCTCTATTGTCCGTTGGGGTCAGCTGTCTCAGCTGTGCATCCTCCCAACTTCTTGTGCCCCCTTCAAGCCTCCTCACTGGTGGGGTGGTGTGAGGAGTAGAAAAGGCCTTGACTCTCTGTAACCACTGCTCTTGTATTATCAACCCTGTTTCCAGCACAAATCCAAAACACAGCCCCATACAAGCTACAGCAAGGAAGCCAAAACCAGCACACTTTCAAGAACATGCTCTACAAGCCTTTCTTCCAAGTGTTCTCCCCTGAAAACTTTTCCCTCTAGGCAACTGTGAGATAAGAGACTCTATTAGAGAAAAACACTGTACTGAATTGTAGGAAATTGTTAGACATAATTATGTCTAAAATGTGCCCTAACAGTAGTATTCAAATGACAAGTAATAAGTTATTAATTCTAATGCATGCTATGTGTTTCTTAGTTACCAACTGAAATTGTATTTACAATGCTGCTGGCATAAATATTTACCATCAAACAAAGACAAACGTATAGGCCATTTTATAGACTTATTTGTGAGTTGCTGAGTCTATATTAAGGTCCACCAATAAGCTTTGGGTTTTACAGGCAATGAATACATGATCAGAAAAATTGAGCATGTGCCTGTGCCCTGATCATATTATAGCATTTTTTAAAAAAATTGAATGTAGAGAAGAATTCATTTCTCTTCACAGGGTTTGAGTGAATTCCAAACAGAATTAATTGTAAGATTTCCATTAACTTAATGGAGCTGGAAAAGATCAATGCATGGGCTTTGCACTTATAAGGGCAATGACTTTACACTTGCTTTAACAAAATAAGGAAAAAAATTGAATCCTGAAGTCTCAATAAGGCAAGAAGAGTTGTGAATTAAATTGAGAATCAAATTAAGTTTAATGCACTAGCATTACTTTGCTGCACTTGGTACACTGAAAACATGATAATATATTTCAGAGAAGCTGCAATGGAGTCCTGACTCTGCCAGACAGACCACGTGGATCAAGCTGGCCTTTGTCAACCCTCCAAAGAAGACCAAAAAGAAACCTCAACAAGTGTTCCTGCTACTGAAGTAGTAGATCTTAGAAGAGCAAATTATGGCATTTTACTGTAAGGAATGCCAAAGTTCACCATTTGAACTCTGGTGCAGTTTAGAGGTCTCTGAGGAAACTAACCTCAGCATTAAGGCACTAAGCCAAGTGTTCAGATTCCTAGGCTGAGCTACTGGTGCTGCCCCACTTTTTTTTTTCTGTCACATTAGGCATTTAATCTCTCACTGCTTTGGTTCTTTTTCTATAGAAAGGGAATTACAAAAGTTCTTTGCCTCACAAGCCACTGTTAGGGTGACTCCAGGTGAGAGTTTAGATGTCCAGACCTGGTTGTGCTCTAGTCCCCAGGGCAGAAATGGAAAATTGAGGGACTGGCATCAGTAATGCTTACGTTTTAATCTTTCCTATGGTACTTTCTACAAAATGTCTTTCACCTTCTATTCTCTATTCAAGTATCCACCGTGAAATCTCAATGTTCCTCTATCCTATCCTGATTTTTGATCTGACATGGCTCATAAGTGAGTTTTACCTTCTCAGCAGACTCCAGGGGCAGTGACAATGCAATCCATTCTGCACTATGGAAAGACATCAGACATTTAGACAATGGCTTTAATCAGCATGGTAGGCTAACATTACAGAAGAATTTTCATTCTGGGAAGTAACATCATTGGCCAAGTAGTGCTGCAACAAGCTGTGTGCCTACTGCAGCTCTGGAGCTGGGATCTAAACAGCATTTTGAGGCAGGGAAAGGTTTGAAAGACCGTTCATGGCCTGTGCAGTCTTGCACAGATATAGCCTGGGATGCCTCACTGGTGTTGAGCAGGATTTTGCAGGTTTAGAAACAAACTTCTAAAAGAAGTGTAACAAGCCAATTTCAATTTCCCCATCAAGTTTCTCCAAATCTTTGAATTGTGATGTTAATGATGCCAGATCAAGATTTCTTTCACTGTTTTATGTCCATGGAAAGTTTTCTGTATCTGTCATATTTCATTACTTTATTTAATTTGTAAGAATTTGTTTTAAGGATTTCAGTATTAAGCCTCAGACCTATAGTTAGTATATACACTGAACCATACATACCGGTTAATGCCTTGAAGTTGAAAGTCACAGCCTATCTTGCCTTACATTTACACAAATTGCTTCAGACCAAGACCTTGCACTGGCTGCCTGCCAGCACTATGCTTCCTTCTCTCCTGACTGAAGCCAAAAATGTTGAAGATGCTCAACACTCCAGTCCAGGGCAGTCTTCTGCTCTATATTATTTCTGAAATACAAGGTAATTACTTTTTGAGCTGTCTCTTGCCAATATCTTAGTTTATATAAAGCATGTGGTGATAACCAGTGGCATAAATGAGAAAGAGCTAGAGCTGTTACCTGGACCCAGTTGCTTTGTGATTTCACAGCTGAACTCACACAGCCACACTTTACTTTTACTCAACTTTATGTTATATTTTCATACCACCATCAATAGGTTTCTGCCATAGAAGACATTCCTTTATACCCCTAAGAATCTCTAAAACATATCGTCCTTGAGATTAAGAAGTTGCCAAAGTAAATTCAGACAGTTGTGTATTTTTTTTTTTTTGCCTGTGACAGCTTTGCAAGTGAATGCATTTGCTGGACAGTTTCTAACCAGGGCATTTCACATTTCATTACAGTGGGGAGAAACCTGGTTTAGCGGATTTGTTGGATAAAGTATTTTGGGAGAAGATATGCATATTATTTTAGAAATTAAAAATAGTAGCTTATAGTTTAGAGTGTTAGCAAATTGTCGAGGTGCAACTCCAGGCATTCACTGTTGGCTGCTATTGAGGACAGATCCTTAGACAAGAAGGTCTGTTAGTCTGAAACAGTTTGCCCAGTTTCACCCATGGTCCATCTTTTCTATGGTAGATGAGATCTGATTTATCCTTCTGGAAATACTGTCCTTAACCACACACTGTTTTCCTATTAGTGCAATGTAAAGACTCAGCAGGACATGGTACTTTATGTATGTGTCTATTCAAAGCACATTACTTATTAAAAGTTCCCTGAATTTAAGACAGTTTGATAATCAAAACATTTATATTAACTTGATGAAAATTGCAACAAAGGAGCATTCTACGCAATGTTCTTTTCATGAAGAAACATTGTTCTGCAATGTCTCCTACTGTGTATATTTAGCATAATTTTGTCTACCCTCGTACTCTAGTCAAGCTATTGCACAAGCAATTTAAAGATTACTTTAATCAAATATTTTACACTTAAACACATACTTTTCCATGGCTAAAATCACATTTATAGTTAGCCCAGTGTCTGAGGTTGTTTAACCTGGAAGAAGGAGGCTTGGAGAGGACCTGAAAGCCGGTTGTAGCCAGGTAGGGGTTGGCCTCTTCTCCCAATTAACAAGGGATAGGATAATAATATATGGCCTCAACCTGCACCAGAGGAGGTTTAGATTGAATATTAGGAAAACCTTATTCACTGAAAGGTTTGTCAAGCACTGGAACAACATGCCCAGAGAACGGATAGAGTTACCATGCCTGGAGGTATTTAAAAGGCTTATAGATGTGGTACTTAGGGACACGGTTTAGTGGTGAACTGGACAGTGCTGGGTTAAACGTTGGACTCAATGATCTTTAAAGTCTTTCTGACATAAACTATTCTATGCCTATATGAAAAACTGAATATCTCCACAGAATATTGAAGCCCCTTTACTCTCACTTCTCCATACTATTTTCAAGCCTTTTGCATTAATAATTCTCCCAGGAGTGAAAACTACAAAGTTCTAACATCAGCTTTGATGTAATATATCATAAACTCAGTCCATATTTCAAGCAGAAAACCTCAGAGACTGATAGAACAACTATGTGTCATTCTTAAATTTCCATGGATACGATATCCTGAGGTGGGCAGTAGGCTCACCCGATATTTAGGACTGATTACTTAACCTTTGAATCTAGACATCCCGCTGGTACAATATGGAAAGGCAGTAATTATCAGAATTAGAAAAAATAATGGGAATTTATTAATGAATCATCTTTCCCCTTAAGCTGTACTGTAGCAAGACATAATGATAATAATAATGAACAGAGTTATTATTGGACCACATTATGAACACCAGTGATTTTGTACCAAGCTTTTACTGTCAGGGGAATGGTTCATTAACCACAAAGAACACTTCACATTAGGGATTTAGTTTATCTGGCCAATTTAGACAATGTTTAAGTAATTCTTAATTAAAATTGGGATCCTGCATTTTGGAATGGTGTACTGGTTCAAAGGAATTATAAGCAAAATTACCACAATCAAGTGGTTAGTAAAGGTTTTTGTTCCAGGTAAAAGTTGGGCACTGGTCAATCTGTTTAGCAGCCATTCTGGCCTGCCTTACAGCTTCAATTCCAATTAGTGGGGTGGATGAGAAGGGGAAGAGCAAGGCAAAACCTTTTCGTAACATAGAATTTTTTTATTTGGCAAGGGGTAAATAAAGGATATTCCCTGGGAAATGTGTTACAGACAGGGAAGGAAGAATTTTGCTTGTAACTTTATATCAAACCTTTGATCAAGCCAACTGTATGTCACATTATTTATTGCAGTAAATATCCTTTTGGGATGAAATTGAAACTGGGGGGAAAATTTCACTTATATTGTCCACAGTATTTCATCCCATTTCAGGATAATATAAAATTAATGAAAATGGCCTTTAGTCTGCAGAAAAGCCCTAGCCTCCCAAGCCCAGGAAGGAAAGATGCCAGTGTTGTATCTTAAGGAAGATTCAGATTTCATCCCTGGTCAGTGTAAATGTAATATAATTTCATGGACTTCTTTGTTTCAACACCTGCTGAGGATCTGTTACAACCAAGTGTGAGATTCACACCATTTTAAGCCTCATTTAAAATAAGAAGCATGCATAATCCATGATTTAGGTACTGATTCCTGTAAATAAACTGAACTGTACATTAAGATCTACGATCAGTATGAAATATTAATTCAAGTTCATTAAGATCAGGCATAAGGGAGCATGCTGAGTGTTTACACTGCTTTCACTCACCTGACAGCCAAACTGGGCTCAAAGTGCCAGCACCACTTTCAAGATGGATGCAGTCATGAAACATGAAACATCACTGCACATGGTGTAAATGAAATGCAAATTGTGTCTTGTGGTGGGGGCTCTGGAAGGATATAGGCTGTGTCTACATGAACTGGGGACTCTGGTGAAAAAAAATGCCTGTCAAACTATGTCCTTAGAAACTGGAAAGAGTCAGATAAAACAAACAAACAAACAAAAAAAACAAAAAGACCAAGAACCAACCTTTACAGAGGTATAAAGAGTCAGACCTTCAGACTATAAGAAACTGTACATGGTTGGAGGGTAGAATGATGGCCACTGTAATATTAAAAAATTAGACATCAGAAAGGCACTTCAATGTTCCTAACTCTATTATCCTTCTAAGCAGTGCTGAAGCTCATACTTCAGTGATTGGATGCTTAAAATTAAGTATATGTTTCAATTTAAAGTACTGAAGAGGAATATGGTTTTAAAAACAGGTTTTAGAGAGGGGGATTAATGTTGTGGCAAACTTTGTAATTAGCCAGACAAAACTGTTGAGTTCATCATCTACAAAGCTGATGTACACCAAAGGTATCCAATTCTTTTTATTCCTCTTGAGATTAATCATGATAAATCTCCTCCAAATGTACAAAATAATGAAATGAAATTAAATGAAACATATTCTTCATGCCTAAATGGATGGTTTCTCATATCCTAATGGAATATTACTGAAGAATTACAATGGATAGAAATGGTTCAAATACACTTGTTAAGAAGTAATAACAAACAAGTAAAGAAAGACCACAGGGATTCCATTAGGCTGGTTTCTCTTTGATTTCCTCATTTTAATTCACTTATTTTCTTCACGTTATTCCCTTGGCTTTCTTCACTAAAGAAGTAATTGAGATGTCTTTTGAAGATTCTAATGACTCCTGAAGTCATATTTTTTTCTAATTTATTTTATGTGTGTGTACCTCTACAGGAAACAGCTGTGCCTTTTAAATGGAAGAGAAGACTGTTTAGAAATCTCTGATGGCAAAATAAGGTGTAAGGGATGGGGGCGTGTCTTGGTTTGAGGGAAAAAACCAAAATATTTACCAAAAAGTAGAGGAGAGGATTCCTCCACAATAATCACTTCACTCTTTTTTAAATTTAAGAAGAGGAACTTTAATTAGAAAATGGATATAAGAAGGACAACTGTTCTTAACTACTATATGTATACATATAGGTGTAAATAGACCAAAACAAACTATTCCCCCAGCACCAAAAGTAAAAACAAAAGAGAACAACCCCCAAAATGGTAGATTCCTCTTGGAGCAATTATACTTATGGACAGGGTCAGCGTCACACCCTGGCTGGCTGTGAAGTGAATTTTCAGTCTTTTCCTAGTGAGGCAGAGATAAAGGATGAACTCACGTGGACAGACTCTCTTTCTCTGTCCTTGTCCTCTGTTCCAAACGAGGAAGGAAAACTGGGAGTGGAGGAAATGCTGATAATTCCCAGGAATCTCCTTGCAGTCCAAATCAGTCCCCAGGAAGAGGGGGAAAAAAGGTCTGCAGTGTCCTGAAAGCAGCTGTGTCTCTCCCTTCTTTCTCTCTCTGAAGCTCAGGGTGCCTGGAGATGGAGAGGTAAAAGCAAAGAGCAGAGACAGCTAAAAAGAGCTCACTAGCAAGCAGTGAATCCTTTTCTGCTGCTGCCCAAAGAAACCCCCACCCCCACCCCCAAAAGGCAAAACAGCACACAGAGAACAAAGAAAGAAAAACTTCTGCCCACCCCCAGGTGCTGGGGTTCTGTTTTCTCACCCCACCCAACCATTAAGCTTGAATCTAAAAGCCATCAGCTATCTTTTGTCTTCCCTCTTGAGATTCCAAGCCTAAACCCTTTGTGTTGGTATGGTGAGAAAAATTCTCTGAGAGGGCTCCTCCCAAACACCACCTTCCTGTGTTTGAACCTTTAACAGGGTGGGTGTGTAGGGGACATGTGAAGGTCAGGAAATTTGGATGGTTCTCACATCCAATGAATGTAAGAAATATGTATTAATGAAGGTATCAAAATGCCTTTCCTTTCAAGGAAGTTGAGGAAGATAGCCTGTGATGCTGTTCCCCTCAGCCTCACTACATTCAATGACTGGTGCTTCAGATAATGGAACAGGGAAATAAGTGCTCATCCCACCCAAACACATTGCCATCTCTCTTTAGTTTTGATGACACAAGTACCTTATACACACACACAAGTTAAGCAGGATTTCCCCTTCTTTGGATATGTCATCTGACATTACAGTTTCTCCAGGTTATTTGTCTTCTTCAACAAGGACTCTAAAGTTACTCTTGGTGATAGGACTTAACACATCACTTGGCTCCTAATTATGTAAGCATATCCATAATTTCTTTCCTACAAGTAATGTTCTCAGAATTTTTCTGGAGTATCCTGTTCTTGACATGTCGTTCTACCCACTGTTCATCAAGTGCTCACTATTTTTAGTAACCTGTTTGTGGCCTCAGAGATCAGATTCAGGTCTCCGCTTGTGTCTAGAGACACTTCTGTATTTTGTCTGCAGGATAAGCAGCAGATTTGCCTCCACTATCAGAAAGAGAACTCTTCTGTGAACATGTGACAAGCTCGGAAACCTTGGAGATAAAAATTGACACCTAAAAATAAGAGGTCCCTGTTTAACAGAAGGGGTAATAAGAGAATAAATTGCATGACTTAGTAATAAACAGCTATAGATGGTTAAATAATAAAGACTGATATAATCAAAACAAACCGGAAATTTAAAAATCATAGCTGGGAGCCCAGAACAGAAGAGACAGTATCAGGTGATGGTGAAATACAATCCAGAAATCAAAAGGAGAAAGGGTTTCATTGGAGCATGAGGAAAAATAGTAAGAAAAGAAACTGAGGTGTCAAAAAAGAATCAGATGTTCTGATTTTGTCAAAGTCTTTTGTGGTAGTTTTCAAACCGATATGATGAATGCCAATCAGAGGTGGGCACCTAATTTAATTTATCTTTCCTGAAATGTCCCTAAATGCAAATCTATTCAAATTAAGAGCCAGAAAAAGAGGTGGTGGGAACTAAAGAAGAAACACAAAAGCCTAAAAAGATTGATATTTCTTTTCACTCTTCTGTATGATGAATTGAATTTCTGTTAGTAACTAGGCATTTTTGCAGATGCTTATTTAATGTCATGCAGGGGAGAGGCAGTAGGTGTGGGCAAGGGAGGTGAGTCATGCCTTGCTCAAGAGGGAACCTGCTGTGATGTTCATAATGCACTGAATCAAGTTCAGAAATATGAAAGTTTCTTTTCCTCTTTTACCAACACTTTTTGTTTTCTCATGTCTGACAGACACACAGATTCATGACAGCTTCTTAATACACATTTGGGCCATTGATAATTAGGCCTGAATACAAGTCTAATCCTGAAAGATGACAAATTTTCCCTCATTTTTATATAAACACAGTAAAAATGTATTTTCATGTAGAGTTGCCTGGTGCATGAACTCTCTGCAGAGAACTAGGAACTTGGCCACCTGTCCCAGCAGCAGTCTAAACTGCTTGTGGCATATGTTGTAACAGTCCCCAGATCTAAAGATGTGAGGCAGTTGTCTGGCTGTTGCTCTGCTGGAACAGGATTTTCTGGTGATGTGAACAAAATCTAGGCTGTTTGGGATTTCAGTCAAGGGTACATGTAACACCACAATGCTCTGTCATTGTACAGCTGGAAGTTGTCTGAAGACATTGCCATCTGGTGTGTAGAAAATAAGAGATTTTTATGATTGAGGGAAAAAAAGATTTTGCAGACTTATGGAAGAGATGTGATTTGTTTCCCTTCCTTCAGTACAATAATTTGTATGCAGATTCAAATGTAATTTGTAAGGTCCAAATTGACATTACTTAAGCAAGGGGGAAGAGAGGGTTGGTGACAGTAATGAAAGACCTCTCTCTTTTAAGACCCTGCTGGGAGTTGCTTGTGGATATATGACATCATTCAAAAGAAAAAGGAAACTTTCAGTCTGGAGTGTGTTGCAGGGACACCACCAGGCCTTAAGTTTCACTTTCTCCCTTATTTATTTTATTTCTCTCAGAGGCAGTTGTCCATCCAGAACATGACAGTTAATTGTACCTCTGTGTTTCCTTCTGACAAATAAAGCTCAAGTAATGCCAGCAAGGATTAAACTGTTTGCTTTTGGTTTACAAGGAATTAGAGTGTGTGCAGTAAATTTTCCTGTAAAGGTCTGTCCTAAAGCTGTAGACTGGGGAAACAAAATTAGTGGTTAACACTGTGGACGCAGAGCTTGATTCAACAACCTTTAAATAAATGTCCAATATGTTTTTACCTCCAGATGGGCTTTAATCAAGGTATGTCTATGTGGGCTTCAGCAGGCTGATGTGAGCACTCTCCCCATGTGCCTTGCCAGCCAAACATCTCCACATCCACAGCCAGCACAACAGCCCCAGGGGGTTCATTAGCCGAGTCCAGTGCTGCAGCAGCCACAGCTTTCACTGCTTCCAGGTCAGAATGTGTTTACACCTGTCCTGCTCTGAGTGCAAGCAGTACACAGTCTAACCAGGCCTGGGCACTGGGAACCTCTTCATTCAAGCAAAGCAGGATCAGTTCCAGCACAGGGCTGGTCTGAAAATGCTATACTGGACTTTTCTGTAAGGAGAGTGGAAGCCCATCTGTTTATATGGGGTCCCCAGCAGGAAAATCCCCAGAGAAAGGGGGAGTAGAGGTGTCATAGGGAACTCGTCACAGTCACAAGCTGAACAGCTCAGGAATTACTAAAAATCATGTTTCAATGACAGGGGTCAAAAAGAGGGATGAAAGTGAATTGAGAAAGTGGAGTATGTAGTGGCTTATCTAAATAAAATGCTTGACCTGTAAATGAGGGGCAAAAATCTACATTCTGGTGTATAAGATTAATCAGAGAAGAACCACATGAAGGTAGCACCATAGGATAACACTGCTAGTGCTTTAGAGTTCCTATGGAAAAGGGAGAATCAGTGCCAAAAAATAATATATGTATTTCATTGAAGAAAAATCCAGAAAGGTTACACAAATACAGGTTTAGCCTATCTATCCATAGATATCTGGAGTATGGGAAAATACACAGGGAAAATACAGTTGTGTGCTTCTTCTTTTCTAGATTATGCATGCTCAAGAATTCCTTCCGTGCATATTTTGAAAATAAAGAGCAATCCTTAGCCTTAGACTGTTGTCAATAACTGTTGTCAAAACCTTGAATAGGGGCAAAAAGAAAAGAGAAAAAGAAATTCTGGAGCACACTTGTTTAATGAGCACAGAGACTGACAGACCCAGCAACAGCTTGAACGGAAAAAGCGCTACAGGTGTAATATTTACTGGAGTGTTAATTGTACAGTGGCTAAAAATAAATAGGCGGCACAGAGGTTGTTTTTGGGTGAGTGGCTGATTGCAAGTACTAAGCTCTACAATTAGAATAAAAAATTATGAGCTCACTTGTCTGTGCTCTGGCTTGTTTTAAGAGTTAGATGGACTCCTCTGTGCAAACTCTTATCAAACACACACTGAGGAGGATAAGAAGCCACAGGCTGTGGATTCTGGTAGTTTACCTACTATTTACTCTAGTGGTTATGAATATGAACCACTCCTGAGTCCCTAAACCTCACATCTTATCTTCAACATGAATTGAATTTCTGTTAAATGACAAATTGAATTACTTCAATTAGAAAGGTAAAAGCACTTTAATTCATAAAATAATTAATTTATTAGCACTTTAATTGTCAACAATAATCCCTATTCTAATGACCAGCAATAGGAAATTCTTTTTAGTGTTAGAGAAGAGCTTTCACAGAATCCCAGAATCACAGAATGCTCAGTGTTGGAAAGGACCTCTGGAGACCAGCTGGTCCAACCCCCAATGTATTTTAGCATACAAACTCGAAGACTCACATCTGAGGATGACCTTTTATCTGAACTTGTGATGCAGGTTTAGATCTGAGCAAACAACACCAAATGAAGCTCTTAATTAATGATGTTATAGAAGGGGCTGATTCTTGAGGAAAACATTAGTTATTGTTGAAATTACTCCTTTAAGTCAGAAATGTCATCCTTTGGTTAAGGTAAGGGACTCTAAGGACTAGGTCTTAAAATTGTGTTGTTTTTTATTTATGTTGTTGTTGTTGAAATTGTGTTCTTTGTTATTTATGTTGTTGCTGTTATGCAAGTGTAATACAACCACTGGTTATATTTCTGGGAGAAGACGTTTGGATATATTTGTGTTTTCATCCAGAAAGAAGAACAGGATTACCTGTCTCAGCTTATTAACAGACCTACAGTAGGTATGTGCCATATCCTGTTGTTGCTGTGGGAATACAGTTCTGCTTGCATGATCTTCCATTTCCTCATCTGCTAAAGCATCAGGATGTTAATGTTGAATATCACTAGTGAAGTGCCATCCTGTAAGCACAAAAGAGTAAGTATTTTCAACTATTTGCACTTAAACATGCACTTGAACATGTCCCTTCCCCACAAATTAAGTGAAGATGATAAAATAGAGTGGAATGGCCTATTGGAAACACAGTCCACTGAAAAGGTCAGAAACTTAACAGCAGATTTCTATAATTCACAGGAGGCACAAAACACTAAAAGTTACTGCCTCATTCATGTAACAAAGATTGTGTCAAGAAAATAAAATAGTACAATATTTATCTATTCTCATGAAAGCTTTCATCAAAAGATAAGGAAATGGCTATAAAGAAGATCATTCATCAAAAACGAGGAAGAGCTTTTAGCTGTACAATCCATCACAGAAGTATTAGGTTGCTGCATTTTTTAAAGCGGAGCAACAAAACACATCTAAATCATGAAGGATTCAAAGGACCAGAACATTTCTTTATTATCTTTCACTGACCTCTAGGGTCCCACTGGGTAAAGCATTGGAGAAACCAGAATCTTCAAACCATCCCTTCTTCAGGAGGGGTGTTCCGAGTTGGGCTGAGATGCAACAAGTAAGAAATGATGTGTCCTTTGAAGCTGGGCGTCTGGCAGGTATGACTTGCCCCCTCACTTAGACCACAGTAAGGCCCATGCAATTGCAACCCCCACACATCTTGGTTTGCTCTGGAAGGATGCCAAGGCCCAAGGACAGGCTGGGAATTGTACATTTCTCCTCACCTGGACGACAAGACTGTCAGTCTCTTCGTTTAAGCCCTGCCAAGAAATGGTGACTTAGTATGATGGGCATCACTTTCAACCTCTGAATAAGGTAAACACGAGCCCTCTTAACAAAGGGGCAGTTTGGGAAGGCAAGGTACTTTAGTTTCCAGGGGATAACTACACCCCCTCAGAAAGGAAAGAAACTTTTTGACTGGCATGCACTAACTTGTATTTGCTGTGGAAATCCCTTCCCAGAAGTCACTTGCTGCTTACTCTCACCCTTATGGCCCTTTTCAGGTACTTTGCATCAAACAAATTACAAATCTCACTAAAGGGATGACTGGGCATTTTTTTCAAGTTCAGAGCCCAAAATATGTTTGGCTTGCCTTCCTCTGGGAGTGCACTGCACCTGCAATGGCACTACACCACTTCTGGCAATTTATGGGTGACTCACTACTTGTGCATGGCTCAAGGAATAACAACTTTCTATCTATCTAACTATCAAACTTTCTTGCGATATAAAAGTATTTGGGAAACTGGTTGTAACTAACTGTCCCATTACCCATATAATAGTCATATGGAGTAGTGACTGTTACAGTACTGAGCAAATTCAAGGGTACGGAAAAGCACATAATGCTTATTTGCTTAAATCTTTCTTTTAACTTCAACTTTGAGAGCTTCCATAGGATGTCAGACTTTTATGAACCTTATTCTGACTTGGGTTTACACTAAAGAAATTGGCTATGACTCTACCAGGCAGGCCAAGACTTGATGTAACAGAGAGTGATTTGATCCCTTCAGCAATGCCCCTCATTGCATCCTTCAGGATGTGACAAAGAGGATCCAGAGACTTCACAACTTCAGAGTGAATATTTTTTCCTAAAATCCTTCCAGTTCATTTATTTACTTAATTCTAATGTCAGTAAGGTTCATATTAACAAATTAGATTTATTGAACCTTCACTGTGGAATTGTCTGTGTGTTTTAAAATGCTTTCAAATAGTTTTGTATTGTCAATTGTTTTACTTCAGTCAATTTTTTTCTAATATATGTGAGTTTATATAAAATTTTTCGAAACGTACAATAACTTTTTTAACTGCTAATCCACAGTGCATAAAGCAAAAGTGGTTTCATTTATGCAAAAGGCAATCTATCATGGCTCTTTTAATTGCTTTTGTTATTTATATCTTGAAATATTATCCATTAATCATTTGTGAACTATTAATGCCATATTTGTATCCATTAAAACACTGTGCTGAAAAACAAAGAAGATAACATTTGAAAAAAAAAGTTTATTATGTTGGATGAGACCAAAAAAAGCAATACTATGGCATCTATATATAAAATAGGCATTCTTATGACAAATACATGTACATAAATTTATAGATAATAATAAACTGTATGCTATATACAAATGAAGAAAAATGTATAATTTAAACTATGAGAATTAGTTTTAAAGTTTATATAAAAAATACAAATTGGTTAAAATACTACTTTTATATTTATATTGTATTATTTTATATCTAAGAATCAATCAAAAGAATGTCTATTCTCTCTTTATAGCTATTGTCTGTAGTGAATGTCATATATATATTCCTGATTTGCTAAGGTTATTCAGCATTCAGATTATAACACAATCAAAGTTATCTTGTCAAACTTGAATTGAAATGCAATTTTCAAAATATGTTTATAATATAAAAAAACCACCTGAACATTTTGGAGTATTTTTTTAAAAAAACTCCATTGCTATTTCTATTTAAAGGTTATTTTAATATTTCTGAGGGGGGTTTTCTGTATTTCTCAGGGAAAAAATCTATAGGGGTGACAATGAGTGCATCCTTTAAGGAAAGCAGTTTAGAGTTCTCCCTTAAAGAGAAGAGAGCTACCTGGAGTGTGTGTGGTGTCTTGTGACCAATGAGATGCTTCAGTGTATGTGAGTTAAACTGATTAACAAATAATGTCATGACATGGTGGATGTGAGAGGATATAAAAGGTGTGGATGTTACTGAGTGAGGACTAAATCTACTAGGAACTAGAACTAGATCTTCTACTAGGAACTACTACTACTACTACTACTACTACTACTACTACTACTACTACTACTACTACTACTACTACTACTACTACTACTA
>JAWWEV010000172.1:12650625-12662187 GCA_035583235.1 Hafferia zeledoni | reverse complement strand
CTACTACTACTACTACTACTACTACTACTACTACTACTACTACTACTACTATGAACTGTCTGTGAAACTATCTTGAAAAAAGTCTTGTAAGCCTTCTAATGAAAGCCTTGAAGCTGGGCAGTCCAACGATTTTGTATCTTATTATTTCCACTGATCAATAGTTCACATACTACAGTGTACAAAGCATTCCTTTAGGATTTTAAGCCTGCCCACATCTCCTAATCATAAAAACTGTTCTCAGAGTAAGTATTTCTCTGCATCTGGTGTGGCAGTCAATTGTGATGAAAAAGGAAGTTTTTCAAAGAGGATAATGAAAGATTAATATTACAAGTGGGAGTCAGAATTACAGTGGTAGAACTTGGTTGTGGCAGCCTGTAAGATACAAATACTAACAACAACAATAGCATGTTTTCTTGTTGATGGAAGTATCTAACCCACTAGCGATGTATTGTCATTGATAATTTTCTTTTATCTTGATTTCAATATCATCTGTTCGTTGCATAGTGGAGATTTATGTTCTACTTTTTATTCAACATTTCTACAGGGAAGGTAATCAAACACAAAATACAAATTACTGGTGATCTGTAACATACCACATGATGACCCACACAATATCTGAATATTTACAAACCAAAGGACATGCATGTTTCAATAGATGTAAATAAGGAAGCAAAGAAGATGGGATGAAATCTAGAAGTCAGTGGTAGTGGCAGGCTAAGATGGACTGTGGGGTTTAATTTACTTGCCTTTTATATTTTTCTTCTAATTTTGGAAGACTCCATTAAAAAAAAACCAAAATAAACCCCCCTGATCTAAAAAAATAACAAATGACAGAAATAAGCTGACAGATACAAAGATTTCAGCCATGTACACATTTCAAAGACTCCCTTTTAAAAATGTATACAAAGACATCAAACAAAGGCTGTACACATAATTCAAAAAGCCTGAAATGAAACATCATTGAAATTTCACAGTGGAAGGCCATTTTCATCTAAGACTTAAACTTACACTGCTAACCTAAAATCAGTGCAAGCCTTGCCCTCAAACTAAAGGAAGAAGGCATGCGTTATATTAAAGATACTTTAAAATATACCCCTAATTACAGATTGGTTGCATCTATCACAGTATAAATACTGTTTTTCTTCTGAGAACTAAAAATGATATGCTGTATTACATGAATGAGACAATAAATTTTTAGTTGTAACAATTAATAATACCTGTTATGAAAATTTTCATCCTCAAAATAAGTTAGTAATTAAACCTTTCAAACAAAGCTTGTAGGGGTAAATACCCTTTTCTCCAGAAGATTTTACTACTAGGAGACAACTATTTCACTTAAGAAAGGCTTTCCTGACAGAAGAGAGACATCTTTCTCAAGATGGTTGCTGCTCTTTCCCCCTAAATTCCAGAAAGGTTCTCTCTCTGACATATGAGGAGACAGAAAACATTCACAGACATGTTACAGGGCCACTCGGATTCTTTCCACTGCCTTGGTATTTTTGGGGGTACCCGCATGTATCTCACTTAACAAGCTATTTGAAGGATCTGTTTTAAAGAAATTATCTGAAAGTGCACTATCATCTTTATTTTCAAGAATTTCTTGCCATATTTCTTAATGTAGGGAAAGGGAATGTGATTCACATGTACAGTTCAAATTATGTTCATTCTTTATGAGGTCTGACTCATAACACGAGATTAGTTTCTCTTCCAGATGACCATTAGGAATTGCCACTGACTTAGGTGATCTTTGGAAAACTTCCCTAATTGTTGGTATAGTTGCCAAGTGTATAAACAGAAATTAGTATTTGACTAGTACAGTCACATTTGAAAGCTGATACTGTTTACATTCTAAAGCAGAGACATTAAGGCTGAAAGTATTGACTGCTTGCCCAGATATTCAGAGGAATGTTGTCTTTGGTCCTGCATCTCTGACTGACACAATTGGCAGTTAGTTGACATAAAAGGGACTTTGTCATCATAAAACAAATTTGTTTCACCATATTGTTACTTCTTACTATGGTGTTCCTCGCTCTGTGAAATTATGGGAGTTATGTTAAATTAGGAAGCATCTGGCCCTAAACCTCAAGAGTGTAAATCTGTTGTCTAACTGATCATGACTACATTACATCTTTTCCAATATGATTTTCTTTGCCTACATGAAGTTATAACAGCTGCTTAAATGATATTAATATGTTAGCAAACATGATTTAAATCCTTTTTGTTCCTGTAGTCTGGAGAAGAACAGTAGGATCAATAAAAGCAGTTGTCTTTTTAGCATTGCCACTTAGCCCTTATAGTTTGGTAATTCATCCATCAGATTTTGTACCAGGAACTAGGGATGCATAAATATCATCAGGTGAAATATTTCCAACTTACTGTTTATTCATCCAAAAAGGGAGATTCAATGAAAAATACTCAGGCAAAGAAGAAAAAAGCTTAAAAGAAAAGCTTACTTAGTTCATTCTCAAAGTGTATTTTGAGAGTAAGAACACATATATAAATACATTTTAAAATAATTTCCCATATATTCTGACATATTTTGCTTTGTTTTTTCCTCTCAGTTCTTTGCACCACCACAAAACCCAGCCAAATCTAGCAATGTGCACACCATCCACACACGTTGACTCCTCAGCCCTTGTGCTCCCATGCTGTAGATGTGATGTGGCAGCTCTGGTGTGATGATGGAAGGTCCACACCTCTGACCTATCCCCTACCTTCACCCTTAGAGGTGGAAAGTGGGCAGACAGCAGCTGCTGTCCCAAAGCATGAACTGGAGAAGCTTGTGCCCCTGTTTGGGAAAGTTAATGTGCTGCCCCAGGTACAAACTGTGGTGTATTCAGGGTTCCTGTCTGGTCTGCATGCTGTTCCTTTGCCAAGAATAGAGATTACTTATGATAATAAATTGTTGTTGTCTGCAGACTGGAGACAACTCCATCATAAATATTCTTTATTCTAGACAGTTTGCACTTTTGGTCCATGTAGATAGATTGATACCTCTTTATCCCTCTGCTTCCCAAGCAAACTGTGCAGCAGCAACAAGGCTGAAGAATACTGTTTACCTGTCAGTCTTTAAAACTGTAGAGGGTAAGGTGGTTGGGAAGCCCCTCTGCAGATATTGGTTTGTTGTATTTTATTAGATCTGCTTCCTGAAGGGAAAGCCAGATTAAAAAAGCATAGAATGGATTTTTGCTCTCCACGAAATTAATGCTCCCAGTACAAAAGGTCAATTGTGGATGGGTTTCTATTATTTTTATATCAAGAAACACCTATGTTTGAATTCAGCTTCTCAGGAAACAAGTAACTAACTTGGACAAAAATGTGCTTCAGTTACAGATAATGGTTCTCTCTTCCTAGAACTGAATTCACAGTCCAGTAAAAAACCAGCAGAGATGAGGTGAGCACTCCAGCATAGCTTGACAGTTCCTTATACCATGTTTAAAAGCAAAAGGAAAACTTGGTAAATGCCTACTCTCAAGTCTGATAACAAATGTGTACTGAGACACCTAATTCAGCACCAAACCTTTCTTCTCTTGCCATTCTTTGAGTTTACCCCTATCTAAACCTATGAATCCAAGGCTAGACTTGGGTTAAATGAGGTTGTAGGAAGGACAGTTCAGTTCTAGTTCATGCCTATAGAAGGTGTTTGGGAGGGTGACTGCTTTGCTGTCCCGTGTTTGTGAGGTTTGGTAGGGTCATGGGTGCCACTTCAGTACAAACTGGAGGCAGAAAAGACTTTGGGATCACTGTGTTAGTTGTCACATCTCTTCTCATTTCTGACAAGGACTTCAAGCAAAGTGATAACTGCCCAAGCTTCCAGAAGAGGTGTAACTCAGTGGTGGATACTGAATTCTACTAGTTGATGACAAAACTGTTGTGGGTTCTGCTCTAAAGAACAGGACTTTGTAACTGTTGGTCGTGGAAAACTTTTCCATGTCAAAAAGGGATGTTACTACAAAAAAAAAACAACAAAAAAAAAAACCCAACACAACAAAACAACAAAATAAACAAAAAACCAAAACCAAAAAGCACATAGAAAAAAATAAAATCCACACAAAGTCAATGTTAAAAAACAGTGAAAAATATTTTCATAATTAGAAGAAAAATAGGCCCAGAAATATTTTTGAAACATTCACAAACCTTTTTTCCTGAGTGCGGTCTTTGCTGGCCAGCTGCACAATAACATCTGTCTACAAACCAGTCCCTGACCACTCTGACCACTCATTCAACCATCCATTAGACCCACAGCCTATACTGTCAAGGTGTCCCTGCCCTCTGAATGAGTCAACAAGAGCTAATCCAGTGTCATCTGCCCTTTGTGAGGCTTACATTGCCCCATTGGATCCTAGTAAATGAGTTTTTCATTGTTTGAAAAATAACCTGCAAGACAATCAGGCTTTCTGAACAAAAAGTCATAGACATGTAATTATAATGCAAGTTAATCCCCTCCTTATCATATAAAATAAAGTGAATTTGTGAAACATTGTATCCATGTTCTGAAGACTATTGTGTTTAGTGGATGAAAAAATCAATCTCATAGGGAAAAAGCCATATCTTTGACTTAAGATACATAATCAATAACCTTGCAAGGCATTCAGGCTACATATTCACTAAGGAGCTGCTTTAATCAAAGACATCCATGTCTCTTTTAGGCTAAATCCCTGTTGTCAGCTACACTAAAACAGTATTTTCAGCTCTTGTTTTCATAATGTTAGTCCTACATGACAGTTCTGTGTCATCTGACAACCCTAATCCATCTCAAGGTTAGAATCTATTTTGTATTTCAAATCTCCCAAATCTCTGACCACTTAGTTAAAGTAGGATTAACATAAGCACCAGAAACCACAGAGAAGCAACGAAAGCCAAGATTACGCTTTGATCTGCTCAAGCAGACATTTGCTGAACTCCAGCAATACAACGAGCAGCAGAGTAAAGCAGAAAAGGAAAGCACAAGCCTCGGAGCAAAGCTTTGTGATGGATGTAGGAAATTGCAAGACACATTGTGTGCTTCATTAAAATGTTTTGCTGAGAAAATTAGGAGAAAAATACCAAAACTGTTGTTATCAATGAAGCAGAAGTAGATTTTGTTTCAACACAATCGCTCGTCCACTGAGCAGACTAAAATCACACAGGAAAATGTTCTTCATGATACTGGAATTTAAATCAAAGTTATTCCTGGCCCTATATATGCTCTAACAAGCATCTGAATGAGAAGTATTTGGCTGCTTGTAAGTGGAGAGATTACCTTTAGCAATTACTATGAGTTCAGTTGCCAGGGTTGGGTAAGCTGTGTCTGCTGCACACCAAATCCTGACCTTGCATTTCAGATGCAGGGTTGTTTTAAGTTTAATTAATGAAAGGATCTAATAGAATTGCTCCATTTCATTTTCTATTTCCTGGACTTAAAATTTATTTCATAGGACAGCTTTTGTGGTTTTGTGCTCATGTGGGTAGATTAAGTGTCTTTTTTACCATTTTTCATGAGGGAAGTGGAAAAAATCCAAATATCTTATATACTAAAATAAGATTGTAAGTATTTTTTTAAATTATAATTTCTTCCCATTCAGCTGTAGACTTGCATGATTACTCCCATTTTAATAATCATTTACATTTGCATTTTTTTTTCTTTAACAGTCTGATTTTCAAATGGAAGCCTTCCACTGAAGATGCTGATAATCTCATATTTAAAACCACAGCATGATTGTTGTACATATTCTGAATATGAGCTTTAGCAAAGCATCTTACAGAACACTGTCTTGTTGCCTGATGCTAGAGCAGTGAGCATATTTTAGTTTTCAAAAATTCAGGGTTTGCATTAATTATTCTTTTTTTTCTTGCTTTTTTTACACCTTCAGAATAATGGTGTTGTATTTCCTATTCCCTGAACTAACTAATGCTCTTCACAGTTTTATTTTGTTTTGGTTTGGATTTGGTTTTGTGGGTATTTTTGTTGTTTGTTTTTTGGGGGTTGGTGTTTCGTTTTGTTTTGTTTAGTTTTGTTTTGTTTTTTTGGCTGCTACATTAATTTGGAGTGTTCTGGCTTCCGAGTTTCAAGCAATATTAATGAGAGAGAAAATACAAATTTTTGAATAAATCCAGATCCATTAAAAAAAACAAAGGTGAAAACTCCTCTCCTTCTCCTCTCCCTTTCCCTCTCTGCCTCTTCATCTCCTTGTCCTCTCCTCTCTTCTCTCCTCCAGTTTTACATTGCTCCTGGTCAGTTTTGGGATGGGTAGTGAAGAAGGACAATGGTAGAAATGATGGAGTGCTACACTCAGATGAGTATAGGATACAAATAAAAGGTGTAGTATAGAAATTGCAAACACTGAGGTTTGTTTGTTTGTTTGTTTGTTTCAAAGTTTCCATTGAAAAGGATATGTCTGGTCTTCCTTTCACAGATGTCCTTCAGCATTACTGAGCTTACGTGGCTAAACTTGAGCCACCTCCATGCACAGCACTGTGTTCGGCTCAAAAATACTCCATTTAAGAGACAGGCCATCCCATTTTTGACCCGCGGAACAGCTTCAGGTCTATCTGCAGAAGCCCTTGTGGATAGAGCAGGAAAGGAGCTCCTTGGAATTATACAGCAAACCCATTGGATTGCTCTGGTTCATATCTGAACTGCTGGCCCCTCTCCTAAGGCAATACAGGTAGGAGGAAGATGTTTTCCCATCTGTACTATTCATAGGCAGTGGGAGTGTTCAATGTATCTCTGAATGGACATTAAATCCTTGCCAGTCTGTCACACCAGAGCCAGGAGTGGGTCTCAAGGCAGCTGAATCCTTCTGGCAGCAAGTTCCCATTTGTTCCTGTTCAAATATGAGGGATCACTTGTAACAAGATCATCTGCAGCCAGATCACCAGCAAGGACTCATTTGGGAATGTGAGGGGGCACCAAGGACATCTCATTTTCACGTGCCTTCTGAAGCAGCTGTGTGACATATCATTGCCAACAGCCCAGGTACACCCGTACAGCCAGAGGCACTTGAGGGAGCTACACCCTCTTCCCGTGCATAAGGGTATTGAATATGCAGCCACCTGAGTGTCATGGGACAGCAATCCTGTCTTTTTCTGGTCTTCCCAGTCTTCCCAGAATGCTACCTGGCTGCGGGCAGCCACAATGGAGACTGCCCTAGAAGCCAGTGTCCCTCTTGCTGTGAAAGTGGATCTGTCTGCTTCACCCTGAGATTCAGAACCCTTTCACTGTAGTCTGGTCTGGTGAAATTATCATCCTAACCTCAATAAAGCAGTTCATTATTTTCAGTATTGTAATTTCATGGGAATGCTTATAAAGAGGACAAGATAGGAAACTGTGTGGGATGATGGGATTCTGCAATACAATAAAAAGGGATTATTTTTCTTAATAAAAAGGGCTTTTCTGAGACTTGCAAGACCAATGCACTCAGCTCTCCTTTTAGTACCGAAAATCCACTCTTTTTTTAAGGCTCGTATGCAGTAAAATGTTCAGCTGAGTCTCCATGTCTTTTCCTCTCAAAAAAAAAAAAAAAAATCTGGTAATGTGTCCCACAATAAGATGTTATAGGAAAATCGCCTTTGTTCTACAGCTCTTAGCTCATTCTAGGGGTGAAAGCTAGTTCAACTCAGATCTGGTTTCATTTAGAAACTTGTGCATTACAACAAGAAACTCCTTTTGCTAGTGCCAAGTCAAAGAACCCCATCACTGTTTTTATATAACTCATAGGTCTTTTCAGGGGAAAAAACCTGAATAGTTAGTTTGGACCCCTCAAATATTCCCTTTCACTCAAAAAACTGTTTTTAAATTGACCTGTTTCATACTTGGGATAAATCTGAGCATTTTAAAGGGGTAGTAGCATCTGCTGAAGTCTTGTTTTGCTTTGTGCATGCTAGGAATTCAAATGTGGGGTTTACACACCAGAAAAAATGGATTCTACTGCTTTTCTCAGGCTTTCCTACTTGACAATTTTTCTCTGTGTAAGTAATTTGGTATTCAGTGGGAGAAAAAGAGAGAGAAAGATGGTAGTCTCATGCTTTTCCATGTAACTGTGATTTGGGCTTAGGATAGCAGGAAGGCAGGGAGATTGGTATGCATTAAATGTTAATTAATAAAATTCAAGATAATACAGATCCAACTTCTCTCATTTATTTTGGGGCAGAGCTGGACTAGTAAGTTGAAAGAGCTTATGCCAGTATAACACTTCATGTCATAGTGAGAAGGATGTACAATAATGTCTGGAGAAACAGAGAAAATTCTCCAAAAGTAGCCAGGAGGAAAACATCTTCTGTGCTCATTTTTACTCTTCGGTGTATGTTCTTCATCCATTAATCTGTGTGGTTTTCAAATCAGTCTAGCCAAAATGTCTGAATCTCTCAACAAAACTTGTTTTTGCAGATAATCTACTAATTTAATAAGACCAAATACATGCTACAAATTCATCTCTTTCTACACTTAGAAGAAATGCAATAACTAGGATCTGAGCTGAATGAAAGCCACTTATTTATGCATGCTGCATGAAACAAAGACAAGGTAAAGAGCCGACATCACCCACTTTAAATTGCTACTATAAAACCAGCAGACTTCTTAGCTAGTCAAAGATCTCTCATGAGGGCAAAACAAACAGGAACCTTACTCAGGTTCTGTGAATCATCATTTTAAAAACTGAGAAAGATCTACTGACCCTCCAAGAGCCTCATTTCCTGGATGGAACTTCGACTCACTAGTCTAAAAGTTAGGCAGTGTGAATATTCCTGAATATTCTATCTGCTTTATATATCCAGCCTTCAAGCTGTAATCAATTTTTCTTTCCTTCATTCTGTTTTTACTGCTCTGCTGAAATTACAGAAGCATCAACCTGGAGTGCATCCAATAGCCATAGCTTCTCATGGATAATAAAAACTGACCCACAGCCAACAGAAAAAGGAGTGATAGAAAGGAACCTTTTTTATGTGGGCTTTGAGAATCCCATTTTCCTCTCCCTTTTAGGCCAGTGCAAAAAGGGCTACAAAAATATCCATTGCTTCTATCAATCACCTCTGTCGTGGTACCTCATGTCTATGATCCTTCTTTCCATTGCATATAGTAAAAATCTTCCCATATTTATTTTCAAAGTGTATGCTTGATGTTTCTTTATTCTTTTTATGCATGAATAATCTACGAAGCTACTGATACCCTGCATTTACACACTTCCATTAATGCTGACCTTGACATCCAACACACACTTTTTTCCTTTCATGGGAGAAGTTCCCCAGATCAATCCAGTATATTTGCTTGGGGCATATGCAGTCTTTATAAACCTTTAAATCTCCTCCAAACCTGTACTTATTCTGCATTTGAAGCCCACTTAACATTAACTAAGAATCTATTTTTCTGTGACTTCCCATAATAGTTTCACCATCACATTCATCCATTGATTTTCTCTAGACAATCATCCTGTGTGGGGCACACAGCAATTTTTCCTTGCATGTAAAAAGTCTTTTGAAAGGTCCTGGACCACAAGTTGGGTACATTTGACATGTTTCTCCTTTGTATAGTTTGAAGAAAGCTATGGTAATTTTTAAAAATATAAGAAACAAGATCTAGTTTTACTTGGCCAGTGAACAGCTTTCTGCTTTAAGTGGTGCACAGGACGACCTGTACCTGTATTCTCCAACGACTGTTCAAGGAGATAACCTGATTGGACTGGACACAATCCAAAAGTACTCTGAAGTCATCAGAAAGTCTCTACTTGACCTGTTTAAAAGAAAACTTTCACCCAGAGGGAGAGAGAGCAGATATTAGAATGCTTTGCATTTCTTCATTCTGAAGTCACTGGGCTGGAGATACAGGGAGGACAGACAAAATCCATTAAATGTATTGAGGAAGATTCATGGTGTCTAGACTCTTTTTACCCATTATTATGCTGGCAGTTTCAAAAAGGTGTCAATTTTCTGTGCCAAAATATGGGACTAAAACTAGAAATCCTCTTTTGGATTCATGAGAACAGAAACTATTTATTTGTGATTCATGATGAAAATATACCTTATCTATGAGTATAAAAGTAGCCGGTTTTGTGTTGCATAGAAAATAGCCTTGTAAATATCTCTTACATTGAATTGCTCATAGTCTTCATGTTTTATATGCAGGATAAGCCTGGGTTTGAAGTGTGTTTATTATTTAAAGGCTTGTTTTGATGTATCAAGGTCTCTCCCATTCCTCCTGGTGATCCTTTCCTTTGGAGGTTCACTACCTGATTGAAATGAGAATTTCCATCCACTGCATCAAAGAAGCAATGATCTCTCCTGAAAGGTCCTGTATTTAATGGCACCATGTGTGATGGAAGCAGAGAAAGAGGGGAATCTTTTCTTTACAAATCTCATGGTCATCTTGTTATGTGTAATAATGTGAACCTACTGTATTACAGATGGTGGAACTAATCTAACCTTCGTGTTTCCCTAATAAATAGAATAGGTAATAAATGAGCTGTAAGCTGAAAAGAGAATGAGAAGTCCAGAGGGGGAGACAAAGCACCCAGTAAGGTCAAATATCTTTGTCTTGTCCATCACTGTAGTTCTTCACCATACAAACTTTGAACCATAAAAGGACACAAGAAATTGCAAAAATTAAAACATATTTTGTATATTGGGATATTTGCAGATTAGAACCTTTCCAGTGTTACCCCCTGTACCCAGATGTTTTCCTGGAGGCACTTTATCCTGATTTTTGTTACTGCCATTACTCTGTGCACATTAGCAAGACACAGGCAATAGGACATCCTGCAAAAACTAATTAAAAATACTTTGTTTTCTTATTTTCCTGGGAGTTCTCATATTCTAAAAGGAAACCTTGTAATAACTTTTATTTACATGGTAATTCACTGGGTAGACACTGAACTCCATGGAGTTTGGTTTTTTTGCAGCAAGGGTCTCTTCGCTTCCTAAATATGTCTCTTCCCTTTTTAGAGTCCTTACCTTCAAGTAGCTTAGTGGACAGGCTATGATATCTCCATCCTTGGAGGTTTTCAAAACGCTGAGTGGACAAAACAATGATTCAGTGTTGGCAGCAGTACCACTTCAAGGAAGGTGGACTAGATGACCTCCAAACAGGCAACTGAACAGTCTTCTACCCCTGGGGTCATGTTGTTTAACATATTTCAGGAATGCTCTCAAATATGGTAATGGTGAGGACAGAAAAGAAAATTACAATCTTTTTGTCTGTGTGAAACCGGGAAGCTACAGTATATGCACATAAAAATATTGGCTGCAAACAACATAGCACAAACTTGATAAAGCTTGATCATGGATTAATGTTAACACCTGTGTCTGAAAATTCTATTTGCATGTTAGATCTGTGGGTAAAATTGTATGCAAACCTGAGGTCCCTGTTCTACCTTTTGGTTAAACAACAGAAGACACATTTAGGCAGATTTAGTACAAGCTCATAGAAACACCAAAAAAGCAACACTTGAAAAGACAGTTTTCAATTTGTTTTGTGCGTAAAGATCCAACTCTTCTCCGGGGACACCCCCTTGTCGTGGGGGAGAAGCTTGCGTGCCCTCATGAGGTTGAGAGCTGTGCTGGCGGTGGTTTGTGCCGCCGGTAGGGTCTCCC
>JAWWEV010000172.1:12634092-12650525 GCA_035583235.1 Hafferia zeledoni | reverse complement strand
TTTAGCCATCAGCACTCTTGCAGCAAGCGTGGGTAGTGCCCTTCCCAAATCTTCGTTCGCGAAGCCTGGCCATGAAAGATCCAACTGATTTATCTTCATCGATGAGGAATGAGGTTGATCATTACAATAACCTTCATACCTAAAAAAGGCAGTTTTCTGAACTTTCTGCAGTTCATTTTCCTGATTTGAGTCACCAGTGTTCTGTTTTGTTGACAGGTTTTGATGGCATCAGAACATTTGTTTTAACACAGAAGATTCTGAAGTTTACAGCTGAAAATTTAGCTTAAACATGGTGTTGTACAATGTGGTTCATTGGTCCACCTCTCAGATATTCAGGGCATTTTGTAAGTCAATAGATAGGAGATTTGGCAGACTGACTTCAGATGTACCTTCCAAATGCCTGACCCAAGATTGCTGAGACTGCAGAGGTATTGCTTTTGCTGCAGAATATTTGACAAAGCCTTTAAACTAAAAATTGAATCACTTCCTTAAGCATTGCTATATAAACAACATTTAAAAATGTTAATAGGTGGGCACAGCCCTTACCTGTATACTCAGCGATGAAAGGTTTTGACATCCTGAATTTGCACTAGAAGTCTTCCAGTGAAATATGCTGAAATGAGCAAACAATGCTCTTGAGGTTTTCTGTACAGCTATTTCTACGGTTAATATCAAAGAACTTGGCTTGGTTCCTTTAAACTTCCTTCTCTGGTGTTTTGCCACCGACTTCATAATGAATCCACATGTGAGAAATCATTAAATCTCCTGCATTGTAATTTCCAGCTTCAGCTTTAAATCTTGTTATGATTCTTCTCTAAGACCTCAAGCTTTGGTATTGTATCAGCATCTATTGGCTTCACTTAAAGCCAGGCCCAGCCTTACTTCAACCATTGTAAGAGGCCATCTCTGCTCCAGAGACATTGTAATTACACAAGACAAACAAACTGCAGGAGGGAAAACGTAGGCAATATGAGAGGATCTCATAATTGTCAGAATGGATCATAAAGCTGGCCATGTCCTTCTTCACTTAACTATACTTCAGACACTGTTTAAAGACATCTATCCAAGAAATATAAGAGAAGGGACTTTGAACGTTCTAACAAAAGAGTAAAAGGACAAGGAGGCAGAGGAAAAAGGATACCAGACAAGTGAACAATATCATTAAGGGCAATCTTAAAAGAAAGAAGGTCGTTAACTGTTGTTTCAGATTCTGTGGTGTTCTTAAAACAATGTACTGTTATTTTCTTCCTTTCTCTAACCTGGTATATTACTTCTTTGTTTGTTTAATGACACCAGACATGTACTTAAGGAAATTGCACACCAAGGATCTGATTTATTGCCTAGGATTCTATTTGCATGAAAAAGCAACACCAAAGCAGTGTTTGACAGGTACGTATCAATTCAACTCCAAAGGGGTACATTTTGAGTCAATTGTGCGAGGAATTAGGCATGCACTTACTTACAACATTTATTTAAATCTGTGAGCATTTAGTACTTCGCCTTCTCCTCAGGAAATAAAATTACAAGCAGGCTGTCTGGATTCAAGTACATTGCAAGTACAACTTTGCTGTTCTGACCCACCCAAGGCTCTGTCATTTCAATCTACAATGTTCCAAAATATTTCAATTAAACTTCATTTTTATTTTGGTTTTTCCAGTTCCAAGCTACTGACAAAAAATATTCCAAATTGCCTAGGGCTAGTCCAACCAGCCTGAGTTCATTATCAGGAGAAAAACTGATACCTGCCTATTCCTCTCCATGTCCTCTTCAAAGTACATTCAGAAGTCCATCTAGTAAAAAAGTTTGCAGGAAAAATCTTGCTCATTACAAAGACAAAGTTACAAAACTCAGGACATTTTGCATTCTACTGACAGTGAGACTTCTTTGTTAGCATAATGGATACAAATGCATTTAGTTCAGAAATCAGCTATCCAGGCAAGTTAATTGACTTAAAACTGTTGGCTGAAACAGGAAAAATATTGATAAAAAGAAGAATAACTATTTCATACTTACAGTTACAGCTGACTGGGAATTTGCCAGCAAAACAAAAGTTGCAATAAAATATAAATTTGTCATTACCATCTGCTCCTCAAAGTCCTAATACTTTATGAACATTGATGCACTAAGTCTTAAAATACCCATGCTATTCAGAAAACTATTTATTAGTCTGTTTTATAGAGACACAGCTTTCTGTTGGTCATTTGCATAGACATAAATGTAATGCTATGGGAGCAACTCTGGCTCAGACTTTCAGGTGGCCAATTCCCACAAACTATCTGTGGCACTCAAGTTTCTAAATTGCTTTTCAGAAGCAAGGGAAACAGCTGCTTTGTGGGTCAAGCTTTTTAAATAATCTTTGAACATTGGTCAGCAGAGAGACATGCTGATGTACATGATATACCCTGAGAAGAAAAAGAAATGTAAAGTCCTAATGATGCCAGCTGAGATGGAGGAATCTGACCTTACATATTTTAGTGTGTGAGGAAACTATAGCTCTGTCTTCATTAGAGAAGTGGCTGAGCAATGAATGGAGCATGTATTCATACAGAGAACACCAGTGTGAAAGATTATGAAGTCATGCACTGAGGATAATTTTCAAGAAAGAATGCATGCAAATAGAGCATCACATTAAAGCAGGAGGTCTAGGCTCTAATACTGGATCCAGCCCTCCAAATATGAGCAACACTTTGGTTAAGTTACTTAAAATGTTTGTGCCATTCCTACCTCTCTCCTTTTGTCTGCCTCTTCTATCTAGACACTAAGCTTCTTAAAGCTTGTACTGTGTATTTCATGCTCATACAATGCATGGAGCAATAATGAGCCCATGCTCAGCTGGAACTTTTAGACAGTACTATAACAGAACTAATTAATGGTAATGAGATCTATGGATTATTTTACCTGCTGCTTTTTAAAGACATCCTTGCTGGGTCAGAGCTGTGAGACTTCTCATGCACACAGTGAATCATATACCATTCTGCCAGCTGAACAAGAAAAGCTTGCATGGCTAGCAGATAAGGAGTATGGGTTTTCCAGCATTAAAGCACATTGGGAAAATCCTACCAGCAATGGTGACTAGGAAAATATACTATTTGCAGGTGGAATATATCAGTGATGGAAGCCTTGGATTTGTGTTGTTTTTTTTTTCTTTTGTACAATGTCCAGCTATATAGTAAGAGCAAATCACATTAGTAATAATTCTTGTGATGCTATTAGCATTAATTTTTGTAATAATATTACCATATTAATGACATTGTCTACTTTTTCAGTTTGCTATGTATTGAGAGGCCCATGATTTTGTTGTCTGATTTCTTGAAAGGCAGAAAAAAGCCAACCTGGTTTCTAGGGAAGGATATTGTTTTGTCTGAATTATTTGCCCTCAGCATCTAGCTCTAGCATGACTATTCATACATGCCATTTCTGTCTTCAGTTCATTTATGTATAGAATATGTTGAAAGAGAACTATTGGGATCATTGAGTACAAGTCCTGGCCCTGTGCAGAACCACCTCCAAGAATCACACAACATGTGCCTGAGAGTATTGTCCAAATGCTTCTTGAACTCAGATTAGTGCTATGACTACTTCCCTGGGGAGCCTGTTCCACTGCTACACCCTCTGAGTCAAAAACTTTTTCCTAGTATCTAACCTAAAGCTCCATTGACTCAGTTTCATGCTGTTTCCTTGAGTCTTGCCACCGATCACACATTGAAGAGATCTGTACTTGTTCCCCCACATAAGGATGTTGAAGATCACAATGAGGTCTCTCTGTGGTCTCCTCTCTAGGCTGGCTGAACAAACCAAGTGACCTCAGCTGCTCCTTGTAAGGCTTCCCCTCCAAATCGTTCACCATCCTCATCAAGCAGAAACGTCTAAAACTATGCTCGGCTAATTTTCTACAGTGGTCTTCCTTGGAGGAAGTTAAGGGGACTGAATAGCTCAAATGTTGGAATTTCTTATTTATCACAAACTTGGCAGTTCTTCCAGTTCTTCCAGTTCACCAGGGTAAGGCAGACAACAGTCACAGATAACAGCTCAGGTGCCATAGTGAACAGGAAGCTCCACAGAGGGAAAGGAATTAGCATAGTTTGAGTGGGGAAACTTTAGTCTTTCCTGTTGTCTCTATTTCAGAAAAGGTGGGTAGGGGTTTTCAATTTGGGTTGGACAAATCCCAGCAAAGCTGCCTGTGCAAACAGGTACAAAAGACTCCTTGTTGTCCTTGTTTTGCTGTTTAGGTCTTATTTGTCTGTTTGTTTAACAAAAAAGTAACTTCAGCAAACCTGATACACAAACACTGCCAACCTCACTGCTACAATTCCTCTGCAAGTGCTAAGCACTCACTGCCAAAATAGCAAATGCTGCTCATGCTAAGCATGGCATATTTTTGCATTAAATAAAGAAGTCATAGATGAACTTGGTTCCCACTTGGGCTGACTTTTTTTAATGAGGACTTCATGCAGGGAAAGTTGACTAGTCGGGCACATTTTCCTCGACCCAGTTTCACCCATGGGGTTATATGCTTTATTTATTTTTAAATTAATGATAATGGAGGAATCTGCAGTGTTTGGATGTTTCATCTGAGTGGAAAAAGTGTGGTCAATTTTTTTTTACTATCAAGAGGGTTTCTTTCACTTTCCATGGGCAGATATTAATCTGTGTTCCATTTACAATAAGAATATCAAAGGCTTTTCTCTGAGCTCTTTTATCTTTCCTTCTTTCTTAATGTATGATGAATATATTTGGAAGTGGTACAATATTTTCTTTCCTTTCTGAAAGAATATATTGTCCTTCTTCTGCTAGTCTTGATCAGTCTTCAGTGTTCCCATAACAGAGATACCATGGTAAAACTATTCTATGAGCAGCCTTCTGGTCTCTGTCTTATTATCCATTTCAGTTGCAGTTACCATTGAATTTTTTCTGAACTGGTACTATAGGATTTTTTTTTTCTGTTGAGAAAGGAAAGGGTTACTCTTTTGATGAGACTCTGATAAAAAAAAAATATTCTTTATTCTTTCTAACTGGTATAGTTTTTAAAGACCAGCTTCTCAGAAGTGATGCTCAGTAGTAGAAAATTGTGAAATGTATTTTTAAAATTATTCTTGTCCAGAACCTCCTGTCTTGCAAGAAGGGAGTATGGTGCCACTTATATTACTGTCATTCTGATGACAAACAGGCTCAAAACAATGAAACATATAAAATAATTTTTTGTAAGTCTCACTATGTTCTTGCTTTTCACTCTAGCCTGAAGATATGTTGTACCATTCAGCTTTGAGTCTCAAGTTTGCTATTATTGTGGTGGAAAACAGTATGTCTTTCCACAATGTTTTCATCAACTTAGAAGCCATAGCAGATAAACAGTTCAGATTCAGCCACTGACTCTTCACACCTAAGAGAAAGTAAACCATTATCGGTAATTCTTTAGAGACTTCAGAGTTACTGGAGTTTTCAACCTGTGTCTATTTGTAATCTCATTTATCAGTTTGGGAACAGAGGAAAATAAGAAAATATTCCAATCTTGTTTAGAAAAAATAAAAAAAAATCAGCATTTGGGAAATCTTGTTTTTGTGAGATAATTTTGTGAACACTTGATTTTGCAGTGTAACCAGTTTTGCATGGAACAGCATTTACTTGAAGACAGACTTTTCATTAGACCAACCGAAGAAGATCTAAAAATAGAGGCCAGCTTTGAAGAAGACAAGTTTATGAAAAGTCTGTTTTCTGCAATATAACCTCTGCTAAGGTTCAGAGATCAGAACTCATAAAATTTATTTTGTTTTCAGTGCCAGTCACAATGAATAGATTTATTTGATGTTTTTTTCTTTAATTGCTAGATGACTCCATTGTTCACATAAATAATGTGCAGGGGACAAACACTCAGAAATTAAGCTGTAAAAAAATCACACAAGGCATGGTCTTTCTGCTAATATTTCTTCTGAAAATCACATTCACTTAAAGAGTTATACAGGAGAAAAGAAAAACATCAGTAATGTCTTTTTGCTGGATTAATGACAAACTGACTAATGTGCTCTACCCACTTTATGCCATTCCAATGACATTGAATAGCTTTAAATATGGTTTTAATAGCATTATTGAAATGCTGTTGAACAACCAGTATGCACCAGCAAATCCGTCCTTTCAAGTATAATAGATTGTATAGGCTCATTTCATATTTCTTATATCCAAATGAGATTAACACATACTTTTGTTTAAATGTAAGATGAACATAACATTCTGCTCAGTAGCTGTTATTCAGAAGAAGCTGTTTCTACATTTTCTGTTCAAGTGAGAACTACAGGAACAAACCAGAAGGAATCATAAATCATAAATTAATGCATTTTCATGCACTTCAGGGTTCTGCTGATCCACAATGGCCAATGTTTCACAAGAAAACAATAAAAGTATTGTAGAAGGATGATAGCATGGACATTCCTCCATGAGATACATAACCTGTGATCCATGATCTATATCTGTGTGCAAATTGCCACAAGTTACCACAAAGCAAACATGGTACAAAGGACATGAATTTACCTACTTTATTTCAAAGGTCACAACACAACCTAACTCATTCTGAAGTCTCCTTCACAGAACTGACAGAGAATAGTTTAATATATAAAACACATTGCTCTCACACTAATGATCCCCGTCTTACAATGAGTTGATATAAAATATAAACAACACTTTTTACAGCCACTAGTTAGTGCAATGTATGCACAATTAGCAGCCTTTATGAATACCCTTTCATACATTCATTAGAGAGTCTATCAAAATGCCAAGTCCAATATATTCAGTATTTTTTCCCCTTCTCTGCAATAAAGCATCTTAGTATGAGTAGGAAAGAATGACAAGCTGAAGTGCTTTGCATCCAAATCCATCATTTAAATTATGCAGGAATTACTGGAAATAAATTTTTTGTACTTTAACAGCGCTCAAGTGTTTCTTAAGCCATGACAACACAATGGATTTGGTGATCACTTCAGAATAATCATGACACTGTGGCTCCTTCTGCAGCTTTAAAAGACCATTCGGATATTTTTCTCTATTTTAAGCAGCTTTCATAGCTCAAATTCTCTCTGCCAGTAGCAGTGCTTAGCTGCATATGAAACTGAGTGTTCCTCCATTGTTCAGCTCCTGTATCTTACTCAGCTGAAACACCAGCACTAAACGCTAAAAAAAAAAATCAAAAAAAAAAAAATCAAAAAAAAAAACAAAAACAAAAAAAAACAAAACAAAACCAAAACCCATATACTTTAGATCTTTTTTTCTCATTCTCCTGGTCAGCAACTGAGGATGACCTTACAAAGATATGAACTACACCATTCTTTTCTATATGCTTATTACATCCAAAATGACTACATATCCTCTTCATACAATAGAAGCTTTGCTCTGCATTTCTCATGCTACCTATCTGCAGGAGAGACAATCCTGAAGTTCTCCTAAATAAGAGAGGAATTATCTTTTTATTCATCAAAAAAGCTGTAAGAGAATTCACCTTCCAAGTCACCATCAACACTTTTAATTGATTTCCTTGCATATTTTTCATGTACTCTTGGCAAATTATGAAGTTATCTGAAATTATAACTATTATGAATTTTTATTATCAGGTTTAAATGAGCATATTTATAATTACAATGAAAATTTGTTGGAACTCTGACAAGCTGTGAATTTTGAAATGTGGTTAGAATTGATCAGTGATCAGCAATTGGCAAGCTGTCATTATCAAAGTTATTCTTCCGAGGGTTATATCCAAAACTCAAAGCCTATGAAAATAAGACTTGTCTCTGTAAGACTTCACAACTAAAATTAAAGTTTCCTTAGATACTGATTTTCTAAAACCTTCCTGAAATATACGAAAAATTTTAATATAAATTCTTATTTTAAAAATTGCTCATATCTCTGACATGAGTACTCCCAAATGTCCTTGGCCTTTGGAGATGCTGAACTCTTGATAGAAACCTTCATAGTTCTGACTTGCAAACTTGTATATTGTAAAAATCATGCATGAGATCCCAGCAATTCACTTCACTGCTTTTGATATCTGTTGTTAGCTTTTCTTAATGGAGAATATGTAATTTCAGTGGTTTGGTGAATAATTTTTCTCACAAAATATTTGCTGTGGCCTTCAGGTTTCTTGACTACTACAGACAGTGATTCCCATCATCTGTCCAGTTTTCATGAAAGAGAACTGATCAATGGTTCACTGAAACAACCCCTGGGAAATGTTTCATTATTAAGGCTCAGGATAGGCAGCTATGTAATTCATGCAAGGCTACCACAAAATGAGATTGAACAAGGATAGTATTAGGGGTTTAGAACATTGCTATATGAGCTGGGAATCAGTCATTGCTCTTGAGACTGTCTGAGCAATCTAAAACAGTTCCATAAACGGAACAAAGCAAAACATGGCAATTTCAGTGGTTTCCTGATGATCAGGATCATAGACCCTTCTGCTTTAAGGCTGCCCTCCCACACTGTTTTTGCTGAATGCAAATGTGTACCAGCCCTAGAAAAAGACTAAATGATCAAATAACAGCTTTAACAGTAGGTGGCATCACTGTAACTCAGCACTCAATCAATGTCCCTGCTATGGGGGACACAGCACTGCTGTGCTACTCATCACTCAGCTGAAATAAAAACCAACTTCTGACCACTTGTACTTAAGAAGTTTTTTCAGCAATTTTTTTCTGTTTTGTAGGGTTTTTTCCCAGATGGAAAACTTTTGCTAAATTTGCATATGCCTAATGTTATTAACACAGAACTACAAAACAATCAGTACAGTTTCACATTTAAAACATAAATGTACAAAATAGGACTAGAAAGGCACTCAGAAGTTGTTCAGTTCACAGCCCTGCCTCAAGACAGGAAAAGCTGTACCTAGAATGCAACAAATCATTTTTTATTATGAGATATATTAGTAAGAAACCTTATTCAAAATTAGAAACTATTAAATTGTTGCCATATTCTATTCTGGCAATACCTACCTGCACTATCAGAAGGGAATTATTCCATAAAACAGAGAATGAACCTCAAGTGAGGTAAATCAATAAGTAGGTTGATCTCAAGCAAGCTCAGCACTTGCTGAGGAACTGATTCATAATTTATAATTCAAAGTATATATGTCTTGGTAATCATCTAGATGGAAAGCACTATTTTAATATAAATCTCTATGAATCTATTATCTGTTCTTTGGCAGATATTGAATTAAGTGCAAACAGAAAAGTGTATTTGACAGAAGGAAAGGAGACGAAATTTTGTGGGTAGAGGAAAGACTGTTGGAAAGGCTAGGATGAGGGAACAATGAGAGTTATTAAAATTACTTTACACAGTGAACATGGGCAAAACCAGCTCTGCTACTGATAAAATTGCTTGGGTGGAAAGGGACTTTTAAAAGCAAATTATTCCAACCCCTCTGCAATAAGCAGGGACATCTTCAACTAGATCAGGATGCTCAGAGCTCCATCCAATCTGACCCTCAGTGTTTCCAGGGATGTGACATCCACCACTTCTCTGTTCCAGTGTTTCACCACATTCATCATAATCAATTTCTTCCTTGTATCTAGTCTGAATCTACCCTCTTTTACTTTAAAAGCAACTCTTTGTCCTTTACAGTAGGCTGTACTTAAAAGTCTGTCCCCATCTTTCTTAAAAGCCTCCTTTATGTACTGGAAAGCCACAATAAGGTCTCCCTGGAGCTTTCTCTTCTATAGGCTGAACAGCCCCAAATCTCTAACCTTAATGAAGAGGTATTCCATTCCTCAGATTGTTCTTTCAGTCCTCCTTTGGATTTGCTCCAACAACTTCATGTTTTTCCTATACTGAGAACTCCAGAGCCAGAGTATTGACAATTTTTGGATAGTACCAAGGTTGTTTGGGCAGCACTTTTGGTAGACATATTGGGAGCTGTGAAGCATTTCTTCACTACCTTTAGGAAAACACCTACCACAAAACGAAAGCTACATGCTGGGAAGCAAATATCCCAACCCACTCCCATTTCACAGGGTGCTGTGTCCTCCTATGACTTTTGCAACTCCTAACACTGCTATTTCTAGGTTAGGAGATGAAGGAGGGACACAGGGACAGGGTTTTTTGTGTATGGCAGCAGAGGGACATAGACCTGGAAGCTCAAACTGCGGTCAGCACAAAAATCTTGATGAAAGGATAAGCTCTCTCTGCAGTGGCAGTACTTGAGCAAATTCAGCACAGCAGCCACTGGCTTTAAGCAATCCTTAGGCTGCTTCAGTTTGCATGGGACCAGATGAATCACAAAAAAAATCCCTCTTGACTGCCACCTTTGCCCCTTCTGGGGTCTGGAGTACAAGATACTGCATGACATTCATCTAAGGAAACTACTGATTCTTCTCTCAAGATTAACCCTAGCGTGAGGGTGTGTTTGTCCTATCTGTGCTCTGCAGATATTTACCCTACAGACCTAGAAGTAACATCCAAGGATCCAGCCTAGAATGTCCGGTTATTTCAAAGAAATTCTGTCCTGTGATCTAAAGGCTGTTTTACAGCTGTGGGGTTATTCACTTAATTGCCCTTAACTGGATAAATGTTGTTTGTTTGACTTTTAAATTAAAAATATGAAACACTATAAGACCTGGCAGACCAGCAAAAGGTTCTTCAAAATAGTTGTAGGTTACTGATTATAATAATTCAAAGTCCTTCTGCAAGAACTATAATTAAATGTTCTTACAGTGGAGTACATTCCCTTTTTCATTTTTTAATCTGCATTTTTTTCTGTGCTGACTTTCAATACTGCCTGGGCCAATCCATTCCTCTGACTGATGCCTATAAGTCTTGAATCGACAGGAGAACAAAACACCTTTTAGGGTCTGCACTGTGCTTTTTGCAGTAAGAATTGGAAGGTGGGGCTCTGAACAATGTCTTTTAGAAAACTAACATTCTCTGTTCTGATCCCATTTCACTGCTAATGTTCTGGATTTGGTGAAGTGACAGTTTCATGGTGTTTCATTGCTATAGTAACACTAACAAAGAAGCCCTCCTAGCTTAGAGGAATTTAGAGACACTGAAGGAGACGGTTATGGGGAAGATGAAATTGTATTAGATAAGACGAAATTAATCTCTCCTTGAAAAACAAGAAAAATCTTTTGGAATTTTTATGAATTCTAAAACATACTTCATTCTTCTCTGTAGCAGTCTGATAGTCCATGTTAGAAGTGAAACAACCATTATCCTGGGCCCTTTTATAACACTGGAAATCTTTGCTTTGAAATACTAAGATCATAGAAAGAAGAGTGAAACTTTTATTATGTATTTCCTACAAATGAGGGACTGAGGCAGGAACAGATTTAGACTAAAAATTAATGTCCTCAGCCTCTCTATTCACAAGTTAATAATTTTACTAAAGAGCAGTATGAAAAAAAGATCATATTTTTGCAAACAGATGTAAAACAAAAACTCCTTTTCAATTTTTATTTTTTCTTGTGAAGTTGAACAGTACACAGCTCTTGAAAAACTCTGTCACTGATACCAATAGCTTGCCTCACTGGTAATGCTGGTAAACTCAACAATTCATTAACTAGTACTCAGAGAAGCACAAGGTAGGAGTACAGCTCCCTCCCACCAGTTCTTTGAGGGCTCTTACATGTAATTTGTCTAGACTTGCTCAATTACATGTTGTCTAGCATCCCCCTCAGTTTCAAATAGACTTCAAAATACTTTATCACCCTTATGCAATACAAACACAACTCTTCCTGTCTGCTCAAACACGGACAACTTTGCCTTTTCTGTTCATTATCAGTGCTATTACATTTTCCAATTGTTAAAACTCAACAGTTTTGTAGACTTTCAAGAATTTACTTCTCCAAAGAGCAATTTCCTCAGTTTGACTGAGGATGACGTGGATCTCTTCTGCTTCTCCACCATGTATAAAGGCAGTTTAGTTGACTGCTTAGTTCGGGGAGTTTTCTGAAGGTGAGGTTGATAGTTCACATCTACTCACTCCATCTGCTGAGATCAGTGGCTCTAATGCTTGAAGAAGAATTAATTGTTCTAGTGACCAAGTTCTGATTTCTTCTCTTTCTACGCAAATTCTATGTACTGTTGGATGAAGACCTAAAGAAAAAAAATCTTTATTTTCCAACAGAAAGAAGAGCTTTGATGAAAATCAATGATGTGTACTATTTCCACTAAAAGTTTGGCCATTTCTGACATTTTATCTTTATTTTTTTCCGCTCTCTTAGTTTGTTTTAGTTTTAATAGAAAGTGGCTTGCATCCACAACTGCAAAGGTGCTTTAAAATTTGGAAATGAGCATTCTTAAAGAGCTGTGAAATCTGGATGGTAAGCTACAGTATGCTCAAGATTTGTAATTTTACAAAAGCTTTACTGGTGATAAACCAGTCTCTTGGTACTTTAAATGCCTGACACATCAGCACAAGACATAATACTGCTTACAGTAGACAAGCAACAACTTAGCAAGAAGAAAAAAAGAAAATGTCTTCACACTTTCAGTACTACAATGGTGAGATGAAGATATAATGAGCTGTGAGAATAGTAAGAGTGAGAAAAGTAAGAGTTTTCCTATTAAATCTTAGGTGTTGATATTTTTCAAATAGGAGAGCAATTTTGAAGTGATCTGAAAATAAATGGGATCAGAATAATAAGTTTATCTTATTCAGCTTCCATGTCTCACTCTAATGTGCAGTGCCTTCAGCAGATAAGTAGGGTAGAATTTATCCTAAATGCAAGTCAGGTTTATCATGAGAGCAGATTGCTTTGCCTTATATCCTTTCCAGCCAGTTTCATGGTGGTGAAGATAAATCAGCTCATAATGTCAGTGCTAAAGGATTTTCCTTCCCTCCCTTTTATTGACAAATATTTTTTTTACAGGACAGAACAACATGTGAAATCAATCCACACACATGACAATCCCTCATCTAATGAGAGAAGGATGAGCACCAGCCATTAATCTCTCCTTGTCACAGCCAAGGACTATGCAAAAACACTTTAGAAAGGAAAAAGAAATGCCAGTGTGTCTGTGGAAAGAAAAAGGTCAAGTTCATCTCAAACGAAGAACTAGCAGGCAAAAGACTGGATGTTATCTCACTTGTGTGAGTTGGTTTGAAATTGTTGTAGTTAATTAGATGACTCCTATCCAGAATCCATAGCAATGCATTTATATGATACCAACTGTGCTATCTCAGTCAAATATTCTGCCTGAAGTGAAGTCAGTTCTAATTTATAAGGGCAATGCCTTCCCTCTTGAGTATTTATTTTCTTCATCACAATCTCACTTCTTGTTCAATATTTGCTTCATACTTATGTAGCTGACTAATGAACACATCAGGGATGGATGTTCAACTCATAGAAAACAATTTTATAAGGGAAACTTCCAATTTTGGGAACAAAAACATGATTTTGTTTGACTTTGTCTTTCTCAGTGTTATCAACCCATGGTACACCCATATGTAAATAACATGCACTTTGAGGTGTAAATCCATTATATCATGTTGAGGATTGGTTTGCTACACAACAGATGGAGAGGAAAGCTTCCATTATGAGCACTCAGGCATGCTCCATGGAAATAGTCTTCCACATGAGAGGCTGAAATAATTTCTGAATCTTCTCACTTGTGCTTGCCTACATCCAGAACACATACAATTGAATGTTAAGAATCTATTTGGTATTAGCGGGAAGAGAGCACACACGTTGGAGTTCATTAGGATACAACCTGAGTGTTGGATATAGAAATTCTTTTCAGTTTGGGAGTGAAACATAATAGTAATGACTTTCCACACTAAGAGAATGGGAAAAACTAAAGAGTCTCTTTCCCGTCTTCATGCTGGTACAAATTTTAACAGGTTTTATGAGTTTGAGGGACAAATCATAAACTATAATTTTAAGATTATTGCAGAAGTTTGAGATTAATATAAGATTTATTTATTGTTGTAAATTTTCAAACAAGTTCAAAAAAAAAAAAAACACAAATTCAGGATTGGGTCTCATTAATGTCTTAATTCAAGAAGACTTCACTTGAAATATAAAACTCACAGACCACAGTACTCCAAAAGTGATCATATGGTGTTAAATTAGTAATAGCAGACACTGATAGAAAAAATGCAGCTGAAAGCATGTTAGCAGATGACCTTACTGCAAAACTCTGACAGTAGTGCCAAGACTGGCTTTTGCATTTGCCCTCAAGACCAGAAGAGGAAAACAGAAAAACATATCAATGAGACACTGAAGACACAACCAGGATAACAGGAGACAAAATCAGCAGAAACAGCAGTGAGGAACTGTCAAGTCCAGGGCATAACTGATGGATTCAGAAGTAGGGGGGAGATTAGGAACACCAACAATGGAGTAAGTTGCTCTGATACCTGTGCAGGGTAAGGTCATTACAAATGTTTGGCTTCTTCATTGAAGTTGATGTTGTGGGCTTCAAAAATTTCCTTGAAGAATACTGCTTAGCTCCAAATAAGTTAATCTAAAACAAACAGTGACAATGAGGCTTATGATGTTATCTACAAGCAGAGAGAAATACTGTACTGCAGTGTTTGGATACATCACATTCATAAGAGACAAGCTAGAACTTCTTCATTCACTGAAACTTAGAAAATTCTTGGTCTTTACCAGAAGAGTTTTAATGTTATCCATTCTATCTTTGTAAATAATTTGTTATTTCCAGGTACAAGTCTTTAATTTCTAGCACATTGAAAAGTGTCTGTAAATCCCCAAAGTAGTTATAGCATAAATTAAACAATCCAACTATTGATTAAAACATTAAATGCCAAAATAAACATGTCAGGTCTATGCATAGACACCAAGTGCCTTCAAACCGCAGCTATCAGTAACTAATAACACTGTCAAGTAAATCCCTTTCACAGTTTAGAGTTTAACAGATCTTTATAAACTTGAAAAGACTTTTCCTTTATTAGATTGAAGAGTTTCAGATTGTGAATTTTTAAAGTAACATACAGAATATCTATTATGGTTTGTATTGCCTTAACAAATGAAGGAAATTAAATAGCAAGGAAAAAGCAAGTAAGGTAACCCCCACTGCCCCATCCAGAGCTGTTAAAGAAACTATGATTTATTCCCTAGTTTGTCACCATTAATCACCAACACTCACTCTTGAAGGGTCCAGTCCTTCAGAGGTGTAAATCAGCAAAGCTCCACTGGCTTCAGTGCAGTTATGCTAATTTACAGCATGATCTGTTCCCTTGCTTTTTATTTCTCCAAGTGTATGAAGCACCTAGGAATGCTGGCAATACTTTGCCATGACTCATTATTCATCATTTATCTACACTGAACTGTCTTTTTCATCTATTAGTCTTTAAATATTCTAAGCCTTTCCATATCTACCCACGCTTTTCCTGCTATTTACCTTTCCTCTCACATCAGCAACTACCTCTGTCATCTTGTTATCCATACTCTAATTTTCCAGACCAAATCTCTACACTGGTATTACAAGTGTTCCAGATGCTTAACACACACAAAAAAAAAATCAAATTAATTTTCTTATTAAAAAATTGGATTTTTATAAGCTTAATTAGTCTGCCCTATTAATATGCTGGTGCTCCAGCATCCACATTCCTTCTGTTAAACAGGGGTTATGTCACTACTAGGAAATGCCTCTGCAGTGAAAACTGTCATCTCACTGGTACAGTGCACTAATTTTGATAGTGACCAGTATCTTCTATTTCAGAGAAAATATGATGTCTCCAAGGTAGAGGTAGACAGACCTATGTCCAGAGTTAGAGTCTTCAGATCTTTTCTGACTGCATAGTGCTTTTTGTCTGTTTGTGCTCCATTAATTGGAGATAAAGCATCAGCACTTGTGCAGAACCACCAATCCACTTCTGCATGCTCTGTCAGCCTTAAGGTACCAGCCAAGGAATACAAAAAGTCCAGCCTGAAACCCACCTCACAGGCAGACTAGAAGTGAAGCCTCCCAGAGCAGGTGGTGCAGAGGCACAGCTGGAGACACATGCTCAGGTAGACTAGAGTAGTACCAGCAGCTGGGAAAGGCTGCTGAGAGCAAATAGGTGGAGCTTGTGAGAGCAAGGTCAGCACAAAAAAGGACATCTCATAGCTCAGGCTTCTGGTTTCTGCCTCCTGCTGAAGGCACCTAGTTTTGAGAACTTCTGTGCTTCGTCTGGAATGGATTGTCTGGATTAGCAGCAGCTGGTCTGCCTTTCAGTCTGTCATAAAGCCATCCTATCTAAAGGAACTGCAACATGTCTCGTTGGCAGTGCTTAGAATAGAATCATAGAATTGATTGGGTTAGAAAAGACCTCTGAGGTCATCAAGTCCAACCCTTGGCCCACTCCAGTCCATTTACTAGATTACGGCACTCAGTGCCACAGCCAATCGCAGTTTAAAAACCTCCAGGCATGGTGAATCCACCACCTCTCTGGGCAGCCCATTCCAATGCCTGAGCACTCTCTCTGGAAAGAACTTTTTTCTGATCTCCAA
>JAWWEV010000172.1:12581297-12633992 GCA_035583235.1 Hafferia zeledoni | reverse complement strand
ACCCCAGCTCCCTCAGCCTCTCCCCATAGGACTTGTGCTCCAGTCCCTTCACCAGCCTTGTTGCTCTTCTCTGGACTCGCTCCAGCACCTCAAGATCTTTCCTGAACTGAGGGGCCCAGAGCTGAACACAATACTCAAGGTGTGGCCTCACCAACGCAAAGTACAGGGGAAGGGTCACTTTCCTGGTCCCAGCCATGCTATTTTTGATACAGGACAGGATCCCACTGGCCTTCTTGGCCACCTGAGCACACTGTTGGCTCATGTGGAGCTTCCTGTCAATTAGTACCTCCAGGTCCCTTTCTGCCTGGCTGCTCCCCAGCCACTCTGTCCCTGGCCTGTAGCGCTACATGGGGTTGTTGTGGCCAAAGTGCTGGACCCGGCACTTGGCCTTATTGAACTTCATCCCATTGGAATCAGCCCACCTCTCAAGTCTATCCAGATCTCTCTGCAGAGCCCTCCTGCCTTCCAGCAGGTCAACACTCTCTCCCAACTTGGTGTCATCAGCAAATTTGCTGATGATGGTCTCAATCCCCTCATCTAAATCATCAATAAAGGTGTTAAACAGGACTGAACCCAACAGTGACCCCTTTGCTCCTCAGAGTGTGGATCTCTAGAGAGGAATTCAATGGTACCTGAACACTAATAATCTGTCACGTCCCCTTGTGGCAATCACATCCCAGCAGTCCTCATGCAGTGTAGTCCACTACAAAGGTTACTTTTTCTGCTCCAGTGTGTTCCTCTAAGACTTGGGCCACACTCTGTTCATATGTCCAGAGACATTAGGCTAAGATGCTTTTCAAAGCATGTTTCCACAGATCTGTTGCAGCTGGATAATATTTTTTTGGTTTATCTTCTAGCTAACAGGGCTCCCTTACCTTCCAGATGAAAGACTTTTTTGTGTTATAAGTCACATTTGCTGAACTAGAAATTATTGTCTCCTTGAAATGGCAAAATGCCAAATTTCATCACTCTGGTACTTCAGCTCCTGTGCAAGAAATAATTCCAATAAAGTAAAAAAATTAGGGTTTATCCTCTTTGGTTTTTAAATGAGAAGGAGCTGCACAGATATCATTGTTACGAATAATCCTGTTAAGCCTTGGGGCAGCTGGATAGACAAGCAAATATTTGCTTGCCCTCTGAATTTCACTTTCCTCTGTAAACAAAATGTTTTTTTTTCCTTGTGGGAATGCCAGTGTAGCATGTACTAAGAGCAAAAAGCTTAGAATAACAGCCATAACTGGCATTTCTTCCAAAGGAATGCAAAATAAGATTTTCTCCACGCTTTTATAAGAAGCAAGCAGAAAACACAAAGCTTCCCCACTGCCATTAAGACCGAGTGGACTCTCCAGCTACTGTAAACTTCATGCCAAAAAATTTTAAGTCAGAGAAAAGAGGAAGGCATACCTTTCTTAGTCCCCACAGCACACTAATAGATGGTGTTTTACCAGTATCTAGTAAATGCAAATCCTCACATGTGCAACAAGATCAACTGAGGAACAATAGTTTAGGCACCAAGACACATGGCTATTTAACAGTGTATTCTGCAGTGGCTATCTGAGGAGCATCTGGACCTCAAGTAACTTACAACACTTTTAGTCATCTATGCTTCTTAGTCAATATTGTGGCAATGCCTTCATGCACTGAAGAATTAGAATTCCCTAGTAAGAAGGGCGATTACCAGATCATACTCTTCTGTAAGTGGTCATGCCGTTGTCATGGGCAGAACTATTGTGACTGGGGAGATTTTACTCAATTTAACTTACTACCAACTGATCTGAATAATTATTACTTTAGGTATCAAGGAGGTGATCAGTATCAACAACTAAATGCTTTGGAAAGGACCTTTTCTGGCTCAGTATGTTCATTAAACCCCAGAAAAACCATTTAAGCAGGTAGATCAGCTAATTCCTACACCACAAACAGCCAAGGCTAAAAGAAACCACCTGTCACTCCTCTTTTTTGTGACAGAGCCCAGCCCAGCATGCCTTGAGAATATCTACAACACTAAAGGGATGTGCATGAGTGGCATGGGTAGCACCGGAGACACACTTGGACGCATGAATGGCCAGCCAAGTGTTTCTGTGAGATAGGTCTTGGGCTATGTACAGTCTCTGCAGTTTACCATTGAAGAAAGGTTATTATCTACTAAAGCTTTTCAGTATAGCAATTTTTATGTTTAGATGCCTAAATTCTACCTCACTTCCACTGGAAAGTCATAATCCTAAGGGCTGGTAGAATAAACCATGATATTAAACTGCAGTTTGAAACTGCAATAAGCTTTGCAAACAGGTTTACCATTTTTCAGAGTAATAAGACTGTAGTTTTAACATACGTAAAAAAGTCATAATGGAACATTATTTTAAGAGTTCCCAGTCCTGCAATGAGGCTTAGTGAAATTCAGCAGCACTTATTCATTGGCAAATGAAAGTAAACAAAGACAGTATATCCTTAGACCATTTAGTCTCAAATTCTACTCTGTCTGTCACTTATGCAGCAATAAAGGACTGATCTGATGCCTGTTAAAGTCAATGGCAAAACTCCAACTGATTTTGAATAGAGCAAAACTGGGTGCAGAGCTTCCTAGAGATTTCTTCTGCCTCGGTGAGCAAGTTCACTTTACATGAAGCGCTGCTAGAACAGGAGGCGCTGCTCAAACACCAACCCTTCAGCTTATTAATGTGTGTTACCCCTCTGACTGACAGCAGCCAGCCATCCTCTCTGCAAGGCAGCAAATCTGACATGGCAACAAGAACAGAGACCTGCTGAGTCCTGGGAAGCCATTTTTTTCTCTTTGCCATAGAATTTCTTAATTATTTGCATGAGCAAAATTCTCCCTCCAGTTATTCACTGAGAGAGGAGTATGTATCTGTCCCTCACCACTACAATCAAAGCACTTACCCATGCATCCAGCTATAAGGAATTTGCAGGGGGGACTATTCATATGTTAAAAACCAGCTATATAGATTAGCTGTGGATGGCAGCTCAGATTGACACATGGGAAATACTATTGCTAAAATGCATTTTTAATAATAGTAATGTTTCATTATAGAGTACACAGGTATGACAAAGGTAAAGCACTGGAAAATGCTGAGATTGATCCCCTTCTTATTATGCTGGAATTTTATCATAGTGGGAACAATTAATGGAACTAAGTTTTCTTTTTCTCTGAAGTCAAATGTTATCCTTTTTTCATTCCTTTTTTATATCCTTTTTTAAAATTTTTTATATATGTGGGATCATTCCAGTAGTCAAAGTAATTGAAATTCATGCTTGGAGTTTGTATAGAGTAGGATATCCAAGAAAATACATATATTTAACTTCAGTGCTTGAAACCTTACAGCACACCATGGAAGAGCTGATAATATCTGGAATACTGACTTGAAGGATAGAGCATCAGAGCCTTCAACAGAAGCTGCATGAAAACTTACAGCATGAGAAAAGAGGCATGGAAAAGAAATAATGTGGAATGCCCACAAGAAATTTCTCATAATACTTCTGAAACAAAGCAACACCGATGTTTCTATTGCCAGGAAATGACATGCTGGTCCCTAGGGTCTAGAAGCACATTCACAGGCACAATCACCCTGCACAATCCAAATACCAAGAACAGAACCTAGTGAAATCCCCTTTGGTGAACAGGATTTTTCTCCACACCAAAGGAACTTGTGAAGTTCTGTATCACCTGCTTTTAGATATGCCAAGCAGTTTCCAGTCTGCTTTTTATGTGACGAATACAATGCACCTCAATAGAGAGGACACTGTGTAGCAGCTCAAAGGCAAAGATCAGAAAGCAGGTCTGCTGGCTCCTTGCTCAGCAGGTGGAAACAAGGTCCATTCTTTGCCTTGTTAGTCAGTGTATGGACAATCACTGCAGCTAGAAAAACATAAGCTGTGGAAAAGATTACCCATGAAATAACGATTGAGAGGACAAGTGCACCAAGATAAATTCTGCTCTGAATTGATGTTGGCAATGTTCATCTGTACCAGAGGAGGGAAGAGAAGAATTTGAGAACCATCTGCTACATACCATCCAGAGAAACCAGTGCTCTAAAAGAGAGGGTGAATCAATATCAGCATGCATTCTTATGAGAGAACACAGGTTCATATTTTTGTTGTCAGGGAAATTCCTTGGATGGGTAAACCTGTGGAATTGGACGCATTACTGAGAAAAATGTGAGCTGTGAAAGACAAGATAGAATCATAAATTAAACAAGAGATTCTAGAAATAAATGTGCCCTCAAGGCTGCCACTATGACTAATTCAGCATTATAAGTACATAACGCAAAGCCTGTCTTTATTAGATCACTGAGCCTCGTGTCGTAAACCAGCAAGAATTTTAGTTGCAATATAAAAAAAACAAAAAAATTCACCAGAGGGCAAACAATTAATTTTAAAAGCCAGACTACAGTACAGGACTTATCTGGAGCAGAGATATTGGCAAGATTCCCTGATCAACAACTGAAGTTGGCAGAATAAGCATTTGATGCCTGTCAGCAGTTGTGTGCAGCAACAGGTGAAGAGGGAGGAAGAGCAGGCTTTTGAACAACACTCAAGACAGGCCACATTGGGCTCTATTTCTGGCTACAGCTCAGCAGGCATCTCCCTGCTCTGTGCCATTTCCCTTGGTACTGCTGCTGCATCAAAGGCCTGTTCTCTCTGGGCCTCTCAGGTTTTGCTGACACAGCTTTGGAAGACACTTACCACAGCAGAGTGCTGAACTCACCTGGGCCTTCAAGGAAACTCATTAGACTGTGAAGTTAGTGGTTGTTCAGCTGTTTTGTTGTTGAACTGATCAATTACAAAGGCAACATATTTACCTCTTTCTATCTGAAACACCACAGCAGAAAGAAAAAAGTGAATGAAGAAAAAAAAGTATTACAGGGTTGTATTTTTCCTTTCCTCTTTTCCTGTGGTTTCTGTCTGCCTTTCAATTTATAAAATAATTGTCATAATCAAATACCATAAATATGCAGTGCACACTCACATTAAAATACAGAATCACAGAACACATTTCACAGAAAAAAACAATGCCTGGATATTTTAATCTCTTCTCATCCTGTGGTACTGGGCAAAACTCAACAAACGCAAACAGATTCCCATTTAATCCACTCAAGTCAGCAATATTTACTAGAAATCAATGTAAATTTTCTGGTCTGTCCTGCTCTCTGATATTCTAGCAATGCTTTAAAAGTCTTTAGAGGCTTAAGGGAATGTTTGTGGCTTTGGCTATTCGTGGGGGGTTTTGGAATTTTTTTGTTTGTTTTTAACCAAGATACTGAATGAAAAAAAAAAAAAAAAAAGCAGTGAGGGAAAGGAAGTCCTAATGATACTTTCCAACAGGCTCCATCCCAGGCTGAATTTTTAAGTCAATTTTCATTAATCTGAGCATTCCTGTAGCAGTGCCCCTCAAACAAGACTTTGGTGAAACAAAACTGGACAGCAAAAAGTCTATTAAATTAACATAGTTGTATGCCTACGAATTTTTTCTGTTCACTAGTTGCTGGTTGGTCCTTATAGGGCAGAGAGATGAAGTTTTCTTCCAACTTCTTTGGTTTCTCTCTGATGCCATTTTTAATTAGTCTTACCTGCAATCCCCAGTGGAATTCAAATACATGGTCTCCAGCTGCTCACCTTCTGGTACAGCTGGTTAGGGTCCTCTCACAGTCACCTGTCCCCAGCTTCTCTGTTGGGATTATCAACAGGACATTTCTATAAATGCTAATTTCTGAGTGGAGCTTGCAGTATGGGAAAGCCTCAACTCTGAACTGTCCTTATGTCGCTTGGTAACGTATGGCTGAAAACATATTGCTGATTCTAAAGTGGCTGATGAAACAGCTGCTAGAACAGTAATCAGCTTTCATTTTTTAGAGTGTCTGTTAGCTCAAGAGTTTATGTACTGGCATTGACATATTAAAGCAGAACACATTTTTGCTGGCTTTGATTAATAATGAACTCCTAAGTTTTGTTTTACGAGCTCTGTGTGGCTCACTGCTAGCACTACTGTACCTGTGCTTTTCAGATGCATAACAAGAGTGTGCTGGCTGAAATAGCTGTGCTTTAGGATCAGCTGCACTCGTGGCTTTGGATCTTTGAAAGGGATCTTCTCACTCATCCTATTCTTCCTGACAAGTAGTGTGATTTCTTCTGATAATTCATGACATAGAGAAGTGATACATGTTGTCTGCTCCAAGCAGGAGCCGAGCAGTTCCAGAAAGCTGTATCATCTGCACTGGCATTTCTGCTAAACAAAGCAGTCTCTCCCCTATCCTGAAGGCTTACTCCACTCTGACCCTCTGACCGTGGCATTGAGCCTGAGCAACTGCTGCAGCCATTAGATAATATGCACAAGAGCAGCAAAATGGTGCGAAAACAAGTTTCCCAAATTCATTTTCTCCTAGGGAAATGGGCTCCCTAATCTTCCAGGCATCCACCATGGTAATCTGGCAAGAACATCAGGTACAACTAAGAGCAAAGCTTAATGTATGTACAGCAGGCTCTCAATGTGTGGAAAAAAAAAATCCATTTCTATAGAACACCAGCACCACAAAATACTTTATAGTTGCATGCAGCTGCATCTCTTTTCTTTCCCCTTCAACATCACCTCACAGCCACCCAAAATTTGTTTTCACTATTAACAGCACCTGAGTGTGATGACTTCTGAAAACCTTCAACCACAGACCACTCTGAAAAGGCAACATCCTGCCAGCCTTTTCATGAAAGAATCTCAGCCAGCTATTCAGCATGAATGCTAGTTAATTAAGCCTCTTATTGTTACTGCATAGAAGCAAGACACAGGGATCATTCTCCCCTCCCTAACAATGTTCTTGTCTCTGGGTAGAAAGCCACCACTGTTAAACAGTGTTCAAAACACCACAACTCATCCTCCTTCAGCAAGGCTGGGATGAGAACAGGTCAGAAAAAATATAACTAGGATTTTCAAAAATGACAGTTGTCAAAACCTCTGCTCTAATGAAATGGGCTCTCAGCCATAGGTCTTTGACTTGTGGTTTTTGCACTGAGATTCCTACAAAGCCTGGTACCTATAGGACCTCCATGACTTCTGGATCCTTCTTTACAAGCACAAGATGCTCTTGAGACCTGTAAGGGTGTTTTTCATAGCTTTCTCTGGGCAAATAGTACCATGTGCCTTAAACATGCTGGGGTAAAGAGAAATCATGTTTTCTAATAAATTCTGATAAAAGCAATGACAGCCACAAAATATTTGGCAGGGAGATAGTCTAAAAAAATTAGCAAGCATGGACTTTTTTACTGTATCCATGGATAGCTCCTGAAATGCAGTCATTCCTCTGCCTTTCTTCCATTTGGGTAGGACTTTTCATCAAGAATCACAAGCTTATATAAAACAGATTAAAATAGTGCCCATCACTCACTGATTAGCTGTTCAGGGGCATATGAAAACTGAAACATGCTTTCCATGAAATAAGCCCATAAATGGTTGCTGGCTCTGGTTAAGCATTTGTAGCATTAGGTTGGCTCCCTTCAGGGCTGAATTTAACCTTAATATCTTAATAATGTAAAAGGAATAATTTTGTGGATGATGCCATGACATTGATGCTTCAATTAACTGACATTGACACTTCAATTTGCTGGTAGATATTTCTAGCTTCTGAGTCCAGGATACATCACTCCTTTGGAGTTCTAGCCAAAACCTTGCAGAATCCTGTGTAACAGGGAGCATTTTAAGGTATCCATGAATGAAACATTCAGTAGGCATGAATTGATCAATGTCATCTTTCATCCACTTATCAGCAACTATATATAAAAATATGCAAAATAAATGATCTCTAAAAGACATGTAATTCGTCATCAAGTGAAAAAAAGTTAGAAATGTAGATAAAATACTTTTACATTTCCCCATGACTAATCAGATATTCCAATTTTTATTACCACTTTGCAATATGGATTCACATTATCCATGACATAAGCAACTTTAATATCGACAATGCATAATTGTATTTGCCATAGACTGATGGAACAAGATCACTTGACATATAATGCCTAAACATGAATCTACCTCTGCTGTCCTCACTTTGGAGAAAACTTATAATTACTTATAACGTACGGCATTAGATTTTTGAGCTTGTGTAATGTCATAGCAAATGCCCTGCTCAGCAATAATTCTTTGTGAGCAAAACAACACACATGTAGAGACAAGAAGCTGACCTAAGCTAACTTATGGGGTTAAAATTAATCCCTTCCTCTACCTCACACTGATAACTATGTCAAAAGATGATGACAGCCCCATCAGTGGGAAATTTTACTTTGTGGGTGCACACACATTTCCTAACCTCTCATTAACCCCAGAGTAAACACAGAACTTATTCTTGGCCTTCTTACTTCTGCATGGCAGCACAAGATCTACCCATTCTCTAGAGGTAGTGTCTTCAACACCGGCCTTACCTCTTCCCTCATAGTTACAAATACCTGTTTGAGATTCAAATCATTTACCTCTTTCATCTCTGGAACCTTTGAATAATTCTTTGCTTTATTTAATTCACCCGGAAACCTCTTTATTTCCAAGTACTCTGCATCAGAGAAGACAAACTTTAGCAACATTTGAAGTCTTTAAATTCCATCACTGCTTTCCAAATTTCTCTGGAATTATTCCACATAAGCAGCAAAAAAAGTAAAAACATCTGTTTTGCTTTGTTACTCCTTCCAAACAGCAAATAAACTGCAAAAAGATTTCCTATCCATAAACACCATATTCTCCAAGGTAGCATAAGGAGTGTTTTCAGAACATCATCTCATTCTGCAGCAAAAACCTCACATCAATTTGTTGCTTAGGGCACATATGTAGATTTTATTAAGTTATGTCTTTAGCCAAGTTTCCAAGTTGGGATCTGATTGAATATCTTTCTGGGTTTCCCAAAGACTCTTGGAACCCTGCCATGTGGCAGGTTTGACCTTTCTTAATGATCATCTGCAGTGGAATCTCTACAAATATGCGGTGAAGTAAAATGCAAGGAACTTCACATCACTATTCCACTTGCATTTTTCCTGGTTTCTTCTCATTTATCTTATGTCTTTTCTCAGAGTGGTCAATGAAGTCAATTATGTATCTATACTCTGCAAAAGTAGTAACTTAAGCAGTTACTAATGCAATTCACATGTTTTTAATGCCACATCTAATACCTTTTTGATTATGCAAAAATTTCTAAACCCCATAACTACATCCATTCAAGCTTAATTATTCTTCAGCATGTAAACTGTCATATTGTAATCAATCTGATTATTCATGTCTTTTTAAATAACTACATAAGTGATTGCAAGTTATGCATCCTTGCATATAAAACCTTTTATCTGCCTATAAAAATAATGGAAACAATAGAGTTGCCAAGCATCACAATTACTACATATCTCAACTGTTTAAACAGTAGCCAGTATTAAGTCAGGAAATAAGTACATATACAAAAATCCTATGTCACCAAACCAATGGTACCTTGATCTACACACAGACCTATTGTAATCGAAAACCAGTCCCTTATAGTTTTGTGGTTTTACCACATTCTCATAACACTATGTTTTATAATACTTTTGCTTTAATAAACAAGATGCTTCAATGTTTTGTTTGTTGGAGGTTTTAAAACTATTTTTTATTAGTCCTTGTTGCTAACAGCAAATGTGCAGTATTATGGATGGTTTAACAGTGGCATTCTAGTGAAGATCTACCTTCTCTGTGCCTCAGTGGATAAATAGAACATGAAAAATATAATATAGTAGTATAAATTGAAAATACTACTATGTATAACATTCCAGATTAAAAGAAAACTCTATGGAGCTAAAGGAAGTCCCAAGAATGCTAGCTAGAATTATCATGAAAACTCACTTACAAAAGATGGAAGACAGGCTCACTTAACTTCAAGAGTTTAGTAGGAAAGAATGTTAGAACAAAAGTTCTGCATCCTTACTCACCAAACTGATAAGCAGTGACATTCATCACTGCAAATTTTCATTGGCATCAAATATAGCTCCAAGAAAGGAATGAAGATTCACTCCAATTAAAACACACAGACCTACTGGAGAGAGAGTGAAAAAATCCCATAAAACAAAAATAAACAACTCAAACCAAAGACCAAAAATACATATCTCATGTTTCAGGGTTCAACCAATGCTAAGGCAATCCTGATGAGTATGACTGCAAACTATTGTACCTCTGCCAAGCACAAGATTTCTTATACTCTCCTTTGTAGCATTCAGGGCTGCCCACTGTCAGCCAAGGGACTGATACAAAGTTCCCAGCTATTTTCTTGTTGCAGATATTCTTATAACACATTTACTCCAAACCACTGCCATCACAGAAAATATTTGATGAAAGTAAATCTTTTCATTGTGTTGCTCAGAAAAAAAACTCAGGTGAACAGATCATCTTCATTTGCTCTTTATTACTGATTCTTCTGCATTAGTTTTTAGAGTTTTCAGGAAGATCTAGAAACACACACAAAATAAAAATGAGAAAGCCACTTACTTAATTGCAAGTATTACTTTACCCCTCTGACTCTTGCAATGCAACTACCTTATGTTGAAGTGCCACTCTTAAACGTTCTCAGTCAGATTTCACTTACCACTGTCACCTGAGGTGAATCATAATCTACAAATCCACTCTCACAAATTAGAATCACCTGCCAAACAACTTTCATCATTCTCCCTGCAAGCATGACCAAAGTTGTTCAGAAATTTTTCTTTATTTTCTTTATTTGCAATGCTCGTTTCTTTCATTTTTCTTATGGAATCATTTTGGTAAACCTTCTGTAACTCCTTCCAAGTGATTCCCATTGACAGTCTATTTATGGGCATATCAGGATAATAATATCTTTATTGTTTGCTGTTCAACTGAGAAATAAATGAAACTATTAAGAAAAGAATCAATTAAAGAAATTATTTATTTAGAGCTTACAGTTTTATTTAACAAAAAACCAAGAAAGAAAAAACCCCTCAGTTATGAAATAATGTATCCCCCTGAGCTATTTTGGACATGATGTCATACAGGTTGAGTCACATGCATTCAGAATGTACACATACTACCCTAAAGCTGCCTGCATAAATTTTAAAATGCAAAGTGAATTAGGATATGACTTAAAAATTTAAACTATTAACTGCAATGTAAAAGTATATGTCATCATTGTGTCAGGCCTTGCTTCTACTGCTAAAAGTAGATAAATGTAGAGGATGAGCAAAGTTAGAGGATGAGCAAAACTGTTACAACAGATTTTTAGGGGAAGGCTTCAGTGATGGCTTCATGTTCAGCAGCCTGAAGTAACACCTGACCCGTGACCAGTCTATCTGAATGCCATGTTCAGAGAAGAATAGAGACTGCATATTCAGCAGAGGGGCCTTGTACAATCTATATGCAGTTGGAAGAGCCAATTATAAAAGTTGAGTAGTTTCTGCCATTTAAGAGCAGGTGACCTCCTATACTGAGATCTTTCCCCTCCTGAAATTGAGGTCAGATAAACCAGAAGAGAGGAGGATCACACTCTGACCCTAACAGTTTTAATTCATGCAAACCTAGAGAAATACAGCCAAAGACATGCTGAATCTAAAAAAGAAAAATAAAAAGGCTGAAAAATCCAAGCTCAAAATCTCTGAAAAGAATAAAATAGATCTTACTCCAAGACCAATAGGAAAAAAAAATTATCAAGACCTCTCAGAGCCCAAAAAAGTTAGACTTGAATATGTTTGAATATAACAGCAATAGTTCAAGTAATGAAAGTGCTGTGGTTTGCTGGTAACTGCCTAACACATCCTCGTTACCTGCAGCATAACCTCATACTTTTCAGACTACTTTGCATAGGCAAAACAGAATGTTAAGAAAAAGCTTGTTTTGTTTTCATTTGGTTTTTTTTAAATCAAGCCATTGACTTCTACTGGCCTATCTCAGGTTCCTATTTATAGATCTAATGTATGCTAATAAAATGTCAGAGAACAATGTAGTCCAGAGAGGTATAAACTGAGGCTTTCTGAAGCCCTTTCAGTCCTAATTAAAACCAAAAAATGTAATACTGAAATTTTCTGTGGGTTCTCCAGTTAATCAGCATTTGATGAAGTCATGACACTGCTGATTTAGTGTTTTCCTCTTAGATGTAGCTACAGTGGGCTTAAGAAAGACTGAGATATGCTTAATGAAAAACTTTTGCGATTTCTTTGCAGTAACTAGAAGAGTGACAGCAGTAATAATTAATATCTCTGTGCTTCACAAACAGTGAAATCAGATGCACAGCTTATCAAGAGTCTGTGTATGTAATTTTTCCATTAACAATTCTGCAGACAGAGCATTGATAATTGTGCCTGTGGTGAATCCCAATGAGGCGTATCTTTCTGACATTGTTGTAGAAGAGGAAAAATGAATATATGCATTTTAAATTTTTATTATTACATTTTTACTGAAGTGTGGGGGCCTGAAGTTTCATGACTGTTTTAATGCAATTGGTTCCACTTAGGAGACATGACATGTTGAAATGTGATGTGCTGAATGTTTCCCAGGTAATTGGAATTCAGTCAACAACGACACTGGGCATTGTCACAGGTTTTAAATAAAAACGTTTATCTTTCTCTTTTATGTGATAAGATATGATGTATCATATTATACAACATCATGATCCTACACAACAGCCTCTCAAACAGAAATTAAAAAGGTTTACTTCACTGCATATATTCCTGAACTTGGATCACATGAGCACGTTAACTGCATATGCAGTCAACACTTTCCAGTTCCCTTGCTCACATAAATGGCCACCATTAATTCCTAATACAAGTCTGATGATTTGTAGTCTTTCATCCACTTCAGGGGTAAATTTGAGCCACTTTTCATGATGTTACACTTTGTGCATCCTTCCCCAGAGCTACTGGAGGGAGAAGCCACAAGGGAAGAAGGAACATAGTGCAAAAACTTACAGCAGAAGTTAAGAGTGCTGCATAAACAGCTCAGGGGGTTGTCATGGGAAACACAGCCTGGCACTCACTGATTTTTCCACTAAATGAATTTCTTTCATATTAGAACAGGGAAACAACTAAGGGTGAACTAGCTGGCTGGGAAGAAGAAAGAAAGACTCTGCTGCTATTAAACCTTAAATTATATCTAAAACAAAATTCAAATCAAACTAAAACAGATATTGAATACTGAAGATAAATTTTTGCATTCTCTGTTATTTTGTTTCTCTGCAGCTCAGAAGAAGATGTACTGAATTTTCTCCTGGAATATGCAGACCTGAGTTTTCCCACCTGCTCTTTTTAAGCAGGGAACAGCTGTCTTTCAGAATATTTGTTTGCAGCTCAAAGATGAGGAGCCCAGTATGGGATCCCACAGTTCTAAGAATGGGAAAAACTACATATCACTGGTATTCTACAACAGTTGTTTCCCTGAATATTTTCCTTTGGCTGGACTTTTGAAGGGGTCAAGTATAATATAGCATAAAACATCAAAAAGAGACTTTAAGCCCACCACTGTTACCTGCTTCATCCTTTTGAACAGAGGAAAACAAGAGTTCTTCTGTGTCATAGAAGACCAAAAGTAGATATAACCTTTCTGACTAATGTTTTAGATGTAAAACTAAACTCCCTCTGTAAGGTTTTTCTGTCTAATAAGGATACCAACCCTAGCTACAAACACAGTCCTGCAAATGCAGCAAAATGCCACTAAGGCTCAGCTTTTTGGGGCTTTGACTGTACTAATTTCTACACTCCAGTGTAGATGGTGAATTATCTGTGAAGTCTAACTTAGGGTCTGATAGCCACTTTCTGACCTTTAGTTAAATCCCCAAAATTGCTAGCAGCTGAAAATGATTTGATGGCTTGAGTAGCAAGGATAAATTTGGGGAGAAGTATCTGCCTAAACCCTGCCATCAGAGATTTGCTTCTGCAGCAAATCCCAGACTGAAAGGACCATGACAATCCAATCATCCATAAGGACTCGGTTTTATGTATCTCTCAAGCACTAGTTGCCTCTGTGTCTATACAAGGAGACATCCTTTCTGTCAATTTAATGCTCAGTGAAAGACGCTTGTTTTCTCTTGACCATCAGAGCTCAAGTGCTGCCAGTACAGGTACCTACTTCTCTGTGACTGAATGTGTGGGTCCTGAGCATCTGATGCCACAGGAAGTAATTTACTTTTTAAATCATATTTGAAGAAAGAGATTATGCCCCTGTGTTTATTATTTCTGTGTATATGAAAGTAAAATAGCAAGAGGAGATTTTTAAGAGAACCAAGTACTTTATGGGCACAGTCTCTAACCTTTTAAGGTGCTCAGTGACATGACAAGGGAAATGAAAGGCTTCTGTCTGTGTGATACTTCTTAGCAGAGAGACACAAAACAGCACCACTTCTCACCCACACATATGTCATATCTCTATCCTCTCAAGCTTATTTTTAATACTTCAGCAGTTCATACTGGGCTACCTCAGCTTTCTCTTTCCACCTTCATTTCCTTATGTCATGAGGAAAAGACTGGGAGAGAAAGACATGGCAGGGATTGGAGCAAGATGCTGAGGTAAACAAAGAATTTTTTCCCTTTACAATGAGCATAAGTCATTGGTTCTTGATGTTATGAGACTAATCTGTGCATGAAACAGAAAACCTACTGACTGATATTTCCCTGGAATTGATGTTCTAAATGCCAAGTACCAAAGAGGAGCACGGCAAAACAAAGACAAGCTACTGTCCTTCCTGAGGGGTTAAGATACAATTCCTAGTGTCCCTGGTTCAACACATAATAAAACATCTGTATGTTAGGACCATATTCTCAATATAGTCAGTCACAAAAATACTCAGCAATAGTTGTTATTTTGTTGGAGTTTAAACCTCAGTTTCCTGTATGTGGATATTTCTGTGAAATTTAGTGACACAGTGGCCTGAACCTGTAGATTCACAGTATTCAGTTTGATAATTGTGATGCCCAGTATCTGTGGTTTGACCACTGGAATGGGCTTGGGAAATATGACCTTTAGCTCTCCAAGAGCTATATAATTCCTCATCATCATCACGGCTAGGCTTCATGAACGAAGATTAGGGATGGGCACTACCCATGCTTCCTGCAAGTGTGCTGGTGGCTAAAAAGGCCAATGTGGGATGGGCAAGTCTGGTCACAAAAGGCACAGCGGAACATCTCCTTTGGTGATATTGGTGAGAAACGGTTCTTTCTACATTGTCTTTTCTCCTTGAGACTGATTCTGTATAATTACAGCCAAGCTAAACACGGTTCCTGTGCCTTAGTTTCCCTCCATGACAGTAGGATAAAATAATTATGTCCCTATTCGCATAATTAGACAGTTTTTTGCTTGGTTTGTTTTTTCGAGAAAGGAATACAGCTTGTTTTGTGTCTAAATAGCATCTCCATCCTGGCTGGACTTCCTTGATGTCATTCTACTCAAGATAATAATGATAAAGCAAGTAAAGATTTCTCTTTTCAAAGCATATGTTCCCTGGATGCAGTGAGGTTTTCTACTGGCTAACCTAAGCTAGGTAGTATCAGGCCAGAGAGAAGGCCTTCCATCTCTAGAGGCTGCTCTCCACATACATATGTTGTACTGGCAGCCTTTTGAAACTCCTCTGCCCTTTAGGTAAGCAACATTAAAGCCAAGGTGGGAAAAATTCACTCCTGCCTGACAGTGTTAGCCATGTGATGCTGCCACAGAGTAGGTGGGATGTGTTAGGCACTCAGCCCAACCACGAGTCATAACAGCCCATTCCCACAACACATAACACGATCTTGAATCTCAGGTAAGATTCAGGACAGAGGCAAATGTATTCCTGAATAATTCTGACTAAGGTGATTCAGAGCTGGGATAGAGGAATGCCCAACTTCAAGAGTAGGCAGAACAGATGTGCGATCAGGTCTGAGGCCTCTGCAAGGGCTAGAGGAGCCAAAACTGCAAAGGCCGTACTCTACACACCTGCAGGATCAAGGCTGATAGTGAATACCAGCCCCTTTTGAGACGAGAAGAATTGTTCATTACTTGTATCACAGCAGCACCTGATAAATGGTAAGAAAGGTCTGTACTCCACAGAAGCTGTAATATCTGACTTTAGAAATCAGTTCAAGTGTATTTAAAAGAATAACAACAAAAAATGGACTTCTTAAAAACAGAACAGGCTGCTGTGGGGGTAAAGGAATACAGAAAAGTATTATTTATATGATTTTCTTTCCCTGCTCCTTTCAGAGGATTATAGTGCCAATTTGCAAACCACTATAAACCACTATGAAACTAAAGTACCTTAACAAGAGAAAATTAGTTAAGAAAAAATGTAGCTTTCAAGTACAGGAGCAGGTAAACTACTTCCAAATCAAAAGTTCAATTTAATCTGAAAGGAAAACAAATCCATCAATGTCTATTCAATTTGTACTAAAGCCTAGAGGGACACTCAAGTCGGTTTCAACTCTGTCTATATATATGCTGTTTAAGTCTTAAGCTCTCTTTTCTCAATACAAGCTTTGCACTTGGATGTATAATTTAATTTTCCTTTCACACAACTGTTCATGTCTAAAAAATTGTTGATTTTTTTTTCTAGTAGACCTTTAGTTACTCAGTTTTGTTTTAAGTTTTCTTGTCTTTTTTACTTTTTTGTCTTGAAATCCAAAATATGTTTCCCTTCACTTTACATTTTAGTGACAGAGATGATCTCAGAGTGAGATTGTTCAAGTGGCAATGGGCAACTTCACTATAGCAGACCCTTCTTTACAGTGGGAAACCGTAGAAACATATCTCCATGACCTCTGTTGGACACCATTGCTACTAAAAAAGCTGAAAAATGTCTTAGAATAGTAACCTAACTGAGACAAATCACAGGAAAATAGAAATGCAGGAAACCAATGTTTGGCTTTGCTATTATTCAGTGTACTTTTCTAATTGCAATGATCTGCTCCATAAAACAAAATGATACATATATATATATAAATGTTGTATTGGGTTTATGTGACAAGGTTTAGTAGCAGGGGGACTACACAGACAGTTTTTGTGTGATGCTGGCAGAAGCTTCCCATGTGCCCAACAGAGCCAATGCCAGCCAGCTCCAAGATGGACCCACCACTGGCCAAGACTGAGCCCATCACTGACAGTGGTAGTGCCTCTGGGATTTCATCAGTATTTGATCACTGGCTGCTTGGACACTTTCTCTGTATTCCTCACAGCGTACTTGTTCTTGCTTCCGCCCCCTGTACGCTTCCTTTTTGTGTTAATTTGTGTTACATATATTTTATTTTATCTTGTTAAGTTGTGAGATGAACAGAATCTATCAACAAGCTATGTGAGTGCAATAGTTCCCATTCCCCATTTAACACCAGCTATTTACAATTAATTGCTTACTGTATGCTGGTGCACCCTGAAGTCTCCATGTAAAATAATCATCCATAGATGATGTTCTGAAGAAAAGAAGAATCAACAACTGATTATACTTTTTCTCTTAGAGAAATATCTTAATCAAACTCTTCTGTAGTTTCAGCAAAAAAATCAGATGTTCTTATTCTGTTCTTTGATCTTTATATCCTTCTATTTTTAAATAGATATCCTATAAAAGTAAATAACCGACCAAATGCTGTGAGTCTTTTTAAAAAGGAGAAAAAATTCAAAAGGAATAAAACAAACAAGCTATACCACTGAGAATGTGAAAGCCTTAGAACTTCTCTACACATTGAAGTTGATCCAGAGCCATCAGTTCTTGATGTTCACATTCCTTCAAAACTCTAAGGGGTAAATTTACAGAAAACTAATATTAGTAAGAAACCCCATAGACCTTTTCTATCTTTTGTTCTGCAGTGTACAATTACATTTGTCTTGCTGACTCCCTGACAGTTTCACTCTGCTAAACCATTACTGTACAAGAGGCTGTAGAAACTAGTAAAACTTGTGATCTAAGTTATTCTTCCCCACCATCTACTACGAATTCTTGCAATGCTCTTCTTTCAGTCTCAAACTCAAACACTAGGAAATGCTTTATGGCCTGGTGTGTGTGGTGGTGTGTGCTATCTCTCTTCTACAGGCCCTCTGAACTCAGATTTCTGCTGAGTAGTTATGGTACACAGAAAAAGGTATCCCAGTTTGCCCCTTTCTTTCACCTGTTCACTTGGTTCAGAAATCCCATTAAAAACTACCAATGATTACAAAACAACTGTGGTCAGAAAACCACTGACAATCCTCATCCTAATCTATCAAATTTGGCAGTTATCATTCTATACTATGGAAAAGAGCACGCTGGAACCAAGTGACAGTGCAGCAGGCTAAACAGATGCAATATTCATGCCTTACTCTGGAAAAATCTGCGGTTATTGTAAAATTGTCCAAATGCCATGAGGCACTCAGCTAACAGGTTTCACTTTTCTTGGTTTGTATAAACTATATCTCTAATGGTACACAACAACTCCAAAGCAGGGTTGCATTGAAATATTTAATCCTATCAAGCATTCACTTGAAGTGTCACAGGTTGAATAATATTCCAAGTGACTGAAAGGATATTTTTTCACATGCGTGATATTTTAAAGTAAAAGCAAGTGGGAAGAGTAATGGTTTAGCCTCTTCCACTCAGATCAACATGTTTAAGTAATTCCTCATGTAGGGAAAAGAAAGAGGAACATTCTTAATGCTTCCAAGATCACTGGAAAGTTACCTTTAAGCAATATGTGTCCTTAAGAGAGATGCTTGATGAATTTCATGTCATATTCTGCTTTGCGGCAAATTTTCAGTCGGTGAGTGAGTTTCAGCGTCTCATATAGAATCTAGTGACTAAACTTAGTGTGGGTGTACACACTCTGTAAATCAGCTGTAGAGCTGAAAATCTCCAAGTCAAGCTTAGGAAATATTTGCAGTAGGGTGGGGGATTTGATTACATGTTGAGGAAATCTATTCCTTGTGTCTTTTCATTATATTTTATCTCCTGTATTCCCAAAGACATTGTCAGCAAGTGGAAAAATAAACAGAAGCTAATTTTGCCCTTTTGACTGCTTGTTGGCTGTCCCAAGAGACCATGGTACTCTCCACTACAATTCTGCAGCAGCTCTCCCATGGTCCATACTACCACAACGGTCGTATCTTACCTTAAAATAACAGAAAGAATTCATCACAAAGACTGAACATTTCTTGCCCACACGTCTGTAGGTTCGGTGCTTAGCTCACATTTGAACAGCTCACAGGCTTGAGAATTAACATGCAAATGCTGTGGGGGAATGAATTTGTGTCTTTTTCCTTCTTGACCCCTTGACTGAAGCAACCTAAATGAGTGCTTGTATTTAATCATAGAGGAACTCCCTGAGGAGATAGTGTAACCTCTGCTACTTTTCATGACAGCACGCTAATTAAATGTCCCCTTCACAGAGGAACAAACAGAATGCTTCACTCATATCAGTAGGCTTTCAGAGATCTTCCCCATGGGGCAAAATTTCTTTAGAAGAACTCCTGTCCCTCATGCATTGAACTTCAGCCTAACAACTTGCAGAATTGTTTGACATGGATTGATCTTGTCATGTATTATCCAGCTTGCCATAGTAGAGCCTCTCACAAGGTTTCAAAATGGTACAAGCTGCCTACACAATCCTAGCATAACAATCTCAACATAAGCGGAAAGGCAGAATTTTAAAAAAGGAATTAATAGGATCATTTTATAAATTTTGAGCCTCCTAAAGTTATATGTTCAATATATTTGAGTGAAAAAATGTAAGATAGCAAAGTTATGGGAAAAGTATTTTGTGTTTTAAAGTAATCTTTCACAGTGAAATGTTTTATAATCACACTAAATTTTTTTCTAAAATCATGGTACTAGAAAAAGAAGTTCCTTAGGGCAAGGTTGAAAGTGTTGGGTGCCCTAAAGAAGTGATTACTGAAAATTAGCTTGGAAAAAAAAATGAATTTTTTTATACCTCTCTTCCATACCATGGTCACTACAGACTAGATTACAATGATTTGAGTATGGCTGATTTTGGAGGGGTTGCCCAATCATCTGCTGGAACACAATGCAGTTCTTTCCCTTCTTCAGATCTTCAGCTGCTTGGAAAATAAGTGTTTCATTAAACTCTTAAATTTACTTACATTACAGTTTTATGAGCTGGATCTTCATTTTTGAAGCAATCAGTTGGTCACACATCAGCTCTAAGTACAGAAGAGCTTTGATCCTTATAGACAGTGAAAATTATACTCCCGATGAAGAATTCCAAGCCTAGAAAAGTCAGCAAAATGAAACATTCACTTGTTTGGGGGCCTGGCAATGACTAATTGCTGACCAATTGAGTCAGAAGTCTGAAATTATCCCCTTTAAGACAGTCTTTATGAAGGAAATGTTTCTTTCATATTAAAAAAAAAAGGTAGGGAGTCATGAAAATTTCATTAAACTGAGTGAGTATATTTTTGTTGGCTCTGTTTTTACATGAAAGAGGCATACATAGTACAGTGTCCAATAGCTTAAATAAAACCTTAAAGTGTGTGTGCTAGCTCCATTGGTTGGACATAGATGAAGCAAAGCGTCCAAGTTCCCTGATGGTTTCCTGTTAAAACATGCAATTGTTACCAGTATGTCCATTATAGTTATTTCCCAATGACTTAATTAACACTGTTTAGGTCCCAAAACAAAACAAGCAGCTGAGTAGTGTTTATATACTTGGCAGTGAAAATCTAGCTGATGGAAAACTTTTTTATTATATCGTTTTGTCTTTTATTTTTTTTTTAGCAGCAGGTGTTTCCTCCAGGTTTTGTTGGGTTTTGTTATTTTTTATTATGAGAAGTGAGATTCAGATATGCTGCCAAGGAGTCTCATGGCAATTGCAGATCTGACACTTCATGTTTTTAACTCCCTCTGTGGGGCAGATTCCCTGTTGCATTTTTTTTTTATATATATATTTTAGGTAGAAGACTCAGCTTCTCTGAAATACCTATGAATATTGGTTCCAGCAGAGCTAATTTTATATCCAGATTGCTTCCTTTCTGAAGCACCTGCCTTTGGTTTAGATCTCCTATTTTTGTCCATGCTACCAAACATGCATGGCTTTCTAGTCAAGAGTTCTCTATTTTCATTTAATATGGTTAAACATTTATTCATATTACATCATCAGGTTGACAGAGAAGACAAGAGAATTTAAAGTCTGTTTAAAGTGAAATTTCACAGATTCCTTCCCGCCACCCCAGGAAAGAACTGAATTTTACAAAAATTTAAAATAGGCACCTGCCCATATTGCTGTTTCTCTCACACATACATAAAAACAGTATCAGAAGAAATTTGTTGAATTATCTAATGTGGTTTTTACTAAATTAAATCCAAATGTAAGACATAATTGGTTAAAGATAACATTTATATAAGATAGCAGAGTTAAAGTGGAAATCCATAACTAGCTAAAGATTTTCTTTAGAACAACACCATATTTGTTGCTATGTACAGAAAACATACAGAATGCACAAAGAAAAAATATTGCTAAACTATCAGCAGCTTCTTGACTGATTCAGTAATTTGTCTTGAATCTGTTTGGACATAACATTGTGTTTAATCAGAGACAGAATTATGTTCATACCTCTCTGAGACTTTGCAATCTCTGACTCAAACTATACTGTCTGTATTAGCTCCAACTGGCTTTCTCTGACATTTTTCTGGCTGAATCTTAGATAATTGGCTCAGTCTCATGCAAATCCTCTGAAATTTGCAGAGAGCCTATTTGAGACTTAACATTATTCTAAGAATGAAAGCCTGCATCTTAAACTTCCTCAATCAATACTGTTTTCATCAATACTCAAAATACAGGGAACATGTGGAATAATGGGGAGTGGGTAACAAAGCACGCACAACACAACACATGTACACTAATAGTCCTTTCTACTCAGATTTATACATACGTCTTAAATATAGGTCAACACCTGTCATGCAGAAAACTCAATAATACAGTCAGCTAAAATTTCAAGAGTAGATTATTCCCACTTGGCTTTTCTGTCTTCCTTCTAAAGGTTGAAGATAGTGAATGAGTTCTTTTCAGAAGGAAAAGGAAGGCATGGGGATTTGGGGTTTATTCTGTTTTTACATTGTTCGTTAAGTTAGTATTTATAAATGTCATTTCTGTCTATTGGCATTTTCTTCCCTCAAGCTGCCACAAATGACTTGCAATTGTTTTGGATGCCATTCACTTGAACAAGATATTTTAGGAATTATATATATGTGTGTGCATGCGTGTGTGTGTTTATTTATATATCCCAGATACAATTAGACATAGGCATTTCTCTTTTGGATACAAAATTAAATATCTCCTTGTCTTGGTGCACAGGGATATTCATCATGAAAATAATCCAGTCCACCCTTTGCTATCAGCTGTAACCAGATGGCTTGATAGGTATGAGTGGCTTTGCTGCTTTGGACAGAGCTGCCCAAAGAGTACTTTGCACTGAGCATGCTAGAGAATGAAAGATGCATGCAGTTAATAACATGTAGTGAAGAAAAACACAACAACAACCAAAAACTCCCCACTATTGTTGATTTTTTTTTCTCTTGCCTCTTGTAAAAGATTTATGAAGACTGTACAGACAAGGCCATTCCTATATACAGTCTGTCCTCCTTCAGCTCCCCATCAGTGTAATAATCCACTCCACCAAAATTGTCTCCTATATAAGCATCAGCAAGCACCAGCAAAACAAGCCCAGTTTCTTTCTCCTACATCCAACTAGCAAAGTTTTCCAAAATCTTATATCTCATTTCCAATCCAGCCAGGGCTGGGGCTGCACCTCATCATTGTATTGCAATTTACCTTATCTTCTGGCCAGAGACACCTCCCTTCAATTGCACTGCTCTACTTGCTAATGCAGACTCTGCCAATGCTTTATTGTTAAGAGACTGGCAGAGATGAACCCAAGGCATTATTGCCCAGGTTCTTTGATTAAGCCATACAGCATTCAGTAGAAATCCTGTTCTAAATACATGATAATATAATCTGTGGCCAGGATATAATCATATTCCAACTTACACAGAACACTATATTGCCTTTGAGTAAGAAGAGTTAATTTATACACCACCAGCCTTTTGCTTTTGCATGTGTGTATATCCAGTTGCTCCAGGCTCCAGGTAAATGATACAGCCTAGACTTCATGTAGTTCATTAGATCAATATTCTATCTCATTACATGGATGGAATTCACCGTGTCCTCCAAAGTCCAATTTTATTTCTTTCACCTCTCAAATTAAACATTGCCTTAAAGGTTTACTTGATGGATTACTCCGTTTTATCTGATGATGGTCTTCAAGGCACATGTGGCAGTATATCTTATCCTATTAGTAAAGATCATTAGCTACAGCATAATTGCCTCTCTATGACACATAATAGTTTCATCTATTATTATCGTTCCTTTCCTGTAATTCAATTTCATGATTATGGTTTAACAAATCAAGGGGCATGGCAAACAATATATTTTAGCCATCATTTAAAGTCAAGTTCCTGACAAGATACATAGGGTGGTGCTACAAGATATTTAGCCACTTGACTCTTTTTGGTTTACTGAAAATTTCTCTATTCTCTCCCATTTCTTAACACAGAAAGATATTGAATCAGAAGGAAAAAAAAAAAAGGCTAGATTATTCCCTGCATTCGGTGGCCTCTTGTTTCTTTAGCAGAGAATCTGTAACCTGCTAGGAGCTTACCGAGCATTGAAGATAGTCCTTGTTTCTAGAAGATCAGGATTATGAAAACTGACAATAGATTTCTTTTTGATTTGAAAACAGCTTTCTTTTTTATTTGAAAATGTATATATGCAAATACTCACTGTGCACTTACACAAGCACATATAGCCAGTGAGACTGATATCCACTCAATTTATAACTTGTCAGAGATTTCACCTGCAACAGTTTTCCCATGATTCTCAGGATCAATTTGGAGCCATTGCTCTGAGGTCATCAACTTCTCTCACTCCTTAACAAGCAGACCATTAAACCATTTCCCTCTCTCCTACTCACTCGATTTCATTGGATAATTATTCTTGGTTCCAAAAGATGTAATGGATGCTTTATCTCCTCTCCAGTGACCATTCACCAGAAAATATAATGCATAATTAAGAACTCTAGGGGAAAAAGAGAAGAATTATTCCCATTATGTAGATGCTTTTTAATAAATTTTATATGAATTAATATGATTTAAAACTAATTACCAGAGAGACAATAACACTAAAACCTAAGTAAACTCTGGTAGGAACAGTGACCAGCGATTACTGGTTATCTATACTACTATCCAAAACTGAGTAACATTTTCCTTTGGAATGAAGTGGCAATGAATGTAATCAACCATGTGGGAAGCTTTATGAAAGCAATGAAAGCTCTCAAATTTGTTGAGGAATAACTATGGAACTTTTGGGGGTTCCTGCCTGAGTCTTGCATTGACAGCTATTGCACTTCCTTCCTGGCTGCATTCATATTTTCTTCTTTTATCCATGCTTTAGGAAGGTCTAACTGAAAGGAAAGGTAATTTTATGAGGGTAGTTCTTAGGTGATTGATTGAATTCTTGAAAAGCATTTTGTCTGGCCTTTGGAAAGCTATTTATTAAGGACTTTTGCAGCAAGGTAATTAGAAATGCTAGGTTTACTAAGAAATGTTTACATTTCAGTACCATACATGCCGATTTGCAAACATATGTGACAAAAAATGACTAGTTTTGCCAAAGCTGTCACAAAACTGCCACCTCATTTCCTTAGTTGGCTGAGAAGCCTGATCTCAGTGATGGAGAACACTCCATCATGTAAACAGTATAGAGGTAGGAAAAGTAAAATGTCCTGATTCCCTCAGAACCTCAGATTCCAGAACTGTAGAAAAAATTGTTTTGTAAACCTTAGCTTTCATAATTTTTAATTCTACAGTAAGTTTCCAATACATTGTCTCAGGGTACTCCTCCAGGAAGGAGTTTAGGAAAGTCCCTCAACACATGACTGTACGGAAAACTCTATTTATGTCCAGAAATCCATTGTCTTTCACAGATCTGAAAGATCTGACAATTGTGATGGCTTTTTCCCTTTAAAAAAAAAAAAAAAAAAAAAAAAAAAAAAAAAAAATTAAAAATAAGAAATATCAATTACCGCTGTAAAGGAGAACTATCTTTTCTGCTTGAGACTGTACTGCCTTAATTTCCCTTGGGACTCTCAGAAGGATTCCTATATTTCTATCCAAGAATCCCAGACAGTACTAACATTTTCTGATTGTCTGCACCTGCAGGAAGTCTTTTCCTTTGGGGTCACATTAGAATTCCTGCACTTGAGTAGCTCCATGTGCTAGTGAAACTGGTTATACTCATTCTAATAAATGGTAACAAAAAATAGATCCTCAAAGCCAAGGAATTACAGATCCTAGCCAATTCTGCATATTCAAGGATGGATAACTGCAGCCTTCTTAAAAGTGGACTATTACAATCATTTCATTTAAAGTTGCACTGTCAGATAGGGTAAAGAAACACAAACCTTCCTAACTAACAGATAGAATAGCATAAATTTTTACAAAATAAAATCAATCATCTGCTGCACCTACATATCAAGTATTACTATGTCATATAATAAAAATAATTTTATTTCTATTTAATAAGTGATTGTTAGTCTTGGCAACATTGTGGGAAGACACTCTCATGGATAATTTTCCAAATATTGAAATATAAAGACAATCAGATATCCTGTGTGAGTTGACTATGGACAGGAGATTGCCTGGAAAAGGATATCAGAGTTTCCAGCTACAGAAGCTGGAAAATACCTAGACACACTCTAGTTCAGACATTAGTTGAAATAGAAACACCTGTATTTGCTTTTTCTGTCTTCAGGGAAGGAGTAGAAGGAACCAAAACAGTAATAATCTCTTACAGATGGGCTGTCCAAGTATAGCAAAGGTCATTGGGTGGTGGAGCTTGTGCTATGAGTATATACTGCTGTTGCATGTTAAAGGGTTGTTTTTTTTTTTCATCTGATTCAGGGCTTTGGTGCCAGTTTGTAACCTGAGTGAGGGGACTATTTTCTGGGGCTACAGTCCTGTCTGTCTTATGTGGCTCTGACTGTAAGAGTATGCAGGCTGGAAAGTCACTGGAAGTTCTGTATAAGTGCTTGTTGGTATGGATAAGGATTTTTATTTCAGGTCTTTCTGCCTTCTGATTTCAGAAGCAGTGTTAGCTAGTGCCGATTCTGCAGAGGGAAAAGACCTTATAGACATACATTCTCTCTAAAGAAAGATCACAGAAGATGTGGGAGTTCTCATGACCTCTGCTGGAAATTCATCTTCACTGCTGCTCCTGCTTCTCTGTTCTCACCTCTCCCTGTCCACATCTCCTGGGGTCCTTGAACAGATCCTAGAAATGAAGGGGGAAAAAGGCAGTGTTCTCTTACTGTTACCTTAGAGTGTTGATAATTACCACTGTCTCAAAGGCCAAATGCTCTTATAAGCACAGGGAAATGAAATGTTGGAGTTCAGTGTGGAAGAGCAGGTGGAAGTGCAGGAGCACTGACACAGCAGCTCTGGGCCAACTTGAAGCATCAGTAAATTCTATGGGTCCTGAAGCACTGACCTTAACATCTCTTATCAGGGGAATCTTGCCTTAGAAGGGGAAATTGAACATGCCTATCAAATTGTTTCTACATGAATAACCCTTTCAGATTCATGTCTTAGAGGGGCTGCTGGATTTGAGGCACAAATTGTGCCTACATGCTGAAAAATCAAGCACTAGTTGATTGATACTGCTTGGAGGAGTTTTTACTCCTTATAGGACTGAATGAGAAAACATTTTCCCCCAAAACTTTCCATGTAGGAACTACCCTAAATAAATTGATGTCTACTCAGAGTAGCACAGATTTCTTGCTCTTATTGTGGAAAGCTCAATGTTTTAGCAATTTCCAGTACTCTGAAAAGTCTTCTCCCACTGCATGGCCACATTGGAAGGATCTGTCTGCTGTAATGTTGTATTTTGTGGCATGCCTTAAGCTGAGAGATCCCATTTGACTGAGCTTATGCTGTGGCTGCAAGTCAAGCTTTGTGTGGCAGCTTTTGATTGAGAAATAGTTCACCTAATTCTTCTGTGTTAAGGATGGCAAAAAATCAAACCCACACACGCACCCTTTATAAATCATCCTAGCTAACACAGTAGTAAATGTGTTATCAAAAATGCAACACCTATTACTGTGAATTTCAAACAACCAGTGCTGTAAGTCAGATCTGAACCTGTGGGGAAGGTATAAATTGATTAGGCTTTTTGAGAAGCTATAAATTACAGGAAAGCAAGAGGAACATCTTTAAAGGATTGACAACAAAGAAAAGAAAGATGATTGAACACAAAAATGCTGGGCCAAATCTCAAATAGCTTGTTCCTGAGAGAAAAGGGTAATGAAAACTTTGCTGCCTTTGAATAAAGGAGTATGGGTGAAGAGAAAGACCTCGATGGATTATAAATATAGGCAAAGAAAGAAGATTAAAACCCTTGATGATATCAAGATCTTAACTAGAAAAAATAATGAATCATTATCATTAGTGAATATTTAGCTGGAAAAGAATGGCGATTAATACCACTATGTCAATTTTATTAAGGTGCTCTCTGCTGTACCTCATCATCCCCATTTTCTATAAAACCTGAAATTTACATTGAATTAAAACTTTAGAATGCAGTGTTGAAAAAAATCATGTGGCTATGAGACCCATGGGTAGGTTTGCAATAGGGTCTATTTTAATATCCTGCTGTTGTCACCTTGTATCATATCTATAAGCCTGCAGAACCAAGGACTAATATTATACTATACAATAAAAATAGAAATTTCTAAGTGTGGAAAGCCTCCAGATGGGGTGATGCAGAGACAGAGCAATAGAGGTGTTTTCTATAAGTAACATGATGACCCACCTTGGCTGGGAGTCACAATTCTCAGAGGCTCAGAGAGCACAGCTATTGGGAAATGACAGAAAACAGGAGGTACACAGAGAAGTAACTCTGGTAATATAGTAGCTGAGTGTTAGATAAACTCTGATTGTATAAGCTTGACTTACAGATAATTTTGTACCTGTCACTGTCCCGGAAACCTTGGTTTGCCTCGTACACCACCTTCAGAATGATGGTATTCTGGTATTATTTCTCTTCCATTTTATTATTTTATAAAGTGATGACTTCTAGTCATTCAAGTATATTATCATTTGTCCATCTTCATTTATTTCATTAGTGGGAGTAGTTGAACACTGAGCTAGCCTTGAAGGGGTATATAAATAAACAGTTCCAGGGAGATGTATTGATCTGATTCATGCTCTGAGCTGATCAGGAATCACCCAGGAGGGGTGTCTTCTGTGTACAACAAGCCACATCTGTAATAAGCCTCAACTAATAGTATCAGATGAACTTTTTATGGCCTCAACCTACACGGGTTTTTGAATAGAGAATACAGTTGAGAAAACCAAGCCAGGTTTGAAAAAGCCTTTGCATGTATGTATTCTTCAGATTTCACACTTGTATCATCTCTGTATTAAAATTCCACATAAAGTCAGGATAAAGATTTTCAAGTGTATTGCAAGAGTAGAACAGTTACCCTTTTTTTATTCTATATTAATCCAAATAAATCACCAGAACATTCCTCATCAGTATAAAGTACGCTTCTCCCTTTTTCCTTTTGGACAATGCATCTAACAATTGGAAAGTCAGGAATGTTTATGCTGACTCAAATGTGTAGTCCAATATGAAGATAATGATCAGCAACGAAATCTTCAAAAGGAGATAAATATCACCCTGCAGTAAACTGACATGGGATGGTTGTTTTATGAAAATATTTTGCCTTAACCTTTATACTTGCACTTTAAGAGGGGTAGTCTGCAGCCCTTCTGGAAAAGATGTCAGCCTTAAATATAAATTTAATTTTAAAAAGTATAATATGATAGGGATCTTTTTAAAAGTGTGCTTTTCTTTACCCTTCCCATTATTCCTTTGGGAATCTTTATTTATACAAGTTTTTGTTCTTGCTTGCATCTTTTCAATTTCAGACTCATTCTTATTCCCAGAAGACCAAGTTAATTAACGAAAAAATGAAAAAACCTCACCTTTGTTTCTGCTTGCTTTCTACATTAGAGGGCAGAGTTCCACCTCATCTCTCTGTTCATCTCTTATTTATTCAAATATGTTTGATAAAATTAATTGGAAATTCATTAAAAAGACTATGTTAACATCTTGGGGGAAGAAAGACCTTTTTTTAATATGCAAATACGCTGATACAATGTGTCTGAATCAACATAGCCATTACTTTGAGGGATTATTTCTGGGAAATTAACTCTGTGGGCCCCTTAAAATTTAATTTTGTGTTTCGGAAAACATAATCCAACAATTGAAAAGAGGCAAGAACATCTAAGAATCATGATACTAAATGGTTCTTTATGTTGTCTTCTATATTTACTCAACTTTTGAACTAATTTTTTTGTAAATTTGGCACTGAAACAGAAGTTTCTGATTACTTTCCATTATAAGTTTTGGTTTTATTTAAAAGTGTTTAAAGTTGTATTATTAAAAAAAAAAAAAAAAAAGACTGTGAGGGGACAGTAAGTACAGTCTAATGGCATGAAGCATCCAAGCATCCACTTAAGAAATTAAGATAAAGGGCGAAATCAGCATCTTTACTGTAGGCTAAGTACTTAATTAAAGGTCATTATGATCTGTTTGTTGTTTGTTTAAAAACCTTCCTATATTTCTCTTTGTTTTTGAAGGATCTCAGAGTCACTGTTTCTATGCTAGTTACTTATTTTTCTGCTGAGTGACACATCAAACTTAAGTGAGATAAATAGGTAAGTCTGAGAATTTGTAGGATGCACTCAAAAGAGGAAAATGAGTCAATATGTGTTACTATATGGCCTTCGTAATTAACTAGTGCTCATGATGTGGCTCAGTATTAAACCCTTTTTTAATTGAAATCTCAAATAACTCTCCAAAATTTTCTTTATTTTGCATTTTGAATGTTTAAATCTTAGAATAAAAATTAAATGGTTTAATTTATGTATTTTCCTCAAGTTCTCTGTTTCATAAAGACTTGTTCTTAACCACACTCTTCTGTCAGGAATGCAGGTCTTTTGTATCCTATGACCTTCGCCCTACCTCTGGAGCCTGGCAGTATTGATGAAATGCTTGCTAGCAGTCCTTAAATCTCAGTCATTAAAGCATGAATCACATCATAGAGGCTGAATCAGATACTGAATATCTAGTCTAAATTCCAACCCTCCCTAGGCATCTTCAGCTTAGGAGAGCTTCATCATTAGGCCTGGACAGAAGTGTAAGTAGATATTAAACAAATTGATTTGAAAGATATCTCCAGAAGGCACATTTTCTGTATCTGTTCTTGAAGCCAGAAAATCTACATCTAAATTATTCCTGACAGAAGTTCATCTACCTCTTAAAAAAAGACCCAGAGCTGAAGAGTTGGCATATTTCTCTGGCAATCTGAACTTCTACTTCCTCTTCATAAAAAGCATCCTCCTAAAACCTAACCTGGATGCCTCCTACTCCAACTAAAGCTGTATTTGGGTTCTTCAAACCCAGGCAACAAGTAAGCCCCGCACAGCTGCTTGCTCACTATGTGCCCCTATGTGCCACTACATGTGGTAGAATGAAGAGAGGAATTTGGGAAACAAAAGTGTCAAGCTCCTGGGTAGAGATAAAAACAGTTTAATAATTGAAATCAGATAAAACAGAAATATGAAAAAAAAAAAAAAGAAATGAAAATGGAGACAACTGCAAGATAGGAATGAAACCTAAGAAAGAAAACTGGTGCACAATACAATCACTCAACCCTAATGAGCAATGTCCAATCTGTCCCCAAGCAGTGATCCGTCACTCCCAGTTTACACACTGAGCATGATGTTCTGTGGCATAGAGTAATCCTTTGGCCAGTTTGGATCAGCTGTCCTGGCCATGTTCCCTCCAAGCTTCTTGTGCACATGTTCACTAGCAGGACATGGGAAAATAAAAAGTCCTTCATATAGTGTAAGCGCTGCTGAGCAACACCTGAAACATCAGTGTGTTATCAACATTATTCTCATACAACATCCAACACAGAGCACTCGACCAGCTACTAGGAAGAAAATTAATTTTATCCCAAATAAAACCAGGACATAAATAAATTACTGTCACCACATACTGGTCCTCCTTCATAATATTAATTCCAATTGTTTGTGGCAGTGCTTGAGGAGCAAGACTGCAGCAGTTATTGGCCAGTCCATCTCTCTGTGTGTAGTGTGCATCTATAGTTGAAAATTTATTGAGATAAGGCAGGCATTAGGCTGATACAAACATGACCTGCTCTTGCATACACTTTCTGATTCTTTCAAGCACTTTCCAAGTAATGTGCAGCTTGTGTGCTTTATGGTAGTCATTAGTGTCAGGGTAACATGAGGGGTGGGGAGCTGATGAATCGGTGGTAGCTTAACCAAACAATAAGCATTGTCCTTTGTTATTTGTAATGTGGTAGCTCTGAAGGACCCTTCCAGAATGTTTTTCAGGAGAAAGTCTTAAAACACTTTATAAAGAGTAGCTAATCATGCATCACAGGCTGGAGGATTTTTTTCTTCCCTCTAGAAAAGCCCTGAACATAAAATTGTCTTTCATCTTGTCAGGCAGACAGTCCAAAGGAGGGACACTGACTGAGTACAAGTCAAGTGTCTGCTCATCTTGCACCCATCCTTTCTTCTTGAATCAAAGGAGATAGATATTTTTCTCCAGTGTAGGATAGAAAAGTACCAGGGTGACTGTAAAAACAGTTGTATTGATCTGGTCTCCTCCACACACTGTGAGAAATGGAAAAGAACTGGTAATTACCCGCTTCATAATTCTAAACATGATGAACCAGGAAGAATGCTCTAAGAAATTGCTTCCCATGAAGCAATTAACCTTTTAATTTTCTTTTTCCTTCTGTCACATGACTTCTTAAAGTGTCTTTCTCATTCAATACTACAGAAATAGGCAGCTCTCCACCATTCAATGCGTATATCAGTTTCTAAGTCCTTATCTGTGCATATATTCTACTCCTGTAAACTGTACTTGCTCATTAGTTTAAAAATCTTTGAGTAGAAACATACACTTTCATTCTAAATCAGAGCAGACAGATCCAGTTTAAGGGCCGATTCTTCGTTTCCTCCATCCCAATTCAGCTGTTATCTTGAATGCTGTCAAATGCTGATTTCTCTGAGTAAATGCAAACCCAGTCACATGTATTCAAAGAATCTTTTGCAAGTCCCTTTTTCTTAGTTTCATCCATGTAGAATTGGACTTTGTAAGCTGTACAGAGTTCATGGCTTTTATTAATGCAAAAGATTAAAGAATCCATAGAGTTTTCATACAGTTTCAGAAGACACAAGACTGACATATTTTATTTGGTTTCAGTCTCTTCACAGAGGGAATACACATCAGAAACCAAGCTCATGAGTCTGGATGACAGGTGAAGAGGTCAGGTAGATTTGCAGTACAGTGGTGGCTGAAGACACTGGTTTGCAGGTCAAGTCCTGGGTCCCCAGCATTCCCTCTACTTGGCTCAAGGCAATTAATTTGGTCTGTCTGCAATTTTATCTTCTGCATTAAAACATGAGTAGTATTCCCTTTATCTCTGTTGCCATTTTAAGTCATAAGGTCTTTGAGGTAAACAAGTTATATTTCATTTGCACAGGTCATTGCTGAGTTTAGAAACATGAACAAAACCCAACACCAACCTCTTTCCTACTTGTTACTAAAATTTCGTATACAGCAGATAGAGCTGATAACTGTCTCCATTGTTCTTATTACAGACTTGGCAAACAGCTAGATTATCTGATCATCATATTTGCAATACAAGTGCAGAACAGTTCACTGGAAGAGCATACTCTCCACATTAATGATACCATGAACTTGATTTTTAAGTACTTATAATTTAATGCCGCAACTTCAAACCATGTAAAGATTAGACGTGAAAAGGTGAGAAGGCTTACAGAATTGTACTCTCTAAAAGCTTATGAAAATATGGCAAGTATCAGGGAAGGAAATACAGGGTGGAAATCAGAATAAGAGATGAATGATCTTCATTAAATGACCTCATTAAAAAAGGTAGATACATGTTTGCTAAACTCCTGCTGAGATGACATTAAACAAAAGATTCTTTAAAACTGGATGATATTAAAGGGTACGAAGAAAATAATATATTCTTTTGTAAATGCTACACTACATGCTATTAATTTCAATGACTGTTTCATATTTGCCTATCTTTCACCTTGATAATGTAATTATAGTGGTACAAGTTATTCCACATACATGCCAAGATGCAATTTAACTGTCCTCATGTTTCCTAGACAGATTGTACCTTACATTTGACCCAAATATTGTATGGCTATTAATAGTTGTGCTACGGGAAGTCTCACTGATGCATTTGCTAAGATCATATTGTCTCTATCCTGATAGTAAAGGAGAGGCAAAAACCCCATAACTTCATTGTTGGTGCAATCTGAACAGACTGCAAAAATTAAAATTGAGTGTACATTATCAATGCAAAGGATTAAAACAATGTCCATTTCTATAACTTCTATCACTAGAATTTTTATCCCCTTTTCTTCACTGCAGGTGTGTTTATTCAGGTTTTTATTCAGGGGATTGACACATTGCCTGAGGTCAGTAATAATGGAACAAGTTTATCGGGGTGAAATTCTCCTCTGGCCAGAGCAGTTGAATTCAGTTTTGAGTTTCTATACATTGACCACCATGTACTTCCAGACTTAATAGGTTCTACAATAAAGAAATTGGACAAACACTGCTGAACCCTGTCCAAAAAAACAACCCTACAAAACAACCAAAAAGAAAAACCCATGAAAGAAAACATTCAAGCAAAATCAAAACACCTCAGAAGAAGTAAATTAAAGTCAGTGGAGATATGCCAGCATTTAGATGGATGGTGGTAGTTTTGTCTATATCTTCCCCTATGCCAAATTTTGACATCAAGAGTTTGATCCTAACTTATTAAAAAAGAGAAAGTTTTATTCAAGCAGTTCCACTGCTCAGGAGCTATTTAGGTGAGTTCAGAGTTTGCAGAATGCAATGTTGAGCCTGTGGTTCACATTTTTGTATTAGAACTGGACAGAAAATTCTGGAAAAAATCTTTTGATTCATCAAAAATTAATTTTTTCATATCAGCTTCATAAAATTATATGGAGTTTTATACTTGTTAGGAAAAATTTCTCACATTCTGAGAAGAAGAGAAGTCTATTCCAGAACACACAGTGCTTTAGCCATTTAAAGCAGGGATATGATCACCAGTCGCATAATGCTGGACTCTGAAGGCTGCTTCTGTTACACTAAGTCAGAAATAATATCCTATTATTCATATATCTTCAAGCAATTGAAATAAAAATTATTTTATAATCTCAAACTATTTGACATATATATATTTGTTAATATTACAAACTATCTTCACTTCAGCCCACTCTATCTGACTGATTTCCTTACATAATTTTTCACACTTCTCTCACACAATCACACCTACGTGGAAGTGACCAGATGTAGATTACTATTCTACATTTAATACTACTCTTAAAGTGTACATGTTATCCAGCCTTTATTCTCACCAAAGTGAGCTTATAGAGAACATAAGAAAACAAAATAAAAACTAAAACTGGCTTTCAGGCAGTCTTCAGTTTTAGGCTAGCGCTGACTTTTGATTTGAGGATGGATATTTAGATAGAAAACTTTAACCGTGATCTTGTGTTAGCCATTGTCATAAACATTTAATAATGCCACAATAATAAAATAGCCAAATATTGGGATTTTCAAAGGACAGTGATGAAGTCAGCCCCTTCACATATATAGAATCTTTTGTGTACCTAAGCCTCATCTGTTCTGGTTTACACTGAAGCAGTTTCTATAATTACATTCCAGACAATAGCACAACACTTTTCTCTTTCACTGCTGAACTCTTGATCTACCGTCTTTATTATGTTTCCTTTTATAAATAATTTTATGGTCAAATACCCAGCTGAAATTTAAATAAAATGAAATCATGACTTCTTTTCACCATTAGCCCAAGATAACATAATAGCATTATGACAGGTGAAGGTTAACATTTCTATTGGCTACTTTCATTTAAACCATCTCAGAGCAAGATGGCATGCATAATTGCTTTGCACCAGCAGAGGAAATAACTCCCATTAATCCTGTAGTGAAGGTCATAGAAACATTGCATAGGCTCAGAACAATCACAGAATGAAGACAAGAGAACGACAGGGTCATGTAATTCACACACCGCTAGCTACTAGCACAGCCTCAGACAACTATTTACCTAGCCAATACATATTTTTTTCAGTTATAATCTGCAAGTAAATGGGAAAAATTCAGGAAAAATTAAAGTGAGGTGAGTCTTTGTTAACCATTAGAAATGTCTTTAAATAATATTTTAAATAACACAAGCTACTGCAGATAATTTGGATCTGGTCTATTATAAAGAAAAAACTCCCACTTTCCAGCAAAACAGCAAAAAAAAAAAATTCTGATGCAGGGAGAATCAGACTTTCTTTTTTAATTATTTTTCATTTTTGCTATTATTAATGTGCCCTTGTTCCATTCAGAAATATCAAGAGACAATCTATTCTCGTGATACTTCTGGCCCAGTTTTTCAAGCCCAAGAGAATCTGTTAGTTCGGGATTCAGTGATTAGATGAATTGGATCAGAACTCTGTCATTACTTTGAACTTTCCCATTACAGGTGAAGAACATGGATTTTCACAATATGGACTTTCACACTATGGACTTTCTCAGTAATTTTTGCCGGAAGATATCCTTCCATTTTTGGGATCTTAAATTGATGTCCCACTCCCAAACAAAAAGATTTTTATAGAAAACTTAATAAGTTATTATGGAGAGTTGGAATACATAGAAGGTACACAGTATTACAGAAGGATTAATAGGCATTCCACTATGTTTCAAGCATTCTTGGTCAGAGGATTAGTGAGAGATGACCCAGCTTCAACCACTTCAGAGAATACAAATGGAAGTGACACATCAGGTCACTTGAGCAATAGTAGCAATCATGGGAAGCGTCTTCTGCTTCTTGGACACATGTTCAGCCTCATTATGTGCTGCTGAGGGAAGGAACAACTACTATTGTGTAAGCGCATTGTTTTCCAGAGGATTGATTTTGGACTTCATGATGACTGTTCTCTACTCTCCACCTCCTCCGCACTACTTCCTCTGTTCCCTTTCATACACATTTCACCCTCTCATTTCCTCAGTCACTTCCTTGTGTTCTCTGAGATTAATCCTACCTCAGCCATATTCAATGCTATAAAAATTTCCCCCTTCTGTGCCATTTATCAGTCATCATTCCCTTCATTTTATTTCTGCTGTTTATCTATACCTGTCATTTATTTAGACTACAAGACACCCATTTTAAAAAGACTTTTGCTGTCTCTATTCAGCAGAATCTTCTCTTTACCCCTGTTATTATCACTGGATGAGATTGCTCTCACACAGGACTGCAAAACTTTCCACAAGCTCATTGCTTATAAACTCTTTATGTGGATAATTTCTTTTGTACATACTTTGTAGCTACACAAGCAAACTGAACACACAAACATACAACAGATGGAGGAGTTACCACAGGTTATTTGAACAGGAAGCAGTGACATGGATGCTTTTGGTCTATCCCATTGAAAGGTAAAAGGGATAGGAATAATTTGCTCTTAGTTTGCAATTCTGGTGGACCAAGAATGCACAACTGCCAGTTTCTGTGGCTTCACTGACAGGTAGTAGCCTAGCAAGCCATTGTAGCACTGTCATTTTTCCCACATAGGAACCCTTTCAACATCTTCCCATAACCCATTTGCCACTTCTTTCAGTGTCTTTCCTAGTGTAGTTTTTATTTCCTTATTGTTGTGCAATAGGCAGATAGGTATAGGAAAGTCACAATCTTCATTGTCTATGCCAAGCCATACACAATATTGTGTGAAGGTCAATACTGTGTAAATAGATGCTCAAGTAATTGTTTATTTGTTGGGATGGTGAAAACTGTAAATGCTATATAAACAGTTAGGATTGATTTAATTATATTCAGACACTTTTTGTTTGGTTGGTTTCAGTTATTAAGAAATGATGAAGTATCTCAAAGCAAATATACAGAATTCAGGAAGTTTCAGCAGAAATGAAATTTCTGAGCAACTTCCAATATGATACCTATCTTCTCCCAGAACTTGAGACTTCCTTCTAAACAAAGCAGTTGCTCTTTTTTCTCCAAGCACTTCAAATGGTGAAATTGATTCCTAAAATTCCTGCAAAATAAGCACTCAAAACAACATTAGTGGAGATAGATAAATACCTTTATTAGAAGCTTCTAAGGTGCACACCACAAAACATGCACCCATGTTATCAGACACATTACAGTTTCTATAACCTCCAGCCATTAGCATATACATTATCTATCCTGGGGTACCAACTTCTGTAGTACCTCACCCACAGAGATCTTTAGAACCGCACCTTGGAGTCTCTCCAAGGGCCCTGGGCACTCTCTTCTGTTTTGTCTTCAAACTACCTTGCAAAATACTGTGTCCCTGGCAAAACATGAGAAAGTGTTCAGTGATTTCCAAACACCCCCTCATATGTCAGCAACCCAGGAAAATTCATGTAACCTATAATTCTAAAAATCTATAAAATATACACTAAAGTCCTTAGTCATCAAAATTAAGGTATTTATTTATACTTATCAGTCCTGAAGTATTTAAAAAGTGACAACAACTTACAACAATAGCTGGAAATACAGGGTGACATTTCTGTGTCATTGGGCACAGATTAAAAAGCTATAAAATTACAATTCCACAACAGATATCCTACCTAGCTCAGGGCAAGCACTCCTGTCAGCATGGAACACAGCTAAACTAGCTTGAGTCCCAAAAGCAGACTCGTTGAACTGAACTTCAGATACAGATAATTTTACTTTGACACAAAACAAGATTTGCGCCAAATCTTGCTGTTTATTCTTGTTCTTGTGAAGACATCAGTATCTGTAAAGTCTTTCAGTGATCCAGAAAACAGATCCTGACAGAAACTATCTCACTGAAAACAAACTGAGTTAAATGTCACAGAATGACAGAATGGGTAACGTTGAAAGGAACCACAGTGAGTCATCTGGTCCAACCTCCCTGCTCAAGCAGAGTCATCCCAGAGTACATGGCACTGTGTCCAGGCAGTTCTGGAATGTGTCCAGTGAGGGAGACTCCACAGCCTCTCTGGCAACCTATTCAGTCTTGGACTTCTATTGGGCTCCTCCCATGGCTCATCTTCCAGATTTTCCTTTGGCTTTTGATGCTACAGCGGCTTGTTTACTTTTATAGTAGGGATACTGTGATGTACTGCATGAATTGCTGAAATAAGTAAATGACCATAAGCCTGGAGTATAGCATTCTCAGTATGGTGGTTGATTGATGGTTTTTGATTCACATGGAACAAAATCAGAAATTTTACTCATGGAAGGTTAAATTGCCATAAAATAAGAACCAAATAATCTCTGAAGTACAAAGACACTGGAGGACTTTCAGAAAGAATTCTGTTCACTTTGTTTGCTTTCAATATTAAGGAAATAAAAAAAAAAAAAAGCAGGCCAGGCTGACATGTGGTATATGAGATTCAGCTGAGCATCTGGCCATTCAGACTTAAATTCTGATGAATGTCTATGCTCAAAGCTGTATCAATGTAAATTAACAAGTCTGAACCACCTCTCACTCATTACAGTCTATTATGCCAAAGTGGGATAAATATTTAGAGTTTTCTTCAATATGATCAGTTCAACACAGCAAAAAACTTGTTTTGGTTATAGTTTGCCATTATATGTTCTGGGAAATAACTTTTTTGCTAAGTATTGTGCAAATATAAAATTCCAGCACATGGCAGACACTGTAAAAGATGATCGAAAACAATCTCCAAATAGAAATGTAGTGGTGCCACCTCCTCAGTCTGCCTGACTGTCTTTTCACTTTATTGATAAGGGGGGTGTTAATCTCAGGTAGATTTTGTTTCAGATGGGGTATACTGAGTTTGCCTTAATTATGCCTCCTTTAGGTAGAAAATCAAAATCACGAACAACTCACCTGAAAATTTTAAAAAAGACTCCTTTCAGAAGATGGACTGCATACAATCAGAACTGGATTCTGTATCAACATTAATCAATTTTCCAGGGGTTATGTTTTGGAATTCACTTTCTCCCATTTTGTGGTTAAACAAGTTGGGAAACAAAGGGTGCCCCTGAGATGTATGTGATGCAGCCAGAGGACATGGAGTTAGAAATTTAGTCATGACTGTGTTTCAGCTCTGATCATGCACATTGCAAGGTTTGACCGCTCTGCTCACAGTGTCTGTGTGCCAGGCTACTGGCAGGCTATGTTCTCAGTCAGCCTCAGAATCTTGCTTTGTTTCAGTGTCAGCTTTTTCTGCAAAGCAGAGATTTGAAATTGAAGGGTTTTTCAATCCAGCCCATAATAAATTGAGGGACAGTTTTCAGACATGGTTTCTTTCCCAGTGTTTTGGGTATTTGCACCAGAACAAGGTTTTCACACCCATTCTTGTTTCTATAGTTATCAGCAAGGCACAGAGGTTGATATGAGTTCATTTTTTCATCTAGCTACACAATAGAAGTGACAGATCTTCCAAACTGTGTTCCAGCTACCAAGACTGCAAAATCAGGATCAGAAATTAGTCATTGTGATGCAGTTATTCCAGAGAGATGAAGACAGAATGACTTTAGGATGAGGCCTGACAAGTTTATGAGTACAGTTATGCTGTACAGGTGTTACAGAAGCAGTTCCCTGGATCTTTATTTTCAAATGAGCCAAACTTGTGTTTTCTACACAAAATGTGAATGGTCTTTTACACAGGGGTGGAAAAAGGGGAAGTGGTACACCATTATTCCAGTAAGGCTTTTGATTATGACTCTCTGTCTCTGTAGGGAAATATACTCAGAAATAATCTACAGTAGGATCCCAGCAGCTTTCTGGAACAGGTTGGGTTTTAGTTGACATTTTCAAAGACCAATAGTTGGTTTCTTAGCATTAGGCTAGAAGGATGTGTCAGATGAAGTTACTCAGTAGTATTTCCCATACTGATCAATATTTTTTCTAATGAAATTTCTGAGGGGAAAATGCCTTTCTGAGTGATCTATGAGAACATTGGAAAATAGGGTTAGTGGTCAAAATGACCATAAGGTGTACTTCCATGGAGAAACACAGAAAATATTGTATGCATTTGGGAAGCATTAGCTGTACTTATATAATATGTGGAAACACTAGACCATGTCCTTCTTCAAAGGAAAGCAAAATACTCAACCAAGGATTATATATCTATATGTGTATCTAGAGAGAGAGAGAGAGATAAATGAGACTTGTGTGTGTAAGACTTACAAAGGAATTTGTCCAACATCCCTCAACTGGAATATAATGGAAATATTAAATACTTCTGTCTTTAATTACAGGCATGGAGTAAATGGAGAGAGTCCAAAGGAGAACAGTGAGAAGGGTAAGATGGTATGGAAAACATTCTCTTTACGGAGTGCTTTGGGAACTTGTTTTAATGTAGACAAGAGACAACAGTGGAAGACACTATCTGTAGGTATGTAAGAAGTTGTTGTCAAGAAGAAGACAATAAACCAGGTCCACTGGGTATTTTGTAATTGCAGGTCTTTTTCTATAACATCCCTTGTGTTTAGCAGGATCCTATCTGCTCTGTCATTTAGCGAAGATGAAAGTAATGACCAGTCCTTCACATTTTCAGGACAGTGCCACCGCCATGGAGCTTCATTGCACATAGTTATACTAATAAAGTTGGGTTTCACTATATCATTTAGATTAGTTATATTAAAGCTGTGTTGTAGGGAAAACATCCATATTTATGCTGTATTTAACTTCCTATTAATAATAAATTCGTGTGAAATAGTTCTGTTATTAATATTGATCACTGTTCCAATTGAAAGTCCAGATGTCAAGGTTTCCTTTAGCATCCTCAGTTATATTTAATAGCCCTGTTGATGAGTGAGGGCATAATGAAGGCTAACAGATGGTCTATTTAATATTGCTGTAGGGCTTGAAGCACTTGCCAAAACAGATACACAAAAGGATTTGACAGCCCTGTAGCTGAAAACCTTTAATTACAGCTACTTCAGCTCATAGGGGCTTCTGTGAGGCCAACATAACAACATAGCTTTAGGATAGGTCAGCATAGTGGGCAAAGGCTTTGTGGAGCCAGACAGTGAGTGCTGGTAAAACTGTTTGTTGAACATTAATAAGCTGGGTTTGGTGCAGGCAGCTTAGAAAGAGAAGCCTAGACAGAAAGGAGAATGAGTGATGGTGCTTTCTCTGCCTCTGAGAACAGTTTGCCCTTTGTCTAAAATACCACTTCTTGAAGACAGTCATCGTCTTCTGAACAGGTAGGTGGGCAGAAAACATGTAGCCAAAGTGAAGCTTTAATTATGTCTGAGTTATGGCTGGGACTTCCCCTTAAAATTATGTGAATTTCAGTTCCTTACTTACTATTACTGGGGACAGCAAACTGCAAGCAAGGGGGCTAAAATTTGCTGAAGTTGCAAAACTATCTTTGAAGTAGTGCACAAATTTATTCAGAACAAAAGAATGCACATATTACACAGAAATCCATGATTTTTTAGAATTCCTTTGAGTTATTTTTTCAAGATTGAGCAAAAAGAAGGAGATTTCAGAGACTTTCGATGATTTTCTCCTTGCTGTACCTAGAAAAATTGTCCCCTGGTTTTCTGGCATAAATTAACACCACTTCCAAAATGAGAAAAGGCATAATTAGCAGTCACATTCTGATTTGCCTGAATTGATTTCTTGGCAATTGCTTAGAAATTGAATCAATTCCTTCTGAAAGAATAGGTGTTTTCACTGCCTGTACTGTTTCTGGCAGATCTGTCTGTAACTAAAGGTATTGATTTTTCTGGGTACCAAGAGGAACTAGTCTGTGGAGTTGTTCATATATAATTCCAGATATCTGATCAGTACTTGTTTTACACAGTATTTTCTAGAAAAAAGAAAATTTGAATACATGCACAGACAGAGATGTAGCCACATGGATTTTGAGACTCTCTGACTACAGGAGAATGGTTTCCCCTCACCACCATGCCCTTTGCTACACACAACAGAGGCCCATCCTTGCATGCAGGAATAAACAATTTAATGGAGAAAATTGTGAGGGGGCAGAAAACAAAACAGAAAAAAAAAGCAGAAGTGAGATTGCCTAAACTAACCTGCAAACCAGCTTAGGAGAACAGAATAAATTTTGCCAGTCCCTACAGCATTAATATGCATGGATTTCATGCTCCAATGTGGTATAGAAAAATGCACAGGGGACAATCCCTTTTTTCACCGCAGCTGGCTGGAGTCAGTCCCTTTTACACATGTTGCCCTGTCTGTTGACAGATTGTGAATAATCTCATGTAAAATCAGCTGTTTCTCATTATTCCAGACAATGCTAAAGCCTGATACTTTTAGAGCTTCATGCAAAAATCTGCATTTTTGGCCCCATCAAAACAGCAACTAGAAATGAATAGACATGAAACACCAGTCTGAAGGATAGAGAGTGTACTGGCCTGGGCCAGATACAGAGGCATATGAAGCAAATATAAAGAAACAAGCTAGAACTTACAGCAATCTTGATCCAATGGTTGAACTAACTCAAGGATTCCCATTGGATTCAATAGGCCTCAAGAGACAAACTACCTCCCTAATGGGCAGAGAAGTAGAGTGTAATGGCAGCACAACATTATAGAAAGAGATAGAGTTAGGATAACAGTACCACAGGCTGCCAAATTTGAAGATAATTGGAAGAGAATCTCTAATTACAAGGGCTGTGAAATCAGACAACTATTTTATCCCTGTATGCAGTTAAACCTGATAAGCAATGGCTAGATGGTGGGGATGTTTTGAAACTAAACATATTTTTAATGGGATATGCATCTTCTTTGATGTATATATTTTCGGTAAATGTTCATCTGTTTAGTTGTTATTTACTCTGTACAGAGCTTTGGGATTTATTAAGATGAAAGAGGTTATTGTCTGTTTATTACTTTGTGAGCGACAATGCCAGGGCTGACTCCTAAACTAGTCCATCACTCATAACATAGGACCTCAAGCCATTCTAATACAGACACTATTCTTGTAAAAATCAACTTTCATGAAAATGCAAATATGCAAAGGATATTCTATAATTAGAGAAGGTACAAAGCATTGAATGTGCCAGTAAAGTCAATTAAACACTAATTACTATTGGATTCAGACCTGCTATTGCATGATAAATTGCTCAAGTAAAAGTATCTTCTCCACACAGAGGTGCCAAATTCACCCCTGCTGATGCTACAGATGTTTTTTTCAACTACCCCTCTGATTCTATTTGAAATAAAAATGCAGAACTTTCCCTGTTGTAGGCAGCAGTGTGAAAAACTCATTAGCTGATATAATCTTTATAGGTAGTTTTCTTTGTGTAGTTACATGACAATCCCTCACTTTCCACATTTCTAGGCTGTGCTAATGATTTCATACCCTCTTCTCTCAGGAGGCAGATCTTTCTGCAACCTGTAGTTGACATATGGTTAGTGTCTAGCCCTTTGCTATCATTCAGGTGATGGAAAACTCTTGACTTCATATCAATCTCAATGTACTCCATCAGGAATTCTGCAGATGACTGCGATTCAGCATTTTAAACATTTCCAGGAAGTTCATCACTCATTGCCACTTTTCTCCTTACCTTTCAGTGTTAACAAGTTTCCATATGCTGTTTCCATATGCCATGTGGTTTTTATGAAATCTCAGGCAGTAACTTCTCCAAAAGCTCAGATACCTTTGTGGTGATTTTATGTAGCAGCATATTCATGCAACCATGATGACAAAATGAAGGCATCCATTCCATGGATGCACTTTGGCATGGTTTATAACAAAGTCCAGTTTCAAAAATTTTAAGATGGGAAGAGACTAGTATGATCTCAGAATAGTTCCTGCTTGAGACACTTGCTTGTCCTTCATCCAGTCTCCTCCAATATTAAACTATTAAAAAAAAATATTTTAAATAGAATGAAAAACTTGAACTGATGTTACCACAAATATCAAGTTCTTCCGTCTTTCAGACCTCAGCTGCTCTAAGCTTGTTCCTGACAGTAACATCCTGTTGCTGTCAACTCACTGAACCTTCCTTAGACTTGTCAGTCTGATCAATGCATGTCTTATAGCTCCAGAAAAAAAGGTGAATGGTGGCCTTTTAGTGCAGATGCACAGGATAAAATGTTTAAATGCCTTTAGAGAGAGATAAAAGTCATATACAACTTGTTTCTTGAAACTAGTACCTCAATCCCTTCTCTCTCAGCCTGGTTGTACGTTGTCATATCTGAATACAGCACAAGAACTCCCTTTCTCCACAAAGGGAAACTTTCTGTTCTCTGTTCTCTTAAAGTCTTTCTTTTCATTTCCTGCAGTATGCCTTTTCAAAGGAGACTGAGATGCTTTTTGAAAATAGTGATTACAGACTGAGGTAGTGAAACTTATGTTTCTCTTCACCTTTGGCTGGCTGAGGGAAAACATCTCCATTTCTCCTGAGCACTTTTATTTGTAGCTGACACTGTTCCTGCCCCTCCAGAGTGCTGTTGCTGCCCAGTGGTGAGGTGAGGGCTGTAGAAACAGTTTTTGAGGAATTTTTCACAAATAACGTTTATTACTGCTCATCTTGGATGTCATGGAAACTCAAATCTTCCAGCACTGCACTAAAGTGAGCAGTGTGAGCCAAGTCACACAAGTAGAAGCACCTTATTTATTAGTTATTTAGATAATTATCACTGCAGTGCAGTAGAAATGATAACGCCATAGGATGAGTGATTTAACTCCAGTGCAAGACCATTAGTCATGAAGGAACAGACTGCTCACATTATGCCCCACAGACATCACCAGGACTAATCGTTTATAACTTGTGAGAAGATAACATGAATGAACAAGGGTTTGTCTTTACCATACTTGATTCTGCCAGACGGAGAGACTGAAATTTCTTCACTTTAAAGCACAGGTGGTGAAAGTGGTGTCCAGACAGCTCTGTCTGATACCATCCCCTTGTTTGTCTGCTTGCTTCCCTCTGGTGTAAACTGTAACCTGGACTCTACAGGCTTTCCCAGAAGGGTGGGGAAAGGGGCCTTACAGCTGCAGCTCTTAAAGGAGTCATAGGTCAAATACACAGTTCTGTGACTCTTCCTCAAAAGATGTAAATCCAGTTGCTCTCAAGTTAGGTTCTTTCTTTTTGCATATTAAGCAATAAAGTATGCATGGAGCAGAGATGGAAGGGTCCTCTCCAGAAATAGGTATAGCTACATAATTTGAAAGACGTCAGGCACTTTATGCTCATACCAGACAATACACATACTTTCCTGGAGAAAGTGTAGGCGTAGGGTAGGTGGCTGATGCCATGTCTGCATCAACAGAGCTGAGACACAGCTGACAAACTTGTTTGTGATGCAGGCCTGTTGTCCACACTATACTTGTTCTGGGGACTTCATTTCACAGTAGCTCAAGCCGTGTTTTATCTTGCAACTGCTCAGTAGCAGATGAACCACCTTAGGTGCCTTTCTGGAGTTCATGTTGCAATCTAAGAGGTGATTTTATTATTTTGCCCAAGAGGAATCCAGACCAAACACCACAAGGACCTTCCACAATGTGAACTAAAGCATAGCAAGTAGGGACAGTCAGGAGATTCACTTCAAAAACTTACTCATGAGCTGAGCTCAAACATGAATATTGTTGCAATATCTAACACAGAGGTGATGACTTAGAGGTCCAGATGCAAAACTCTATACCTGTGACAGGAGGTTAAGGTATGCTTCCTCTAATGCTTGCTATTTCTTCTCTAACTAGTAAAACTTGAGGTGCAGTGCTTCCAGATACAGGTTTTTTTTCATTACGTTACTAATAGAAGCACTAGGCAAAGCGAAATTTTGTTATCAAAATCTTAGTGAAAAGGATTTGAATGGGGATTTTTATTGATGTTTGTAATTAAGTTTATTATGTGGGGGGTTTACTATGACTATTAATTCTTCTACCTGGAGGGCATTTCTGGAGATTCTCAGGTGTTTAGCCCTCATTTCTTGCTTTTAGTCACATTTAAACAATTAAGTACATGAATTATGTAAACTAAATTTCTACCTCTGTGTTATCACAGGCAGTCAAAGGAACTGTCACAGTTTATTTTACTGTAGTAACACAAGAGTCATTGTTTTATAATGTTTGTCTTCACCTACTTACTCTATTCTGAGACCAATTTAAAAGAAAATATGGAAGAAAATTACAGAACATACAGATAGACCAAAACCATTTATGGCTGAAACATGAAACATTTTCAGCTTCCAAGTTCTTGAAGGCTTGAGGAGGGGAATGAGAAGCCTTTGGCAATCCTTTTTAGGGAGGAGATGTTTTCACAAAGAAGCAGCAAAATGATTTTTTCCGAGTGCAGAAAAAATGGAATTTGAAATCCAAAAAACAGTGCTTAAAGCAAGAGCTCCAAAAGTTCAACAGTTTATGAAGCACTTCCCACAGTCACAGTCAAATGTATTGTTAACTCAAATAGTTTACTTATTACAAACAATTTAAATTGTTATTAATTAAAACTGCTTATAAAGTGCTTGCTGCACTTTTAGGAGTATTTATAACATTTAACAAGTACTAACTAAACTCGCACAATCTATGTGTGTCTGTATCTGTTAAAGTTTTCACTAAATTTCCAAAAGCCAATAAAAGCATAGAAACACAAACACTTATAAACTTTAAAACCTTGTTAGCACAAAATATATTGAAAGTCTTATGTGGGGAGGAAACTCACTCATAAAGCAGCCAATGCTTTAAACCTGCTTAACAGAAAAAAAATTGTTGTTGTTGTGCTTTCCAAAAATGTTTACCTTATCTATAACACCTATGACAATCACTTAAAGCTTTTCCAAAATATATTAGGAAGTCTCCAAGCCAACGGGTTGGTTGTTTACAGTTTCTTTTAAAAAACCTATTTTCTTGACACAGCTGAAATTTTTAGAAGTGTGGTTTAAAAATAACTGTGATCAATAGCTGTGTATTGTCACTCTAAAAAGTAAATTAAAAGGAATTTTAATTTAAAAAATCTTTCACTTTGTTATCCTTTCTTCTGCTAGTGCACTAAATTATTAAGGCAGAGATTAAAAAGTCTATTTAAAATATAGACTGGCTAAGTGTACTTTTAAATACATGGTGATCTTCAAAGGAAGAGCGGGATTTTAGCAAGGTTTTAGTTAAATTTCTACAGATTCACAGGCCAGCTCCAGACTCCTTTCTAAGTGTGTATCAGCTGCTCAACTGTTGGGAAATACATTCATTAAATTCCTCTCTGAAATAAATACAGTTATTTTTACCCTCATCATTCCTATGTCAGTAGAACAAGACAAGAGCAAGCCTTCATCTAAATTACTCCTTAATCCCTGCAGGGACATCCTATGCTAAGGTCATTAAGGTTATTACCTGAGCAGAACAAAGCAAGTAAACAAAGCTAAATCGGAAGAGGTTTCCTTCCTTGTTCTTATTCAAAACTATTTCAGGAATGACGGACAACATGAATTTATTAGGAACTGTAGAGAAAGTAAGGTGTGGCCTAACACCTGATTTTGCCTGACATTTGAGCCATGGCTGTGTTTGATGTTTCCCACACCATCCAGGCTTGCAATACATGGATAAGCTTTGCCTTTTCCCTCTGTGGCTAAACCACATCCAAATGCTGACACCTTGACAGGTGTGCACTTTGTGACAGGTGCACTCTTTACTAGGTTAGGAACTGATGGATGGCCATGCCCAGAGAGTGGTGGTGAATGGAGCTACATCCAGGTGGCAGGCAGTCACAAGTGCTGTTCCCCAGGGATGAGTATTGGGTCCAGTCCTGTTTAATATCTTTATTGATGATCTGGATGAGGGAAATGAGTGTACCCTTTGTAAATAGGTGGACAACACCAGGTTGGGGGGAATGTAAATCTGCTGGAGAAAATCTGCTGTAAATCTGTAAGAAAGCTGTGCAGAAGGATCCAGTAGGCTGGATCAATGGGTCAAGACCAAGGGTACAAGGTTCAACAAAACTGGGTCCTGCACTTGGGCCAGAGCAACACCCTGTAGAGTTCCAGCTGGAGGAAGAGTGGCATGAAAGTGGTCCAGCAGAAAAGGATCTGAGGGTGCAGGTCAACACCAGCTGAACATGAGCCAGTGTGAGCCCAGGTAGACAATGGCATTCTGGCTTCTATCAATAATGGTGTGGCCTGCAGTGATTTTCCCCCTGTACTCAGTACTGATAAGGCCACACCTCAAATACTGTGTCCAATTCTGGGCCTCTCAGTTCGAGAAAGGCATTGAGGTGCTGGACAGTGTCCAGAGAACAGCAGTGGAGCTGGTGAAGGGTCTGGAGCACAAGTCCTATGAGGAAAGGTTGAGGGAGTTGGGGTTGTTTAGCCTGGACTGAAGGAGGGTCAGGGGTGACCTTATCACTCTCTGTAACTACATGGAAGGAGGGTGTAGCCAGGAATGTCTGGCCTCTTCTCCCAGGGAATTAGTGACAGGACAAGAGGAAACAGACTTAAGCTGCACCAGGGTAGGTTCAAGATGGACAGCAGGAGGAATCTCTTCATAGAAAGGATTGTTAAACATTGGAATGGACTGCCTGGGGAGGCAGTGGAGTCACCCTGGAGGTGTTTAAGAAATGGCTGGTTGTGGCACTTAGTGCCGTGGTCTATATGACAAAGTGGTGATCAGACAAAGCTTGGCGTTGTTGATTTCAGAGGTCTTTTCCAACCTAATGATCCAGTGAGTCTGTGAACCGGTGATTTTCCCTTGAATCATCTCTAATCCCTACACACTTCTATTGGCCTGAGAGGCACATCCTCTGCATCTTTCTCAATGTTACTCCTACATTGCACTTATGGCCAAAATTTTTACAGTTTAACCCCAGGCCCCTTTCATCACTAGCTGGTTCAAAGTGCTGCTGACAAAACTATCTTTCCCAATTTTGTGTCTTCCTCCCTTGCTACCTCAACCCAGTCATGGACAGACCTGCGTACACACACACACACACACACACACACACACACACACACAGAGTCTCTGTGACAAATTTCCCTAGCTTCCCAATATTCTTTATAGCAAATTAAAAACTGTGCTTTTTGAGAACTGACACCACTTACCACATGCAAGTGGATGACTCTTTTTTCACGCTCAGCAGAGACATAGGCACAGAAAGCTGTCTCATACACACTCCAGCTTCTTTTACATCCTTTCTCTAAAAGGAAAACCTGTCTCTGTTCCTTACTTTTGGAAAATCAGGGGGTATCTAGATTAGTTTATTTTTTTCTTTAAAACAATTCCTCAGCCAAAGCCTCTAAGTAAGATGTTTTTTTAAAGTGAAAAGCTATAGGGCTCAGTCATGTGGCTATTCAAATAGATAGGAGCACCTCCACTGACTTCCCCAAGATGCAATGCAGTCAGCAGCAGAGACTGAATCCTGACATGCCTGGGTATATATCCCCTGGCTTATCCACAGGATACATTAAGGGCCATCTGAGATACCAAGTCCTTTGTGGACTATTTGGTTCTCCAAACACTTAATTCTCAAAACCCGGTTCAGATTCAAGGACAAATAAAATCAGGGTAATATTTTTCATTATTATAATGGTATTTGAGTCAGGAAACGGGGCTAGAAAGTGCGTGCAATGTCATGTTGTCTGAGGTTTCCAATGCAATGATTGCCATTAAAATGTCAATATTTAGCACCAATTGCTATAATACTGCATCTACTCTGTCACATTTCCCCTAGGACTTTGGAATAGAAATATATCTAAATTGAGAGTTTCAGAACTGCTCAATATTGTTTAATTCTTCTGCCATTGAAATTGTTGGTAATATTTCCATTAATTTCAATAGAACATTAAACGCTATGTAAAAACATCATCTATTGTGTCAATGTGGCATTTTATATCAAGTTAAAAATAATAGCTAAAAAAAATTTTTTAAAGCGGTTCATCTTGCACTATTATGAAAATAAAGAAAGAAAGTACTATGAGATAAAAAGTTGAAGAGATATATGACTTTTTACCAGGATTCAGCTAACCTTGGATCACTTTGAAAAATTAAAGTGATCTTAGGGCTAAAAAATGCTCATAATAGACTTAAAAAGCTTAATCTGCTCATCAGAAAAGATCAATAGTTACTTAATTGCAATGTGGAAGTGCCTTCATGGAGAGAAAATGCCATATAGTAAAGGACTCAGTCCATCGTGGAAAAGCACAAGAACCACTGGTTTCACATTACACCAGGTAAAATCTGCATAGAAATTAAGCTTTTGGGGGTTGGTTTGTTTTTGTATTTATTTTGTTTGTTTTAATAAAATATGCTAATTAAGATTCCACATTTTAACATCTTCAAACAAGGACTGAAGTTATTGTTCTAAAGCTGACACCATGCTCAAATACAAGTTATCAGTCTTATTAACAGGCTAATCAGGAATAGAAAGGAAAAAGGAAGAAAAAATAGTGTTATTATGCAGAACACTAGAAATAATTCAAAAATACCTTTAAAATGCAGATAGTTGTTTACTTTTTAGAGAAAAAGCTTTTTAATTTTCTGTTTGGTATTACTCTCTATTTTTTCCGATTCTGGTGGGACATATTTTGACTTTACATTGCCAGTAACCTAATATTCATTTGGATACATTCATATTGTTACCTCAGTAGCTGTTATGTGATTTTTTCAAATTATTAAAAAAAAAATATATGTTTTTATTTGTTATTCTCCTGCTTTAGTAATACTGCCAGCTGTACTTTCCACTTCACATGAATTCAGGTCTATTCCAATTTTCCACTTCCCTGCCTTTAATCCCTGTGTTACAAATGGAATCCCATGCTACACTAATATCTCTTACTCACTGGCACAGAAGAGATCAATATTTCAAAATGACATATGTTTTATAGATCAACTGCCTTGTGCATAAGAATCCTATGGCATCTGAACCATTACACAATATTTGTAAGTTACAGGAGTCAAGGATTGTGAGGTATGTCTTTGCACACCCTACCAGATCCTGAAATGTCTGTACTCATCTGTGAATGGTTTTAGGATTTCCAGGAACTTAACTAAGTTCCCCAAATTCTTGATCTCTTCCTAGCATAAGCCGTTCTCCATGGTCTATAGGGATGATAGAAACATTAATAATGTGAGTGATTTGTCCTTCACACACACAAAAAAGTCTCCAGAAACTTTTCATAAGGTTTCACAGCTGTCCATCCAAAATTGACTAATTATTAGAACTTGCTCAATCAGAGGTGAAGTCAGAGGCTGAAAGACACACATCTGACACATGTTTGATCATGGAGGGTAATTTTGCCAACACTTCATCCTGATTCACCTGCAGGTACAGATTCAGAGGCTGAGGAATACATTTAGTGCAAGTACCTCAGTGTGCAGGTTGAGCTCTGGGGGACAGAAGCCCTGGGAAAGAGACTCCAAAGTGCTGAGCCTTTACAGAACAAAGGGCACAGGATCTGTGGCCCAGCCAGGGGACCGGACACTCAGAGTCATAGCAGGAGGTGAAGACCCCCCGACTTCCCTGGGGAATAAAAACCCTTAGTTTCCTTGGCTCAGGGCCCCTTTTCTGAGGCACCCAGCTCGACCAGTTATTTTATTATTTTGTTATTCAGTTATTGCACCCCAAATAAATTATTTTAAGGATTTGGATGTCTGAGACTTTGCTGTGGGAAACTTGGGGTTGAACAAGTAAGGGAAGCTGGTCTGACCGTATGAGTGGTAGGTGTGCAGCTGCAAAGGGTCTTCTGTCCCAGCTCAGGTGATGCAAGAATGACTGCCAGAGCAGCTCCTGGATGACCTAACAGGAAAGTCTCCTTAACACATAGCCAGTCTAAGGATGAGCCACTGGAGCCACACAGACCTTGGAGGAAACCACAGGGCATTTTGCATTTCAAGGTGTGCTAATATTACTCCTACATAGGTTCTGACTCCATTCCCACAGCCAAGCAATAGTTGTAAAGATGGCATCATGTTTTTGTGCAACCATTTTGATTTTCTCAAGTTTGTGAAAGAACACAGAATCAGCTTGATTTCAAAACTGGGGCTGCAGACCAGTCTTCTTGGCAAACATATTCTCTTTGGGAAGTTTTTCTAGTTTCCTGCCAGATCACCTTTCAGGTTCCCAGCAGGGCACTCACTAAATTGCTTCAGGGTTGGCAATCCCATGAGTTCCAGGAATCAAAGCCCACCATGCAGACTGCCTCAAACCGCCATTTCTGTTCTCTTTCCCAGAATATTATGGTGTTAGGTCTCTACTCCAAGAAGAAGAAAAACATACCTTTAAAATAACCTTCTTTTCCATCAAGTGTAATGACCTCACTCTATGTCTACTCTAAATGTGCTAGACACTGATGGTGGTAACAAGGTTGAGATGAAGGAAGAAAAACTTCCTAGCTTAAGACCATTTCTTGGCTTTGCCCTTCACTAAGATAAAACTAAGCCAGGATGTGTGAATTGCCTTTGAAAAATTCCAGAACAAAATATTATTCAATACATTTTTCCCAATGGAAAGAGGATTAGAGAACTAGCATATGATACATTAGACATGCTGCTTAACAGATCACTGACATCCAGAGTAAGGAATGGAATAGAATAGAATAGAATAGAATAGAATAGAATAGAATAGAATAGAATAGAATAGAATAGAATAGAATAG
>JAWWEV010000172.1:12463875-12570598 GCA_035583235.1 Hafferia zeledoni | reverse complement strand
GCCTGCTTTTCTTCATCATGGTGCCTGGAACACACAGAGGTTCTTCACCCACTACTACAGCTGCTAACAGACTGTGTTAGTTCAAGTGAAGGAGAGATGTGCTCTGGACATGAAGGGCCGGGCTTTTACTTTCTATAATATATTACATAACAATATGTTATGTAACACCTACATCTTTTACAGGACTCACCTTTTACTGATGACATTCTAGACCACTCTAGCATCAATGCCTTCTTTAGCAGTCCCCTAAATAACCCCAGGGCTTTGCTAAAAAGACATTACTCTCCTTTACTTCTTTATTGCTTTCTTTAACCTATCTCGTGATTATTTTAAAGGGCATTTCTTGTCCTTAAAGCTAATAGGCAAATTACCCAAACATGCTTTTGTGATTAATTTTATTTATTTATTTTTGTACAGCTATATGCAGGGAATAAAAGGAATGGAAGCTGGCAGTGTTGTTAACCAGTGCTACAAATGTCTCCTTTCAGCCTTCTCATTCAGCTCTCTTCTTCATCCTGTGCACAGTAGCAAGAAAGAAACAGGCTGCTGCAACTTTGAGAGATCCCTTAATATATTATTTTATCTCGTACCCACTGTGCAAACTGCAGAACCAAGCTCTCTCATCTGGTTCTACAGAGAGAGACAAAGATTGCTTCCCTGTTATTTCTATTGTATTTCAGCACACTAGTGACAGAATTGAAATCATCTGACAGTGGCCATCACCCACTGTTCCTTGCCTACCATATCTTCAGGGAAGCTTTCAAGAAAAAAGGAGGAAGAGCTAAAATACTGTAGTGCAAAAACATCCAGTTCACCTGTTTGGAGATGGTTATAGACAAGGTTTAAGTGAACAGAGTAATTTCAGCATATATTGTCCAGAATGACAAAACACAATGTGTGAATCCCTGGCAAAGCTTTTCATTTTCTTACTTTCAAGCGGATTTTATTTGATCATTTGGCTGTGCACAAAGGGGAGGGTGAATGAAACCTGCTGACATTGGGAGAGTTTGCAGAAAAAGCTCTTCTCACAGCTCTAGCTGAATCTATGGACACATGCCATGTGATTTACAGGCTCTGCTCCTAGTTTTAGCAGAGTTTATATTCATCAGCTCGTGATTCACCTTGAAGGCTTACTTCTAATTACTTGACAGAGAAATAAGCACTGTTTATGCCTGCCACGATCATGAAACTCAGCAAGAATTGATTTGACTCTTCCTACCTCCACCAAGGAGAATTGAATGGTACAGAATTTTCTGAACAGGGTTGTACAAAATGCTGGGATGAAAGTACCAATACAAATCAAGGAATAGCAAAAAGGTTTCCATAAGCAAGTCATATTTTTGACCAAAAAAAGATTCAAGATAAACTAACACCAGCAGTAAGTTATAGCTACAATTATGGCCTAGATTACCTATTAAAAAAAAAAAAAAAAAGAAAAAAAAAAGAAGAAGAAGAAGAAAAAGGTTGTTCTGGGTGTGGCGCCTGCCCATCCATTTGAATTTATCCATAACCTTTCAGACTTTGACAAGGACAGGAAAAATCAGTACTGGACCTGTGACCCAAGATTACATCCATTTCATATTTCCACTTAAAAAACACTGTAGTGCAGCTCATCTGTTCTTCAAATATCCACCTGTATGTATGTTTTTGAAGAACATATTTAGTCTTTGAAAAAATCACTTTCTGATTCTGGTCTTTTAACTGAAATTCTATTATATATATTTGATTTTTAAACAAGTATTTTTCATTCACTCTAAAGCAAAATGAAGGAAAACAAATTTAGGCCAAATAAAAACAAAACACTGAAAAAAACCATAATCAGTATAAATTTGCTTACCAGAAGGAACCTCAGAAGATGTAGCCAAAAGACTATTATACAAGAGTTAGAGAATAAGTAACATGAAAAAGCCTTTAACCTAATTATGGTTTTCTTGTTATTTTATTGGCAGCATCATATTTTCATGGCTGAGCCAGCACACTGCTGTAGTCTTGCCTGCAGTCATTACTCAATGTTATCTTTTATTTATACCAAATTATAAATGTGTTTGTGGCTCTCTGCAAACAAACAAGGGATACAGCCTGTGCTTCTTGGCTAAATTTTGTCAGTGCTACACTGTATATGTAGATTAGACGGCCCTTTCTTCAAGGTCTGCTGAGGTCTCCTCAAACAGAACTAGTCATAAATTCGTGCTCATGAGACACAATAAATTGTTTACTTTCAATCGCCAAACCTTACCCAGTAGCTATCTAATCACGGGGGAGCTGCTCAGCTTGCCAGCAGTTCAGCTTTGTAAGCATGCCAGGTAGCTTTTTCTGCTTTTCATACTGAGGGTGAAACCCATGAAGCTGGCCTCCTGATCCATGGTTTCCTATGCTATACCAGCTAGTTAGCAGACCATGTGCTGGGAAAGCTGTGTTAGTCTGTAACCCCAGAGCCCAATCAATCTCTCTTCTCCAGGTCAGAGAATAGAGAACTACCCTACACAAACTGAAACAGCTTCAAAACAAGTGATTAAAAGTGCCTACATGAGCCCTCTGAATCAAGGAATACATGCTAGGAGAAGTCATATCATCAATACCTGAACTCAGCTTGTGCAGTGAGCATCATCTAGGATTTCAGACAAAGCTAGAGCAGGGTATAAGGGATGGTAACAGACATTGTACATGATGGCATATGATTTACTGAACTCAGAATTTATGGCTGTTTTCCTTAGCAACACACCCCTGGAGGGCTCCATATATTACTTTTTATAAAAATACTGAGATTACTGCACACCTAAAAATCAAAGAATTATGGCAGAATATGTCAAATGATAGAAATAAAAAGTAAAGCAAATTCTTAATGTTGTTTTTGGAAGCAAAAGGGGTATACTCAGTATAACATGAACATAACACTTTTACATGAAAGGCAACATATGTTTGTGAAAAAAACCCTGTGCCAATCACCTTGTTAAAATATAATTCTCAATTTTATAAATTATCAGTATACATCATTACTATTTGTTGCTTCCTATTCCTTTCAAAGAATTCCGGAAGGAACTCTATCCATAGAATCGCATTTAATTCATGGATAGCATTAAAATTCCTTAGGTTAGTTTAGGTGAGACCTAAGTGTTCCATCTTTGATGACCTTTTAATTTTTCTTAATAGTCATTGAAGCAAATGAAAGACTGGTCCGTGTCTGGGTGAGAGATTTTTCTCACTTTGGGGTGGAGATGCTTTCTAGTGATGGAGTAATATCTCTGTGTTGATGATAGACAAGAACTTGACAATTGATTTAAACAGGATTTCTCATTTCACATGCTTAGATCACGTGTGATGTGATTTTTTGAGACTGAAACTCTGCATAACAAATGATATACAGAACAAAAATATCTGATAAACCTCAGACACGTACTTGTTAAAAATTGAAAAACTATATGCATAGCAAGCATAAGGGAATGGAATAAATATGGATTAACCAGCCACCAAGTATTCAAAATCTCTGAAACACCTGTTATTTATAATATATTGTTCAGTCGTTTTGACAGAGAAGGAACTTTAGTCTCTCTGTTGTTTTTTTTTACTTTTTATTAAATATGAGAACATTCACACCCTAAATCCTCTGATTCACCTGTTCTCTTTCATTTCAGTGGCAGACAAACATCTAAGTAGCTTTTTCCAAGTTTAACTACTTTGTGATCTTAAAGAAGGAAGCAATTATTGCTTTAGGATCCAAGCCCTGACTAAGGAAAGGAGTTAAGCAAATTCTTACGTTTCAGTTTGTTATGATCAGATGCATTGAATTTTTCCTTAAGAAAGGATATTTTTTTTTTATTAGTGTCCCAAAATGGAAACCTGCAACATTTCACCCCAGTTGTTCATATGGGGAAAAATAAAAATAAATTTTGTCCCAGAACTCAGCATTTCTATTATAGTATATAACATATTTGAGGGAATGAAATCTTATTTCTTTTTGAATTAATAGAAAATATACCCCTACTCCTAGATACAGCTAAGTTATATATATATTCAGCACATTCACTTGTGAGTAATGCTAATTTCAAGTTGTATGGAGGTCACTTCACCATTTTCCTTCTTGCACACATATCACCTGTCAAGCCCAGATGAAAGGCCAAAGTGAGTGGTTTGACTGGGAAAATGTCTTGCATACAAAAAAATTATTCCTTCATTTTTTAAATATTTTTTAACATGAGTGCTGAATGAACAATTTTCTGATAATATAAGGTACTGAATTGCAAACTTGCCAAACTCCAATTATTAATCTGATATTCAGATGTTTATTTCATTCCCTGTAAGAATTCTGTGAGATCAGTTGTGAATGATTACATTTTCTGGGAGGCTTCCATGCTAGCCCTAACTTAAAAGATCATTCTTTAATACAGTGCTGCTGCAATGCCATGAGGATACAAGCACATTTACTACACATTCAATAACTGTCAGGCAAGTGAAAGGAAAAGAAAACGTTGAGGTATATTTAATGAATGTGATACTGGCAAAGGCATCCTATTTTCAGTATTCAGGTATGTAATGCAGTCTCTTTTATTTAATAAAACAAAAAAATATAATTAAAACATAGAAATTGCATACAACGACATTAAACCCCATTTCTCATAACCAGAAAAGAACTTACATGCTAACCTAATAGTATAGTGTCATTTCACAAGTACTTTAGTCTCATACAAGTCAGCAATATTTCTCAGAAGGATTATAATGCTTTTACTTCTCCACCTGAGAACTGTTTTCCACCACAACCCCACTTTCTCTTCTGCCACATGGGTAATTTTGGTTCAAAAAATATCATGGCAACAAATACATAAAAATGGGGTTTAAATTCATAATTTTCCCACTCTGATCCCCTGGGTGTCATCAGTGAAAAGAGAGGGAAAGGTAAGATGGGGCCATCCTGTTTGGCAGTGTTACTAAGATATGATGTCCTAGATGATTGTGAAAATGTGACAGACGTGTCACTGCAGAGGAGAGAGCTACCATGGTGCCACCACTTGCTTAGAAAGCACTGTACTTCTCAAAGGCTGGAGAGGTTATTTGTTAGTGTATGGCAACTGAATATTTCACTAACTTTCCCACATTTCTAAAGTATTTGAAACCTGACATATAAGGAAAGCTTTGCCATCTAAATATTTAGCATTTGTTCAGATAGTATGAAACGGATTATGACTAGAGTTTCTAAATAAATGGGACACCAAGCATGAGAAACAACAAGGAAACATTTGCTCATTAAGATCCAACCTTATCTTCACCAGGTATTTTGTCAAATTGATACTTTCTCACATTTTTCCTAGTTCTGTTTTGTAAATGAGCTAAAAAACTACACTACTTTTCTCCCTCAGCTTTAATGCTGAATGAAAGACTGTGAATATGATGCTTGGTGAGAAGACAAACATTTGCCTTTTCCTTCTTTCTGGGTTTGGGATGGACTAAATGTCATGGGCTAATGTGGGATATACTGTATGTACACCATCAATGCCACCACACTTCAGAAAAGCTGGTGCTATGTTAGTGATGAGTCCCTGGTCACTGCCGCACAGAACAGTGTCCTTGCTCTCCTGCACCCTCTGTTCTGGTTTTGACTGGAAATCCTATCTTAGAACCTAAGAGAAAGGTGTTGTCTTTTTCTGTCCAGAGTTTATTGAAATTTAGGCATCTGAAAAACTGGCGTTTTAAAGGAAGGACTAGGACAAATACAAGTGAGAACACTAGAATAAAAGACCAAGCCTTCCACTGCTTAAAATGTATGAGCCACTCACCTGTGTCACTGCAGGGGCTTTTGAGATGCAAACAGAAAGTTCTGATTTTCTCCTGCAGCAGACAATGCTCTACCTGCATAATACATGCTACTTAAAGTCATTACACAACCTGGGGTGTGCAGTAAATAAGTAATAAAAAAATGTTGCACTGCTTTTTGCTCTATAACTGCCTGCAATATAATTTATCCCCCAAGCGAAATGAAACAATCACCTACAAATCTACTCAGCTACTATGAATAATTGAAATGACCACAAAATCTGTAGTTCAGACCCATCCTAACATTTACATAGAGGAAAATAAAAAGTTTTAAGTGCCTGCATTGCATAAAATCAATGAAATTTACTGTTCCATTTCTATACATATGCATTCAGAAACTTATTCCCAGCTAGCTTTCTTTATGGAAGGTGCATCTTTTTTGACCAGGTTTTGTTCCACAGTCTTGAATGTTATTGTAAAGGCAGTCTCTAAAATGCTCAGAGCTGGACTAACAAAATTAGTAAAGCCGGGTCAAACAGAGAATAATCCTTTCTCTCTGGGCTGACACACTAGATATGACTTGACAAAGTCATCCTTGAAAAGCAGAACTTTTTATAAAAACATTTCTCCTCTGAGAAATCCAAGCAGATTCTTTCAAAAAGCCATTTGGATGTACTTAAAAAAAATCACTGCTGAGAGATGTTCCTAACACGTGGATATTTATCCCATACTACAAAAGGTAATTAACATGACTGTTGTGTTGTACGTGTCTTGATTTGAAGGGAAATCCACTTAATGTTATAAACTTTGTCATATTTTACCTATTTACTTATGTAATCTGTTTCATTATAAACTGTATTTTATAAGCATTATAGCAAGCACATTATACTTATCGTAGCCAATGAAGTCTTTCTCCTCCCCTCTATCCTATCACCAGTTTCTGCTCTGGTATAGCAAAGGGTGAATATATGAGGGAGATAACATAGGTGTCCCAGTTCTTTAGGTATCAATAACATGTAAACCTTGATTGGCTCTGAGGTCTGCTCCTGCCTAAGCAGGGATGGCCTGCCTTGCTATTTAGGTGTGGATCCTGTGCTGATACAGGGGCTGTCCAGGTAATCTAATGTCCATTTGTGGGAAGTGTGTCAACCAGCGGACCAGTTGTGACCAGCATTGCAGGGTCAGCTTGTAACACAAGTTAATTCTTCAAAGAGGGAACCTGGTGAGCTCTAATGCCTGCTACTGTTTCAGGACCTGTCTTTTCCCTAGTTTTTCTGAGCTATGTGATGGATGTCCAGGGAATATACAAATGGGACTTACAGAGTCATGATGGTTGGGCAGCCCAGATCCACCATGCTTAGCACCTACTTTACTGCCTTTGTTTTGGGTGGATGCAGAAGGTAGTCAAGGATCCGTGGCTGGCACATTTTCAATGTCTGTGAGCAGTTTTCTGCAGAAAGAATTATTTTCTAACTATTTGAGACTAGCTTGTTATTTCTTCTGCTGTTTGAGTAGTGCAAAAGGCTGTATGCCAATAAGCAATGTAACCATATGGTTTGCTTAACACTAAAAATGTCAGCCAGAAAGACTTTGAGGATACTCATGTATACTGTGTCACTCTGCATGCTTGTACCCCGGCATGGCCAAGCTGCCATTAAGGACTGCACTGCCTGACTCTGAACTGGAAGTATTCTCTGACACCTCCCTAGAGCAGCTTTGCATTGCCTTTGCTTGATGCACAGGACAAAAAACCAAAAGAGGTATCCTAGTCAGGAAATACAGGCCTTCCTTACAAAACTGAGAGATCCTGCATTTTGGATCCCATCTGTGATAAAATGAAATGCAGAGCTTAGTATATGAGCTCTCTGGGGAAGAGAGGATCTCCTCACTGAAGGATCACAGGAATTGCACACAATTTCCTTATTGTGCTCTGTCCCAGTAGAAACCCATGCCCGAAGTGTGAGGAAGCACAGTTTTTGCATTCATATTTGGTAAGCTTTATATTATAATGGAGATTAAAAAACAAATAACAAGCTCATTTAACCAAAGGTCCTGACTCCTGACCCTTTTGTAATTCCACTGATTCTCATCTGTGTTCTCACAGTGGTGGGGATCCAGTGAGGGAAGATCCATTCAAGAAGGTGCTGTGGGTGCATTAGTGTAGTTACTTCAATGATTAGGTACACTTCCTGCATACCAAAGAGACCCTAAAACAGGAAAGCTTTCATTGCCAGAAGTTAAAGTGCCTTTAATATTTATTATACAGTTAATATGCCTCTTCAGAAAATCCTTTGAGGGAAATAATAAAGATCAATAGAGGCCTGATGAATCCTAAATGGAGAAACTAAAAGAAGTATTTATATTTCTGTCTATGTATCTCCTAGAGATGACAGCAAATCTGCAGGCATATTATAGCAAGGGCCAAGGGTATTCTGTGGAATTAAGGGAAGGGGAAGACATTTTCAAGCACAAGAACTAAGACTGTGCACTATTACAACATCAATTAACATGCAAAGCACCAAACTACGCATTTGCCCTTTCAGACACAATGTGCTCACAGAAATAATAAAATACTAGCTTATTTATCAAAATATTGTGCATAAAATTCACCAAGAACATGATATCTGTAAGAAAATATCAGACATCTACTGCAGGAAAATGAATGTCCTATAACTTTGTCCTGTATCAATACTAAGCTGAGTTTATATCTACGGATATAATTTAATTCTGAAAAAGAACAAAAAAAAGCAAAAGCAAAACAAACAAAAAGAGAGAAAACCCTTGAGAGATTATAAAATTGTTAATAAAAAGTTTGGATGCACTGTGTAATTACAACCGCTTGAGTCAAAAATTCTCTGCTTCTTTATTTACATGTAGAAAAAGGCCCAATGTTTGACAGCTATTTGTCATAAATCACATTTAAATCACAGTTGATGCAAAATTTCAATTATATCAATACCAAGCAGTAAGCAAAGGAGTAAGATCAAATAATATGATATTTGGCAGAGAACAATGATTATTACTATCCCAAATGGATCCTATGCTGCTGATGCACACAGCTCATCACTGATAAGAACTTTTTAGTAACCCTGGATTATGAAACTTGTCACCTGCACTTTTCAAACTCCACTTAGCATTTAGAATTAGAACTCACAAATGGATTATGTCTGCACAAGGGTGTTTTGTACAATATTATAAACTTATCCTTGTATAATACCACAGTGAATGTGCAAGGAAAATAGAATGCCTCATCCATATTACTGAATTGCTTCTTCCATGGAATAAAGTCCTTCAAAAAGGGGAATTTAGTTCCTCAACAGGTACAAATTTATCCAAATATATCAATATAGCAGTTCAACCCTTTCAGCTTCCCTTGCCTTACATAATTTCCAAAATAACCTCTCCAGACATTTTAGGTGTAAATGCTATTTAGGCATCGGAGGAATCAGATATAATTTGGTATCTTCAGCTGGCAGCTTGAATCAGAACATGTATGTGCCACCAGGCTGCTTGTCCCCTCTCTATGCTTGACTGGAAACAGAAGGGTCTGCAACTTGACAGAAAATCTTTTTTGCTAAGTTTATTATTGACTAGAGTGGTTCCACTAGGCTTCCATCTGGATCCTGAATGCTTCCAAACACCACCCACTTCTACCATACAATTTGAAGTTAAATGGTAAATGAAATAAGCTGAAGCCTGGTGGAAGAAATACCATTTAATTCCTCAAGACTATTCTACAGTTTATGCAGTGCCTATATTTTAATAAATACAATGTGAACAAAATTTCTCATCAACACTTTATGACTTTGGTGTCTGAAAGACTAAGATATTTATTTGGAAAAAGATCACACAACTAAAAGTTTCAGGGAACTTTCTCTTGAATCCTGATAACTGCATGGGGTAACATCAATATTTCAGCATTAAGCAAAAGTGTTGGCCAAATTTTTTAATGTGCCCATTTCCAGGGAAGCAGGATGCTGAAATTTCTTATTATATAAATGCTTTGTAGCGAATATGTCTTGATGGAGGAGTTTGTTCACTGAAGGCAGTATCTCCAAATGAGCTGTTAAATTGGCCAATCACCAAAACGACAAGAAACACATATTTGTTTGTTGTTAGCCTCAAAATTGTTTAAATGAGCAACAAGTTGTTAAAGTAATTTAAAAAATTCACTGTATATGCAAATGAAACTGAAATGACTGTTTATAGAGGATGGTTGGCACCAAAGTAAAAGTTAATTCTTCAGAACTCTGAATTTAAATGGCCTTTTGAAAACCTATCCTTCAGTCATTGATTTAGACTTTCAATTTTTGTCATTTTGTAAAAACTTCATGGGCTTTGCCACCTACATCTCATATTCTACCTTTTATTCAAAAAACACCCTGTTTAAATTAGGAAGAATCAACAGATTATTATCTGCCCATTAAATCAAGTCTCTTGGCATAGAGTAATTCTAGCTTCTTGGCAGCATGTTATTTATACAGAAAGAAGCTGGCAATAAAGAATAGCCAACCATTATAGTTTCAGCATCTGAAATATCTGCAATAACCTTGATATAAAATATTAAGAGATTGGATGTTTGCTTTATTTATTAAAGCACCCCCTCGCTGAGGAAATACTTTTGAAAATTATTGTTTAATGCAGTGCATTAATTAGGTTCTACCTAAAAATCCTGTATCCTAGATTTCATGATTTATTTATTTCGGTTGTATGATTTATGTAGCAAAAAGTAGTTGGATGTCTTTCTTTCTCATTTCATCCCAACAGTGGTTTTATTGTATTCTTCTTTCATTACACAAACCTGTAAAGAAATCCCTGTTGATTTAAAGACAATGGTACACCTATGGTTGTTCATCTAACAAAATTACTTCTTCAAGGAAAAAAAAAAAAAAGATAAATTTCTTCATTTGGAGTATTTGTTCTATGAATATAAAAAGCTTTAACGTGAAAGTAAAGTTAATGGAGTTCTACCAGGTTTCAAAACATTTTGGAAACTCACAGGCAGTAGCAAACCAGATCTGACTGTGTTGTGTTGGCTTGCGTTGCAGCCATCTTCTCTCATCAATAAGACACCTGCCTGTTACTTAAAGCATAAAACAAATAGCAGGCATCTCAAATAACTAGAAATTAAGCAAACTGCTTTGTCATCAAGCAGCACAGTAATGAAAGGCAGAAGGAAGAAAGCTGTCTTTACAATATTTACAGCAGTATGGCAGAGTAACCATATATCATCATCAGTACGCATCAACAAAAACCATTTTAATTGAAGCATAAATTGAAAGATGGAAATAATTTACAACATATAATATATATCTTGTCAAATATTTTAGACTTATTTCAAAACATAAAAAATACTATTTTTATAGCATGAATAAAACACATTTTTTCCATTTTACATGACTACATTAGGTATTTAGAAACATTACTGAGAGATCCTAAAGAAATATCAAGTATTGTTGATTGAAATTGTTTAATATTAAATATAAAAGATAGGATTACATGGAAAAAGGTGTAAGGAATTTGTATCTAGCTCCCTTTCTAATTCAGAAGTGAGAAACTGGATAGCAGAGTTTTTCTCTAATCCTTCTTGATTGTTTGTATGATGCAATGATAATTGCAATTTCTTAAACTGCCTTCTATGGAAAGACAGATTTCACTGCTTATCTGTCTCAAAGAGAAGAAAACATTAATACCATGGCTGTCTCGCTTTGAGCACTGATCATTTCTTTTTGATCAGCAAGTGACAGAAACATTTTAGTGAATCCCTGCTTGCACTCCTACCAGGCAGCAAAGGACTGACGACTAAAACAACCTCAGAAAGCTGCCTTTGCCAGAGCAGAGCCAAACAGGTACTAATTTGAGAAAATGTCACAATAAATTTTCAAAGCTGTCCTTAAACTCTGAAGTTTTGAATGCCAATCTTTGAAACATTCTCAGGGAGAATGCTTTCCAGGTGATTTCTCATCAAAATTTCAGAAAGTCAGAGACTTTAAAAAAATCCTCTGAAATCAAAGTTTGTTTTGATATATTCAAAGTTTTTCAGATTTTCTATTGTTAAAACAAATATTTTGTCCAAGCTATATCCCTTTTTTAAAAATCACACACACACACACACACACACACACACACACCACCACCCTCCCCCCCCCGAATTACTCCTAATTATAATGGTTGTAGATATGATACAGTGAGGTTTTGGTTTAAGAGCAGGACAGCTTTGAGATTTGCTTGAATTTCAATCCTTTTGAAGTGACTATAATTCTGATCAAAGGAGCATAGAGGAAAAAAGAAACATAAGGAAAGTGCTAGATGGGTTTGGCCCCTACATTCACAGGCATTTGCAAAGAGAGTTTGCAGGCTGAGATCAGAACTAATCTAAGAACAGTGTCTATTTAGAGCAAGATCCATTTAGTATTTGAAGAGAAAGGAATCAAGAGGGATATAATTAGAATGTTAAACTGATGGAGGTCATGTCAGTAGCAGTGCAAATAGTTTGCTTAGACCTGCAGTGAGATTGATCTCACAGTAGGTATCAGATTAATTGCATATATTACTGAGGAGGCAGAACACCGACATACTTCACTCTAAATATGAGCCTGTTGTCCTGAGTACAAGTGTATCACATGACTTTGATGGTTGCCATAAGAAACCATCAGTCTTTCAAAAATAGAAGATGACATAAAATGAAATTATAGATTACTGGAAATAAGTTAAAAGGTTCTTGAAGAAAAACAATAATAATTTGTTTTTTAAATAGAGTTGTCTAAATGAAAACTTTAATTTCAGTTGAGTCAATGGAGCATACGAAAAAGTTCAAAAATGGAAAAAAAAGAACTCATAAGAAAGCTAGGAAGGAAGAGTTGGAGAAAATCAACCCATGCAGTCTTTTCTGAGATATGATAAGGAATCATGAGCTACATCAGTGAAGAGTTTGGGATGCAAATGGAAAAACAGCAGGGACATACCTAGAGATTTTCAATGCCCAGTGAGAGAACTTGCCAAATACTTGGAGGCAAGAATGGTTTTGTAGTCGAGTACTGTTAAAAGAATATTCTAACAGCATATAAAAGACATTCTAATCACCACATTTAATTGCAAAGAGCAATAAATCTCTAAAATGGCTTAAATGTCTTATGTATAAAAAAGGATAATTAACAATCAAATCAAAAGCTGCTATCCTGACAGATGATGTATATTAGGACAATGAAAATGTAGTTCATAGTTTGAATGCTGAAGAGAATTTCAGAATACTGTAAGTTTAACATTCTTTTTGTGAAATTTCAACTGATTTAAAGTTCAAATTGGTTTAACAAAGCTTTCATAAAAGTATCGAACTTGCCTTGAATGTCTGTTTCTGTCCTCAGCTCAGCTCAGTTCCTACCTGAATTTTAAAAATGAATTTTCCAAAGCAACTCTATCCCAAATTTGATTTGCTGAAACAAAGACATCCTCAGTGCACTTTCTGGTTTAGAATTAGAAAGTCTGTGTTTTCTGCACAAGGGTACAGAAAGTTGTTTTTAACCCCAGAGGTTAATGCTCTCACTACATAACAGGAATCAGAAGCAAGTCTACTATACAGAAATAGGAGAGTACAAGTAATTTAACATAAGAGCAGCATTTCCATAAAGCAAAACAGTTGGTGTTCAAGCCCCTACATCCAGATTGTGCATTTTGGGGTAGAGTGTCAAACTAGGCTTTTTCCTGTGTCTTAGAACAAATGTTCCCACTGTGCATTTCACATTCAAAGAGTTTCAAAACATCCTTGTTTTGGACTTTCTGTATCCACTGGGTTTGGAGCACATTTGGTGATATCTGACGAAAGGGTCTGGGACTAGCTTTGGAAAGATCTGGGACTAGTTTCCTCTGAAGAGAGTCAAGTTTGCATTCACTAAAACCATTCTGCAAAAAGAATCAGAGCACCAGAGTGACATTCAAAGAATTAACTTCAAGAAGTTATTATACCTCCATAACAAAACACTGATGCAGATACAGTGATATCTCTGCACCAGACAAGACTTAGAATCATAGAATCATTGAATCTTTTAGGTTGAAAATGACTTCTAACATCATTGAGTCCAACCACTAACTATTACTATCAAGTCCACCACTACCCCATGTGCCTAAGTGCTGCATCTACATGTCTTCAAAATATTCAGGCATGGCATCTCCATTGCTTCCTTGGGCAGTCTGACACAATGCTTGGCAACCCTTTCAAAGGAGAAATTATTCCTAGTATCCAACCTAAACCTCCACTGGTACTACTTGAGGCCATTTCCTCTCATCCTCTCACTCGTTACCTGGGAAAAGAGACTGAGCCCCACTTTGCTATAACCTCCTTTCAGGTTTTCCCTGAACCTCATTTTCTCCAGTCTAAATGCTCCCAGCTCCCTCATCCATGACTCATTTATTGGACAAGTGGAAAGACTGGGTCACTTAAATTTATCATTGACAATAATAGTCCAGGAGGATGCCAATCTCACCTGTGAAGTCACTGGCTGAACATATCAAGAGTGTGCAGAGCTGAAGAACCATATAATAAGGAAATTGGTGTTTCTGCCTTCAAAATGTGGGGTAAAACATCTGAATTACAGCTAGGCAGCTATCAGAGTACCCAATTAAACTCCTCTGAAAGAACCTTCTTTAAAAGGAGGAACATTATGATCAGGATGGAATGTCCCGTAGGCAGGCCAACAAGACTCAATACTCTCAGGCACAGGGTGTGATTCTTGGGGATGGTCCTGTGCAGGGCCAGGAGTTGGACTTGATGATCCTTGTGTGTCCCTTCCAACTCAGCATATTCTGTGAAGACAAAATGACCAGATAAAATGATGACTGAACATCAAAACATTTTTAATAAGGTTTATTGGTTTGTTCTTGAAAATATACAATGGAGTAAAAACTAACATAAGTTTCTCACTTATAGTTAAACCCTAAAATTCCCATTCATTTGCCCTGCAAGAAAAGTACCACTATGGGTCAGGAGAAAAGAAAAATCCTGGCTAGTGAATTAGCACCAGAAACACCAGGTGAAGCAATATTGGATGGAATCTTTCAGTTGAAATACAATTATGGAATTGATAGAGGACCCAAACCAGAGACGTTCGATATACTATACTGACTACATGAAAGCTTTTGACTAGGCAGGTCAGCTGAGATCATTCAACTCATGGAGCAATAAATAGTTCCTTCTAAAAGCTGAAAAAAAAGCTGTAATCAATGCCCATTAAAGACTTTCTGAAAAAAAAATATCTAGAGGAGGGAAATTTCTAGTTTCTCATATGCTTTTGTAGTTATAAGGCATTGAAAGAGCACCACAACTCCAAAGCTCAGTAGGCACATGCAGATAAGCACAGCTAACAAAACTCTCTCTTACCACCAGAAAACTTCTGAGTGTTGCTGGACGAGTTGTTCATTGTTCTAGGGCAATAATTACCTACTGAATGATTGGAGGATAAAGCTGAAAAATATACTACCCTGGAGACAGAATAAAATGTGCAAGAATGCATTAGAAACAGCATAAAAAGCAAGTCTTTTGGTGTTGCACAGACTATCTGTCATGGTACTCACTAGGGCTCTAGTGCAAAATTGACAGCTGCAATGTAAGAAGCAAATAGAATGGAACAGAGTAGATAATTTTTTTTTTTAAAGATGGCCTTGATGGCCACAGACATGCTCTGCATTGTTAATCATATTGCTTGATTAAATCCCATTTGCAACCCTCCTGTTGCTGTGCTGCTATTGCACTTCTCTATGGCTCAGGGAGATTTCTAAGGCACTGAAATTGCTGGGATTTCTCTGCCTGGCTTGAAGCGGCAGGATAATCGGCTTAACCACAGATCACTTAGAAGAGAAGATTAGAGACACATGCAAAAAGTACAAGGAAAAGCTACTGTATTCCTGGATTCACAGATACAAAGTGCCTCCCAGGTTTCTTTGTGACACCAATGCTGACAATGATACCAGAAGGGATAAACATAGATCCTTTCTACATTTTATGCTGTATGTTTAAAATCTAATTGCTAAACTCACTCTTTGCACAACTTAATAACTCAGGAACTATTGGGTCCTAATAAATATCAATAAATCCTGTTGTCCCAGTAGGCTGTTCTTTCTGCTGATTTCATATTAAATGCAAATAGAGTTGGTTCCCATATTTTTGAACATTTTTCAGAAGCCTCCTGTCCATAGCATTGTGTATATATTTTGATTAGATATTTCTTAGTGTCTGTTTCTTATTAGATTTCATCTCCTTATATCTGATTTGCTTTATTTGCTTTATTTACATATGATCAAATATTGGTGAAATTCTGCTTTCGCTCCTGCCTGTGGGGATGACAGTGTGTGTGTGTATCTCTTAAGGTCTGAGGTGTTTGACCGCAATGCCAGGTTGCGGTTCTAGGCTGCGGTTCTAGGCTGTCTGGATCTCTTAAGGTCTGAGGTGCCTGATAAATGCATCCTTAAGGACCAGAGAGCCACCTGTATAATGTGGATGCCTTGTAGCCAGTAGAATCTCTCCATGTATGTGAGGTGAACTACTGACCAATAGTGTACTGGCGTGTTATATGTAGGAGTAGATAAAAGTGAAGTTGTTACTAAAAATAAAGTCCTTTGTCTTCGGTGAGCCTTCTGGTCACACTGCAGCCTGAGTGTCTCTGCCTCCTCGACCGCCGCAAAGCTGATCTACATTACCCCAAGAAAGGGTGACCCCAATACTTGCCCATGTAAACTAGGAACAACTCTGGAAATTAGATTGATACTGACCCCTCAGAGAGGAAAATTTGGCCACTTCTACATAAGTTAACTGTGTTTAATTGATTCACAGCTGTAGTATGAACACACTAGGAATAAATTTTCTATACTGTTTTCCTATCTAAGCATATGGATATAATTTACAGATTTCTCCTCAAAATATAGACAGAATTTCATTATGTAGTGGACAACCTATTCCCTTAGACATTTTTAAATCTTTGGAGGCTCTTTGCCAGATTTTTGACCATCAAAGACATCAAAATACTGAAAGTCTACCACTCTTGCTCTAGATTCTTTCTGTGAAAGTAGAAGAGAAGGATGTTGCAGGCCTCAGGCTGTGTGCTGGATTTTTTCCCATTCAACAAAAATAACTCTGCAAAGAGATATGTTTCTGGCTGGAACAGACAACAGACCTTAGCTCTTATGCTGGGGAAGCAATGCACCCCTTAAGGAGTCTTTAAAGCAATTTCATCCCCTTCCCCATACTGCTACAGATGGAGTTTCATCTCCATAACTATGGGCAGGCCAAAGGCATCAGGCAAAATTTTCAATCCTGAAATTTTCTAGTAGCTCATGTGACATGAATTTTAATATCAGAAAGTAAAAATGGATGTATATTCCATATATTGGAATGAATTGAGGGCCTCACACACCAGATTGCCTGCTGAGACTGAGTGGCACTGGCTGTTGTCCACAGGGGCTACATCACCACAGCGCAGGGCCATCTTTCATTTAGACTCTGCAGACATCTCTCTTTGTGACCTTCAAAGCCTCAAAATGCTACGTGGTTATAAAAGGTTCTTAAATGGTTCTTCCTCTTGCCCACATCTTCACAAAGCTTTTATTTCAGGACTGTGATAGGATTGCAGTTTTATCAGCCCTAGCTTTATTCCAGCAGTAAGTTTTGAAGAGTTATAACTAGGCTGTGTTTCCCCAGCTCCTGTAATCCTCTACCACAAAAGAAGTGATATAAATGAGGTACATTATTATTATATATTACCACAAGAACCAACGTTATAATTAGGTACTGTATCCACTTTGTAATCACTATGGCTTTAATTTCCAATCAAAAGCATCAAAGTATGAAGATAGTGACCCCGCTATTGAACAATTCCTTTTCATTTTCTTTGACAATGAATTTTCAAAGGTAAAACAGGGGCAGGGAGAAATGGTGTTTTATTCTAAAGCTTCTACATAATTATAGCAATTATAGAAACCTTTCATGTGCTTGGTCAGCTTTTACTGCATACATTTAGCTGTTGGTTAGAAGTGTCTCTGAAAGTTATAATGTGTTTGGGGCACCAAAGTCTGTCCCACCATTATAAATACCAGCTAGGCAGACTAATGATTGCAGAGCCTAGTGGAAAAGGTTAGTAATAAATATGGAGGATGTTAGTGCAAGTAACATAAAAGGAATGTTGAAATCTACTTCAGCAAATTGCTGTGTGCTATCTTACCTGTTTCTTTTTCTCTCTTGTTATGACCAGTATTAAAGTAGCCCCTAAATGCTGCAGTAAAGATCCAGGCTTTGCTGGACTAGATATTCAGCAAATGCAAAAGGTAGCCTTGCCCTAGGTTTGCTGCCATGCTGCGCCGCAATGATCTAGAGCACAAAAACTGATTAAATGGAAAAAGCTCTTCTGCCATAAACTACTTATTTGAGTAGATTGAATTACACCTGACATTCTTAATTTTTCACTACTATAACTCTGTGCCCCCCACCCCAATGCTTTTCCCAATGTTAACAAGAGCTGGAGAAAAAGATATCTGAGTGACAGAGAAGTGCCCAAATTTCTGTGTAAATACATTGGGCAGCCAGAGTAGGTAGGGTGGTCAGAAGCAGAGGAGATCAGATTTGCCATGGGCCACAAAGCAGAAGCTTTCCAGCCCTGATAGCAACAGAAATGCTAAGAATCACTGAAACTCTTCAGAGGACTTTTCCTCAAATGAAAAACCCAATGCTTTTTCTTAAGATTGGAAAGTAAAACAGAAGGAGAGGTTTCAGCCTGCTCTCCCCCTTGGAGATGAGAGAACTGAATGGAAAGGATTATGTGACTACAAAAACTGCAGCCAAAGAAACATCAGTTGGGGACTGTGAATCGGTCCAAGTTGTTCAATAAGCAGTGAAGTTCAATGATCAGTTTAGATGGCTGAGTAAGCTCTGGAGTTGCCAGATTGAGTTCTCACAGTGTTTCCAAAGCACAAACTTTTTTTTGTTATCATTATCAATATAATTTTGTTCTGAAATTTATCTGCAAATTAGTTAAAAGTTAAATGTCAAAATGCTGCATATTGACATTATCAAACTATTTCCACTGGTTTGAGTTTGGTCTCATTTTCCTTTAACATATATTTTATTGATATTTTTAAGATTCTGATTTTTCAGCCTCTTTTGAGGTGGAAGATTTTTACTCTGCATGTTCTCTCAGAAAATAAAATCATTGCTGCCTTGATCTACTCAAAGATTTTTTTTGCTTAAAGACCACATTTTGCAAACAAAATTAAAACATCATATCCTATCCAGAAAATTTTACTCATACTTGATATCATTTAATTACTACAAAAGTCTGCAACTGACATGAAATAAAAAGGCAATATTTTGAGAGTATATATATATAGGTTAGTGTTTGATACACTAGGTTGCTCTGTCCTACAAATCCTATTTGCTTAAATATTTCCTACTGATATTGTTAGCCGTATATCTAGTTTTCAAGGTGGAAGCTAAGAGAGGAAGTTTTGCATGTCATCTATGCCTACCTGTCATATGCACTGTGCCTTATTGATATTAAATCCATCCATCATAATCTTCACTTTCATTTCTCTTTTTATCTTTCATTTTCCTGCATCATATTATAACCTCCAACCATCTTTTCCTTCATAAGTTTTGTGGTGCTCAGGCATTTTGGTCTGTTTGCCTGACCTTTCATAATAACTTCCATCACACCAGTTTCCTTCATAATATTTTCTGTCACTGATGGTCTCTCTTGGGGTTTGTTAATTTTCTTACTCTTAAAAATGGTCTCAGAAGGCTCTGAATGGGAATGAAAAAGAGGAGGAAAAGGTAGGTAGGAATGGCAAGAAAAGGAAAATGTGGGGGAAAAACAAAAAGGAATGGGAAAAAAAGAAAAAAAAAAAAGAAAAAAAGAAAAGAAATAGAAATACAGATTCCAAAAACTCTTAACACATTTTCTCCATCAGCTTTCTTTCTTAGTTCGAATCCCTTGGTTATGTAATCTAATTTCCACATGAATTTCTCATTGATTATCCCCTCTCTGGGCTATTTTTTTCCCTTTTATTTCAAATAGATAGTCTTTTCTGAATAGTCTTCAGAAAATATTTTTTCCACAGCTTCAGTTTTCCAACAGTTTTGACCCTGGCAAAAGCAACCTTCTGCACAAGGCAGTGTGTGGTGTTTTCATGGGCTGCTTGGGTGTAGGGTTGCTTGTGCAGAGTCGGGGCTGTCTTGAGCCTGTTTTCAAAACCCAAATCATTCAACTTAGAGGAATTCTATGGCTCTGTGAGTTCCATGCTGTCACTGTATCCAGGTTATAATGATTAGTGGTAAAACTCTGTGTATATATGTTTCCAAAGACAGCACATATATTGACCAAGTTTAGCTGTCCCAAAGCATCTCCCGTTGCCAAAAATTAGAAAACAATTTAATGACAAAGGGAGCAAAATGTAAACAATTGCTACAGATTTTTTTCTCCCAAGAGCTTTTCTCAGGTGTACAGAAAATGCCTGTAGACCTTTCCATACAATAAGAGGAAGATCTACAGGCTTTCCCATCACTTAGGTGTCTCCCATACCATCCACACTTGTAAGTAGAGCATGGGGAGTTGGGGCCATGGAGAGAGCAGTGAATTGCTCTCATACATGCCACATTCACAGTCAAAATCTGAATCAGAAGAGAACCTTCCAAATCCATCCAGAAGGTCTCAGGATTTCCTTAATAAATCTCAAAGTTAATAATCTGTTAAATCTTGGGTGAATTAACATTTTATTTTCCTTCCTCATTACAAGAATATATGTGTTAATATCCATACTGTTAAATGAGTGTTTTATCACTCCATGCTATTTTTTTCCCTTTAGTAATGTTTTGGGCTTCATCCAGATGCCTGCACAACTTGGCCTTTTTTCATACAGAGAAAGATTTACTATCCCAAGCCTAGATACTAAATCCTTAAGTGATGATTTAAGTGGAAATTTACTATCATGTTAGATCTCTATTAGAAGCATCATTCTCATTCAAAGTATCCAGGAAAGTACAACTTTAGAAATGAGCCATGCCATTGACTAGAATTATAGACCAGTTTTGTGCTGCTATTTATAGCCATGCAGGCTCCTGAAGTCAGGCAGTTCCTTTTTATTAAATGGCTCTTTCTAAGAATTTCTGAAGTACCCACACTGTGCAAATGGTTACTATCACAAAGCATATGATATGGGTGCATGGGAAAAGGGGCTCCTCTGGGCTGCTTGATTATTAGATATCTTAGAGCTCATCCTTTACTGGTCATCATCCTAACGCTATGTAAATCCCAAGCTTATAAAATTATGGATCATTAGGGCTATTTTGCTGAACCTGTATGAAGATGCTCCAGGGATTCACTGAGCCTGTTATTTATCTTCTGATGTCTTAAAAGGTCGATCGCTAGCAAATTAGTGAGTGTAAATTACATTGCAGAAGCAATAATGAATACATTCTATACCGAGACTCAATGCAACAGAGAACATAGAGGATCTTAAGGTGCAGTGGTGACACTGGCCTGGGTCTGAAAATCAAAATACACTAATCCATAAGTTTAATTTTCCCATATGACATATAATTTTAACAGAGGTATTTACAATGTGGGCACCAACACCCATTACAGAAAATATTAAACATATTTTCAGCCAAGACTCCCACACACCCCCTTTAAATCATTAGCATTTCATTTCAAATTCATATGCTGCTTTCTTCAAGCCTCAGGACTAGAGTCAAACCATTCCTCCAAGGCAAAAAGAATATCAGTTAGTCATTTGAACCAAGATATTTCATAATCATTTGTTTTCTAAGTTTTTAATTTTTCTCACCAGTAGACCCAGCCTTTGTCCAGTGATTTATCTTTTTTTTCTGAATTAATTCTTTCATATCCTGTAAATGGTCTGTTTAAAATCAGAAATAGAAATGTACCTGTCAGTATTCCTATCACTGGGTAAAAACAGCACCACACCATCAATAAGGTCTATAGTATCTGCCAGAAAATGTATATAAATTTTAAAATTACCCCTCATTTAAGCTTCTTAGCTGCTGAACAAAACTGCTAAGAAAAGAGCAATCATTCCATTTTCACACACATAGAAAAGACCATCTATTCTGATTGTAATTTAATAAGCAAGACTGATATTTTTTACAAAGGAAAAAGTAGTTTATAGTGGGAAAATACAGTAAGTTAATAATCAGCATATCTTGTGGACCTCCAAATATTATAAAATTATTCCAGGAAAAATCACTTGATACCAAGTCATCTGATGCCAGGACACTACATAAAACTGCTGCTGATTCATGCTGGTGGACAGCAGGACCTGGTGGGTCTTACCAGTTTCACCTCAAGTGAGCACTTTAACTCAAGTACTCTCCGTCAAAAAGGCAGAGGAAATCAGGACACACAAAGTCCAAGGTCCTACAGGCAACCAGAGAGACTGGGCAAAACGAAGCTGAGAGCCGAGGTTTGCCAGAACCAGAGTCATGGGGTGGAGGCACATAATGAAGTCCCCCACCCTGGTTCCATTTGATTTCTGGTGCTCTTCCTCTATGAGGAAGATCAGACTGAGGTTTGCTGTCATGCAGGTAAATACCAGTGCTCTTACCTGTTTTCTGTTGTTAATATGCAGAGATACTTCTGTACTTCTGAATTACTTGCAGCAGAAATATGATGATGCAATCTTTCTTCTGTTCTTAAAGCTTTTGTTTCCCTCTCTTTCATTTATGTTACAGCACCTCTGTTTCTACTCTGTTCAGAAGACCTTGTCTGGGATGAGATTTGCTGCAATTAGAAGGGCTGATTGAGTACAACACAGTTCTGCAGTAAAAGACTGACTGTACAGCTCCTCATCCAAACAAAATTTGTTTGCCAAGATCTAGACACATGCTCTTGGCCCAGATCTGTATGAACTACCGTGCCTGTGATTTGTGCGGGCCTTTTTGGTGAAGTTTCTGATGGGTAACAGAGATGTATTCTTATCCACTTTCTGCTTTGTACCTCCTTCTGTCAAAGTATTTCAAATTAATTCCCAAAGTTTTCCCATCAGTGTTGCTCTCACCACAAACTGTATATTTTTCTTCTCAACCTCCAGCCCATTTTTTGTTATTTCTCTGATAATGAGTGGAGGTTATGATCAACATTTTTCAATATCCTTATATGTCCCCTTGCTTTTTAACATTGACTGGGCTCATGGGCATGGGACACTATAAATTAACAGGAAGGGACTGTCTATTTAGCTATGGAGTCTTTCTGGCATAATTAAAGGAGGCAGTGGCAGAATGTCAACTGCACAACCAAGGTCACAATCAAAAAATCTGAGAATTGAAAACCTGATTTTTGGATCCCAAGATAAAATCATGCTCAATTTTCAGTAATTTAGTGCTTTGTAAAACCACTCTGAGGTGATTTTAGCAATCTGTTCTTGGTGGTGGTCTCCTGAAGCCTTGTGCTATCAAATCTCAGAAATTTTTTGCCAGTTATAAGTTGGCCTTTTTTATGTACTCTCTTAGAAACCCTCATCTTCTGGGAATGGTGATAATCTTTTATAATTTCAGCAGACATTTACAAAATAATAGCATTTCTTACTTCTGGTGGGAATGACATGTTCAAAAAGCTAAATTTTGAGGAATCCAACACTGAAATTCAAAAAAACCCGTGTATGTATTCCAAAAGTTGCCTGGATTATTATTTCATAATAATTTTAATGACTGATATCTGTTTGCAAGTGTTTAGGGTGCTAATATTGGAGCATCTTCTAAAAGCACTGAAAGCTGAGACAAAGTGGTCATATATCACCAAAGCAAAGCTGTTACTAACCCTCAGAAATTTTAATATGAGATAGACTGTAATCATAAAATCACAGTAATAGTTTTCCCACACAGTGGTGGTATAGATGGAGGCAGTTAAATGCCACCCTGACACCCAATCCCGTCAGATCTCAGAAGCTCAGCAGCGTCAGCCCCGGTTAGTACTTGGATGGGAGACCTCCTGGGAATACGAGGGGCTGTAGCTTCTAGTCCTGAGGACTTCACTGTCACCGTCCAAGCTTGAACAGCCATGGCAGATGAATCTGAGGAGTTAAAGGGTGGGGCCAGTTCTGCGCATGCTATGCCTCACCTAAAAAATCCACTGTGCAGGCTCGGGGAGAGCCCTTCCCAAATCTTCATTCGTGAAGCCGAGCCATACAGATATAGTGGTATAGATTCACCTGGAATATCAAGTTTTAGGATCACTGTGTCTAAAAATATGTGAATAACATTCAAGAGACGTCAATTCTCTGAGAGAAATGGGATTGCTTAGCTTAAAGAAACTAGAAACAGGGTTTCTTTCAAGAAATCTCCAACAACATGAAAGAATGATACCCATAATCTGTGGGATAGGAAGGGGATAAGGAGAAATGGATTTAAAACTGCAGCAACATGTAGATTAAATATCAAAGAAATTGACTTTAGAAAGACTACTGAAAGCTTTGACTAGATTCCTGTGAAAGTCTCATCACCAATTATATGATCGTCTTACCTTGAAAAATGAAGCTGGATCAAGTGAGGTCTTTCTTATTGCTGTTTTCCATCTTTCTAGCATACAGTTCTATTCTATGCTTCACCTGAAAGACTTTCAAACCAATTAAAACATGTTGAAAGAGCCAATGGAGAGGAGAAATTTCAAGAGACCTTGGCCTTTTAAGAGGGAAGATGAGAAGGCTTCCCATGCTCAAAGCACAGTGCTGGACAGACCAGCATTCTTCTGTGTATGGTATTACCAAGACAATGGGAGCATGTTAGTAGCACCCCTCATTATTCACTCCTCTGTAATGCTGTAACAGGGTTTTTTTCCTGTTATCTTTCTTTTCTTTCTCTCATATCTCCTGTTTTCAATCCTGTCTATTTATTCGTTATTCACTATTCCCTTTGAAATGCTTTGAAACACTGAATTTCCCAAACAAGATGCTGTTCCTTTTCCTGTGTCTATCAGAAGGCCAAAGAAAAGCAATAAAAAAATCCCGTTTTCAGACATGTCCTGCTCTCCTTGACTTCAATAGGAGGTGTACATGCATTTGAAATGAAGCTGTCTTGTTTAAATAGCAAAAGCATGTGCAGGTGTTTGTTTGCTAAGCAAAGAACCTGGAAGTGAGAAGCTGTCTGACTGCATGTCCTCTGTAAATTTATTGTAAGAGGAGATTTAAAAACTCAGGACCAGGGCCTGTCACGTACCAGGCATTTCAGCCACTGAAGAAAAGTTATCTCCTTCAGATAAAAATGATGTGTAGTGAAGAGAGTTTCAAAAAATGCATGTACCATTAGCTACACTCTTGAACATTCTCCCTTCTTAAGATGAAGTAGTCTGTGCTTTATAGCAACAGGTAAATTATAGCCTTCCAGTGTGCTTGTTATAATGAAAAACCACAATGAAATCTTACAGTGTCTGTGTAGACACATTATATCTTAGCATTTTCTCTGGAATGTATCACAGTTTAATTTCTTAAGAGGAAAGAAACAGGCATATGAGGCACATTTCAAATAGAATTTGAACTTGGATACATGTGTGTTAAGAGCAACACAGTCATCCCTCTTTAGTTCATCCATGAAAACCTGCTCCGTGTTGGCCTACAAAACACCACTCTGTCCACTTTATAGGAGTACAGTGCCACATTAAAATAACTGGACTGTAATTGTTGACACCATGTCTGTGAAGACAGTGCTGCTTTTCAGTGCTGCTTTGAGTATCTTCTGAATAATTCAACTCATGAAACATAAACCTTACAGTAAGTAAATCTGCATTACAAAGGCACTTTTAACCACTCCTCATGAGCAAAGGTTTGAGGCTTTTATTTGGGCACTGACTGCAATTTCACAATTTTAATTCTAATTATCTTTTTTCCCTTCATTTAACACAAAACACTTGCATAATTTATTTTACTATTAAATTCTTTGAGATAAATATATACCAGCTTTCTCAAAAGAAATATTTTTAAATTATCCCCTTTTGGAAATGCTTCCTAATAATGTAATTGTTCCTTGATTTCCTCCAGGTATCCAGTCTGCTGAGAAATAAACACTATATAGATGCTCAAGGCCACTTCACAGCTTCTAAAATTAATACTTTTTAAAAATACCTTTAACTAAATTTTTGGTTTACAATAACATTACTCAGATTCTGAAAAAAGAAAAAGGCAAACAGTTTTGGTTTGTTTTTTTGTTGGTTTTTTTTTTTTTTAATCCAGGCTTACCACCCCTAAGTCTCTCAGCCACTCTTCCTCAGAAAACTTGTGCTCCAGACCATTCACCAGCTCTTTTGCATTTCTTTTGGTGCTGCAAGGCACTCCAGGTCTGGTTTCACACACATACTTGGTGGGATTATTTAATCTTTTAAAAAATACTAGTCGTTAGAACAGACAGCTGCTCAGACTCTATCAACTCTGAAAGTAAACATATTCTTTTAGTAGTGAATCTAGATATTTCCACTATTGGCTGACAGTTTATAGGGATTTTTTATTTTTAATTTCATTTCATTAACTATTTTTGATTTAGCCAACTCATCTACATGAGTACTACCATAAGCCCGTTCAGTCTTCTCCTTGTATCTAGTCCATTATATTTGGATGAAAATACTTCTGATCAGGAAGCGAGTCAAAGATGCCATTTTCACAGAAAAACACTGGTATCTTGATAGTCACTGATGAATAAAAATCACCACCTGTAAGCCACTGTGAATGCCAATCAACCAGAATGAGAAGAATTTTGTCACAGGAAAGATTTCTTAGTGTAAGTTTTAGTTATCAATGTGGCATTTCCATTTATTCTATTGGCTTGCTAAAAAAAAAAAAATTGAAAATGAAAAGACATTTTCAGATCCAATTTGAGATTATAATTAGAATTTTTTTATGTCAGGATTTTGAAAATATTTGAAAGCTAAAGTAAATGTCCACAAATGTTTAAGAAATATTTTAAAAATATTTATATCAAATATCTATTCATTTCCCAAGGGAAATTTTAAATGACATTAAAAAAATTCATTAAAGGCATAAATATAAAACTAGCTGTATTTTCAAGCAAAAAGGTTTGAAAGGAGCATTGGTACTTTCTCATAAACCTAGTCTAGGTTTATAAAATAACAGTAAAATGCAAACCTCTTAATGTGAGATTTCAAAAATTAAATACTATTAATTTGAATTACTTTTCTGTTTTCCCTATTCTTGCTCCTCCTCTCCTAGACATTATAATTAGGATTAGCCAAAGAACATAAAAGAGCATACTCTATAAATTCTCTATATTAAATAGCTCTGTATCAGGTACATATAAGTAGATCTATTTTATCCCAATTAGACTCTACAAAGAGTAGAATCTAAATAAGCAAATTCAGCAATAATAGCTACAAGTAAATCTAGCAGTGAGAGTTACCTTTTTGTATTTTTTTCTCTCCCTTAACAGAGTTAGGGCTAAGTTCAATAAACTGAATCAACCTGTGCCTACTTTTACTGAAAGTTGCTCTGGATAGTTATGAAGGTTGAACTGAAGTGAAAATCAGGCACAGGGAGCACTTCTGCTGACTTACAGGTAGCAAATTCCTTTTGACTTTCTTGGACATTGAAATGTTAGTACATCCTTGGTGGAAAACCTTTTTTAGCTCCAAAAGGATGCGGCTCAACTGTGCACTCTCTGTTTTTGAATGCCAACAAATGTCCTCTTTTCCTTCAACATATTTATTAAATATTCTATTATCTCAAATCTATTTGCTTTCTAATCTTTCTCCAAGGATAGACAGACATGCACTGAAATGTTGTCTGTTGATTATTTACATTCATTCCATTGTGTTACATTAGGATGCTCTATATTTTAAACATAGAATGGAAGATCAAGGAATGATATTAGGTAGGGTATCAGAGTTTTATTCCATATTCTCATTCTAGATCTGCAAGCCCCAAAAATGCATTCTAAAGCTGAGTGCAGCTATTCCTTTGGTAACTGAAAAAGGTGGGGGTTAGACTAAAATGAGCTTCTATTTTCCTCTTCTATCAACAGAGGGAAAAGTTTCCCCAACTGGTTCCTAAATATGCACAACCACATGTCCTTAAATCCCTCCCATGGAAAGCTGCCAGAAATACAAACCCATTCTGTCCACAATTGCAGCTGTCCAAAAGCCTCAGGCCTATCTCAATGCTAGAAGACAAAATATCTTATGTGAAGAGGTGAAACATATCAGCACAGATTCAGAATGACATTGGCATAGCCTCATAGTTTTTGTCTGCCTGAGATCTGGCCAGTCTCTGGTCTCTGTGCTGGAGCACACACTGTGTGACTGCACAGGGAACAGCCTGAGGAAAGGTTTTGAACTTGGATATTAACTCTCAAGCTTTTAATTACCTTTGCTATTCAAGTGATTTTTCTGGGTTTTTTGGGTTTCCCGATCTTGTGCTGCAAAAGCCTGAAATTGTGAACCTGTTGAAATTAATGGCAGCTTTATCAGCCCATTGTTTCCAACATCTGGTGAGTAATACAGAGCAATAACTATTAGGTAATAACATCAGTTTCTGATTAGAAAAGCTAATATTGTACTAGCAATAAACTTTGTTCACACTGCAGAAAAGATGCATCTGTCAAGACACTTGGGAAAAACTCTGCAGTAACCAAAATAAACAAGCCAAAGAAAACATTAATATTAGCACTGTTAGGTTAAAAAACTCAAACAAAACAGAAATTAAAAATAAAATTTCATGTTTCCAAACTCTTCATAGCACATAATCAGCTTCTACCACATTATCCCATGCAGTGACCACCTCAGTGAGAATTAATGTGACTGTTTGGGGAAAAAAATTGTATGAATCTGGAATAAGCATTCAAATTCAGTCTTGTCTTAGTCCTTCAACATGGGTTCACGGTTCTTTATTTTTTCTCTCCACTTCTGACTTCCCATGTTGAAGATTTTTGGGTGAAAAGTGTCTGCAGAAGGAGCTTCAAGCCTGAGGGGTTTTCCAGACCTCTGAAACATCACACTGTTGCCTCTGTAAAACAGGCTTCTGAGAAGTGAAGGCTTTTCATTTCTCATCCTAGATCTAGTGGAAATTATTCAATTTTATAACCAGGTTTCCTCTAGCTGCTGCTGATGCTAGAAATAAAAGCAGTTTAAAATTCATGAAGGGCATCTGACTATTTTCCATTTCTAGCTGAGTACTGCATTTTGCTCTCTTCAGTCACGCTCAGAACACCAGTGTGCAAAAAAACGCTGCTGAAATGAATCATTTACTCCAACTGTGGTCACAACTGAAAGCTCCCCAAAACAACAGAAATTCATTGCACCAGCTCCGCCAGGCTGGTACCTCTTCAGGATCAGAGGACACAAAGAGAAACAAAAGGGAACTGTAACAGAGATGGGAGAACATTAGGTGTTGGAAAGTTAAGGATAGCAAAACAAACTCACAGGCAAGATGCTTCTGCAAAGGACTGAGTGTCCCTGGATGAGCCTTCTTGAATACAGCACTGTGAGCTGCTGAGAACATGAGGGTCCCAAAGACTGACAAAGCTTTATTTTGCAAGAGTTGCAGCTCTTGTTCATTTCCTTGAGAATTATTCTTCACTAGATCTTCTGGATGGATTTTCACCCTGAAGGTAGTTTCTCTGGAAGAAATCACTGCAGTTAAATACCTAATAAAAGGATTCTCAGAATGTAGTAAAGCATAACTATAATCCTGATAAATCAGTTTATTAAGCCAAAGATTTGTTCTCTGTAACTGACCTGAGATCAACAACTGTCTTGTATAGTTGAGCTGCTTAGGTATTCTGCAGCGTCTGAACACCTTTCCCTCTCCAGTACATATTTAAAAGCTCTCTCCTGACCTCTTTTCCCTCTTCTTTAAATTTTGAAGTGTAGGATTTTTTTTCACATAGTTCTCTCATTTTGGTTGAGCACTTCCAAGGACCTTGCCCTCATTGTTCTGAGTGTTTAGTGTTGGTGAGGCTGACTTGAGGTGTCTGGTTTCAAGCTTCTATTAGGGTTACTCGCAGCTAAAAAGCACAGGAAGCTTTTGAAATTCTGTCTGTAAAAAAATACGAGTGAAGAAGGGATTTTGACCACTGTTAGGCTGCAGCTTTGAAAATTCTGATAGTACTCAAGCAAGTACATGAAAAGCACTGCAGCAAGTCAAACCCTCAGATATTGCCTGGTACTATTTCTTACACTGAAGAAGATATTTCACCAAAAAGAAACTTCTTTCAAGAAGGAGGATGAGGGAACAGCAGGGAAAAAAAAATAACCAACAGGAAACTAAATTAATTAAAATGGATTCAGAAAAAAATAGCTATACATAGCTATCTTCTTGAATGCCTTCTCCCTGGAAAAAAGACAAAAATGCTTGGACTCAAATATAGAATCTCTTCAGAATGCTAAGTGATTGATTTATAATTTATTTTTAATGTGCAAAAGACATATGAAAAGAAATAGCATTATATTTAAGGCCTGAGCTCACACCTGCACCTTTCTGTAGAGGGAATGAGTCAGAGTAACTGTTTCAAATTCAAATGCTAGTTGAAAAGGTTTTGAAAGAGGTGGTAAAATAAATAGTAACAAATGTGTGGGCCCAGATGCTACTCATGCAACAGCTTTAAATTAAATAAAATGTAAAATATGTAGTATGTTGCCAATGTTTAAATCAGCCATAGTACTAAAGGAGTAAAAGGCAAAAAATGGGACCTAAATTTCAGAAAGAAGACTATGGGGATTCAAAGAGCGACATGCCAGTAAACTGGACCAGGATGTAGAGCAAATTACTTGAAATTACATGAAGAACAGAGTTTACAGACATGTAAATAAATGTGATAAAATGAGAATTAATCCAAATGACAGGTGGATGTCATGCTTCAATAGTGCTTTCTAGTTTGCCAGTCATGAACAATGACATGGATCACTGCTCAGAAGGCACAATAGGGCACCTGAATTTACTAAAACTTTTGACATGAAAAAAAGCTTCTCAAGAAAAAAAGCTGACATGCAATACAAGAGCAGGTCCCACTGTGAATTAATAACCAATGCGAGAGGTTAAAAGTAAAAGGTAGGGATAAGCAGATAATCCTCAGACTCCCAAGGGACTTGGGCTTTCAAACTACCCATGAATGATATGGAAAGGAAGGAAATAGTGAGAGGGTAGTTTTCCAGTATAAAATCATTTCTTTGCAAGATGTTGCAGAAGGATCTCAAAAGACTTTGTGACAGGATACTAAAATAGAAGATGACATGAAATATTAATGTATGCAAATCAATGCAGTCAAAGAAATAAACGTAAGAATAAATAGAAATGGGTAAGTGCTAAATTAGCTCCAAAAAGGACCTTGAATTCACAGGGGACAGTGCTATGAAAGTATCTTATCATTGCTTAGGCATCAAATCAGATGAGTATTAGTGATTATGAGGAAATTAATAGAGACATCATAATGATGATGTCTCTATTAAAGCTATAGGGTACCTTAACTTGCAAGAATATTAAGAGGAATTCTGGTCATCCCATCTCAACAAAGATAGAACAGAATTAAAAGCAATTCAGAGAAGAATGATGATGATGATTAGAGACATGGAGTAGTATCCATATGGAAGTTACACAACAAAATTATAAGCCCCTGTCCTAGGTAAAAGTGATTGTGAGAGAAATGCAATAAAGAGCCATAAAGGCATTAATGGAATAGAGCTATTGTGCAGCGAAATAGCTATTCTTTATTTCTAATACAACAGAAGCTAGAAGACATCTAATGAAACAATCACACAGAATTAAAACAAATAATTAAACCACAGATGAAGTTTGGTCATGGATTCAAAGAGCAAGTGACACAGAAAAGTTAAAGAACAGCTACTATATACAGTATGCAGATGAAACTTTTGGTCATGGTGTCTCTAAACATGCAAAATATTAAGAGATTAAAAGTCATACAAGTGGCAGGATCAGTGTATGTATGCCTTGTAATCTTATAGTATTTCCATACTATGAGGTGTGAAGTCTCTCACTGAGTGCAAAAGAAAAGAAGCAGCTTCAGTTTGATACACACTTTATGTTCTTACTCTCTCTCTCTTCAGGTGCCTTCATCTGCTTTCACTCATTAACTCTGGAGACTCTGGAGTGGGTAACTAGGTAATCTTTTCAAATGACACACAGTCCTCAAACTATTTAGCTGTGTTGGGAAGTGAATTCCTCTGTAAACAATTATACTGGATTTATAGGATATGGTGTTCTTTTATTAGTATGTTACACTCACATAGTCACCATATCCCCTTACACACTGTTCCTGCCAGCATGAAACCACACTTTACCCTCACATGCACCCACTTCCAACTGCATTATTCTACAAGAATTTCTACGGTGACCTTTACAGGAATTCATCCACCTCAATAAAGCACTGTATTTTTTTAATAGAAAAGATATTTCCTCTTGGTCATATCACTTAATTGCCCTACAATGCTACAGTGCGTAATTGCAGAGACAATAATGAGCAGCAGGGAGTGAAAGGTAGCTGGTGACTATGTCAACACTGTTGCCAAATATTTTTGTTCATCTACAACACCTGGCACACATCACCTGTTTAAAGGAGAGAGAATCTGGCCTTGAATTACTCATCCTCATTCCACTATGCATTCACAGTCATTGAATATGGACAAAACCTGTACTTCTCTTAATTGCTGTTCAAATCTCACAAGTGGTGAGGTGTCTTACAAGACACCAACAGTTCCCATCAGATGATGCTGATAAAGTCAATGTGTTTTGCATCATGATCTACTCCTTTGTTAAAGACTCTGGTCTCCCTGAGATTAGCTCAGTAGCTCTGCATTACATATAATCTCCTTGATCAGAGAACAAAAAAATGAGTTAAAAGAACACTAAGGCAAACTCATAACTACAGGAAGATCCACAGTGCAGGCTACAGCCCTTGCTAAGGAAACAGAGCAGGTCGCATTAGACCTCTGGAGTCTTCCTGCTTCACACATCCCCCTGTGAGGTGTTTTGCCCCTTCAGGACCTTGAATTAGCAAGAGTTCTTGTGTCCTCACTACTGCTAAGCACCTTTAAGGACTGGAATATGACTATGGATTTTATTACTTTCATTACCCAGCATCACCAACCTAACTCAGTTTTAATTAATTTTATATGTGGTTTGTATTACCTTGTGGTTTTTATTATTTAGGAACTTTTCACTTACAGGTTGATAAATCACTGGATACACAATATTAATACAGAAAATTGTACAAAATCCGGTAACTATCCTTAATACATGCAGTTTTCACAAAAATTACTAATATAGCCTTTCTCTCTTGCAAATGCCTAAAGTATGACATGGGCTGATGACAGGAAGGACAGTTTTCGGGAGAGTCATTGGTTATTGATGTGACACACTCAGTTTTTCAGGACCTCTAAAACAGAGCATCCTAAATTCAAAGGGAGTTTCTGTAGTTAGTATCAAAGCCTAGAACCAAATACTAGCATGAGTCTGGAGCTATCTCTTTTATTAAAACAAAATAATAAATTCCACTCTTAGGAAATGTTTATTTCTATGGACACTTTTAAATTTTTAATATAAAGTAAAAATTAAACATAACTCTTCTTGCTAATGGATAATGTAGTTTACTATTTCACTCCCCAGGCCCATGTTCCCCTTCACAGACCAAACCAGAGTCCTCTCTACTATTATAGTCATGAAAACTTTAAGAGAAAGACCACTGTATGTAATCTGACATATAAGTCACTGCAGTGGGGGAAGATGAGAGATACACTGGGAAAGAGACAGATTTTGTGAAAAAAACCTTCTCTGCCTAAAACTCAATTTTATTTTCATCATATTTAGACATTAATGTTGCAATTGCAAGGAAAGTCAAGAAAATAAAGTTTACTAATTTCTTATGGACACAATTGGAAATGAACTTTCCATGATGACTATACCACTTCTGAGATCGTATAGATATCACTTATCTACATGATAATAATAATTTACACATCTAAATGCACATTTCTGTTTTTCCATTCTTTATGATGACCAGATCCTGCAAGCCTGCTTTCTTCTGGTCCTTGTAGTCTAAGTCTTCTCACCATGAGTCACAAGGGCTATGAGATTCTTTTTCTCAACAAAATGTTTTAACAGTGACCTGAGAACTGTTTATGTTAAAAAAAAAAAAAAAAAAAAAAAAAGAAGGAGAAAAAGGACTTAAACCAACACACCTGCACATCTGCCTATACTCACCTCCCTATAACCGTAATACTGTGTTTTTGGCAGCTCCTCTTGTTAGGCTTATGCATCTCCATTTTCATGAAATGTGATCATTCTTTATTTATTTTTCATGTTGTAGACATTATTGTCTTTACGATTATTCCTTTAGAGCCTTCAAATGTTTGCTGGCTGTTGGCTTACCTGGCATCTTCTGATGACTTTTACACCCCTAGAATATGAGTGTAGTTATTAATCCTAGTTAAACTGCAACTGATATTATTCCTGAAATTATATATTCAATATATTCAATAAACTCATATAATGACAAGTCAACAAAGGTTGGTATAAGTACAGTTCAATATCCTTCACATTTTTTTCAGTTTAGATGAATTTTTGAAGGATTCCCAGCATTACCTATCATGGCCCTAGAGAGGTTCTCTTACAAAAAAGTCCTTTATAGACTGATCAGTAGAAATAACATAGGACTGCTCACCAAAATTCAGAGAAGAAAACTTAGATAAGCAAAGCTGCTGCAAGTTCCAAAGGCAGACTATTTTAAAGCATCAGGTTATGAGGAAACATTAAAAGACAGAATCAACTTTAACAACTTACTATGAAATGTATTCTACACACTTATTTAAATTATGATGGTTTTCGTGGTAATTCTCAGTTATACTAAGAATATCTTTACAATGATAAGAAAAGGAAGCAATAAATAGATAGACAATAGATCTGCTTTAGACATTTTCTGTGGAAAAGATGTGAATAATTGGCAATTTATATTCAAATTAAGATCTGAAGAGGAAATTTCTAAGATTAAGGTCGGTGAAAGGCATATAACTATTAGATATTTTCAGACACTGTTTCAGAAGAGCATGGTACTTTACTGCAAGGTTTGTGCAGATGAGAAGTTCCACTAAATTCAGCAGGGATTATTTATCTGCTCATCCTTCCCGGAACACACCCAGGCTTGTAGGTAGCTCTAATTTTATAAGAATATATTTATTTGAGTTTATTTCTTTCCCAGAGAAATAATACTCGGTTGAAGGAGTTAAATGCCTCCTGCTTTCCTTTCTGAAGTCATAGCAGTGAAAACAAAAAGCATGGGGAAGAACAGGTTAATTTTTAAAACTATTTTTAATAGAACATACCATATAATGAAAATATTTCCTATTTCTGATTTGTACAGAAAAAAAAAAAAAAAGAAAAAATAAAAAAAAGGATTAAAATTACCTTTTTATTTTCCAATGAAAATGCAGCTGGTCTGGCTTGCAAAGTTCAAATTGGAAGGCTACACATTATGAGTATTATGATTGCAATGTTATTATTGCAAAGACATTCTTTCCTGTAAAGAGTCCAGTAATGCCTGATTATGATTTTTTCTGCTAATATGTAGGAACCTGGGAATCCGTGCAAAGTTTGGTAGTATTGTACTCATGTGAAAGAATAATTTACATGATCATGTGCTTTATCTTTAAGCATGTTTTGTCAAGGCTTAAAGTCAATTTTATGCTTTATCATTTTTTCCTGCAATACTACCTGCACAGCCTAGATGGTCAGATTATTTCCATTTTTTCACCTCCTCAAAGGTTTGTATTGCTCCACAGTGGTAATATAAGAACCTTCTATTTTCCACCTACTCCAACCCTGGTATTTTGTGTAGTTTATACTGTTCACAATTGATTTCCTCCTGATAAAGCCCATACAACCCAGTGAGCTGCCAGGCACACTACTCTGTGGATGCCTGATGAACCTCAGCTGTTCTGTCAGGCTCAAGCAGATTGCAGATCATAGAAGTTTTTTCCCAGAGGAAAAAAAAAAAAAAAAAGAAGAGAAGAAGAAAACAAAACAAAGCAAAACAAACCCCAAAACTTTTCAAATTCTCTTTTCTAAACTTGGTTAGAGTCTTCCTGCACATCATTCAGCAGCTCTTTTTTTCACCCCTCATATGCAAAAAAGTCACTCAAGAATACCTTTCCAAGTGCAATTAGTCCTGCTTACTTGGATTCAGAAACTGACAAAACAAACACAAATTTAAATATGACAGAGATATTTAGGGTTAATGCTGGAGAGATTAACGAGTTCCCTGATGGAAAAAAAGAGGCTTGAGAAATAACTCAGATGTTTGCTTTTGTTATTCTGTTTTCTTCAGACATCCTGACCAGCTTATTTTATAATTGTCTCCCCTCAGTTCTCATTTGTGTTGCCGAGCCAACTGTACCCTCTTTTGCCCACATCTTGTCTCCTAGAAAGAATACATGATAAGAATTGCAAGGTTTGTAGTGTTGTGAAATAGGAATTTATCACTAATTTTAATCAGGGCATGAGAAAATATTGATCTTACAAGCCTAATGTCATTGGAGTGAGGGGTTTTCCAAAAATATCTGGTTTTCATAGAACACAAATAGAAGTTTTCAAAATTAAAATTTAATATACTGAAAAAATTAAACCCTTTTTTTATTAATAGATGGAAAAGCCCTCTTTATCTTAAAAAAATATTTCAGTTGAAAAATTATGTTTTCACAAAGACCATGGAGGGGGAAAAGTTCAGTCATCCCTATACAAATTATTAATACTGTTAGTGAGGTTTGCTAAATTAATAAGCTAAAAGAAGACTGAGAAGGATGACATGACTTAAATCTGAAAAACTATTAGCAGAATTAAACTCAGCCAATATTCAATTGTTAATACAAAATGAAATTATGAACACACAGAAATTTAAGCACAAGCTTAACTGTTTTGCTAAACACTGATCTGAGTCCAAGATCAAATGACAGCAAATATTTTTCTTAATATTTTTTGCATAGAATGAGAGATACCTGAAGGTATCTGGGAGGTTGATTAGTATTTGAAATAACAGTCTATTAAAATGGAAATTAAATAAATGCTGCTGTCTGGAAAATAAATGAGTTTTTACCAATAGTCATCAGACCTGGATTCCACCTTCAGCCTTGCTGAGCCCTCGTCATTTGGATTCCAGCCCAGATGAAGTGGGCAGCAGAGCACAGGAACCTAATGAGAATAATTGGGAATTAGTTTAGCACACTCATACAACTGAATTATCCAAAGATTAGTTGCCTGTTTGGAGCAGACTACCCAGGGATTTATTCAGCAGAGAAGTGTGTAGGCAGAATTCCAGCATTTTAACCAAACAGGTATTTGCCTTGGACTTAATAGAAAATAATTTGAATTGCATTAGGATTCTCCTCAGAAAAACCTCAAAGTCCAGCTCTTCCTTGTAAATCTCCCAGATCCTGTGCAAGAAAATGAGGGACTGGTCTTAGTGTGTGACTCACAGCCTCTCTGTCCCTTTCATCTTTGTATTTAAATATCCTCCACTCTCGCTCAGCAAAGCTTTGAGTGCTGCTCTATAGAGACTGAAAAGTAGCAAATTCTCAGCCCTTAAAGTTCAAAGCAAGGTGGGAGATGTGTGCTGGGCACTCAGCTCTGGGCAGATTTGTGAGGGGAACGCTCCTCTATCTGGGTCTGGGACATGGAAGATGTAGGCATAGCCTCAGTGGAATTGAAATAAAGTAAAATACAGCAATAATAATAATTGTAGTGAAAAGCAAAGAGAGAGAGAGAGAGAGAGGAATAAAACTCAAGAAAGACAAGTGATGTACAACACAATCACTCACCAGTTGCTGACTGATAGCCAGCTCATCCCCAAGCAGTGACCAGCTCCTCACAGCCAATCCCCTGGTTTGTACAGCTCAAGTCAGCTATCCTGGCCACACTCCCTCCCAGCTTCTTGTGCACCTGCTTGCTGGCAGAGCATGGGAAATGGAAAAGTCCTTGACTTGGTGCAAGCACTGCTTAGCAACATCTGTGTTATCAACATTAATCTCATACCAAATCCAAACTACAGTACTATACCAACTACTAGAAAGAAAATTAACTCTACCCCAGACAAAACCAGGACAATGTGGCACAAGAGAACATATTGAAAGCACAGGTCATAGCCCAGGGAGATAGAGTACAGTCCACAGGTTGGATTGTAGAGCTCCATTGACTTTCAAATTTTATGTGTGTTTCTGCTACTTCTTTATACGGATACATTCAATTTATGTGGATGTGCCCAAGATCTCATGTGTAAGCTTGTATGTGTCTGAGGAAAGAACAGTCAATTCAGCTCTTGGTTCAGGAGCAGCCCTTAATTCAGGTGCAGTCCTTTGCCTCAGAGCAGAGTCCTAAACTGCTAGCCTGGAGTGAATATGAAGGGAATAACAGCTTTCCAAAAGCTTTCAAGGGTATGTGTTTCCCATTGAAAAATATAACTCTAATGACTGTAACCATTTTTGATAACTAATATAAACTGATATTCTCTTAATAATGCATCTTCCAGCATAAGTAGTACATCCAAAGGGTAAAACAAAGGGTCTTCTGAGTTACTGAAATACAGCATAGGCACAGGAAAAACCTCTTAGTATTACTAAATTGCAACCCTTGGTGCTCATTAGGGAAAATAGTTTCCTGTTTGCTTTGAGATAACCTAATGCAGTGGGAAAGTGGATGAGAAAATAGGCCTCTGTCTGCTGTGAACTGGTTAGCTTTACCCTCAATAGCATGGAAGTGCCAGAAAGCTGAAAAATGGTGAAATTTCTGACAGAGAAAAGAAAAAGCACTGAGTGCAATACACTATTATTATTACTCTTCATGAAAAATATCACGGAAGATGAATTGTCCGGAGGTTAAAGTGCAATCATGGAACTTGGGAGATAGACATTTATTCTTGAACAATACCACAGGCTTCTTGGGTGACCTTAGGAAAAACCTTCTATGAATAACGCCTGACAAATTATTTAAATACTTGATATTCTACATTCTATATTCTACATTCTACATTTCAGACAGTTCATTTCAGTATTCTAAAATTTCACTGTCAGCACCAAAGGTGCTCTCTTTACTGATATATAACAAAATTCTGACTTTCACCCGTAAAGATTCCCCTTAGAGTTAAAAATCCACAGGAGAACTCAGGTTGCTAGTTCATCTGTTTGTAAAACCAAGTAATCATAACTCAGTCTACAAAAAGGGATAAATATTTAGTAATGTAAGCAAAATAGTTTGAAGTTTTAATTTTACAGAAACAGAGGTAGAAGAGGTTACATTTGCCAGGGATACACAATGTCACAGGCAGGTTGTCCTCAACACAAATTCTAACTTCAGTGGAGCCCCCATGCCCCTCGAAGTCCTCCCTTGAAAATGAAATCATAAAATAATAAAAAAGGTACTACCAGGGTTGATCACAAGATTGATATAATCAAAATCAAACTGGCATTACTAAGCCCTATCCAAAGTAGATTGAGCCTTTAAAAGAAAAATATGACTTTGGCTGGGTAGCAGCTAATAGAAATAGATTCCTTGTTGAGAAGAAGCATGAGAGTAGAGCCAAAGAAAAGCAATAAGCCACTCTTTCACCCTCATGTGCACAGTTGGGATTAGTTTCTTAATCTTTTACAAATGGTCATGTTACTTATCATATAACATCATATTTTGACCACTAGAGTCTCTGGATAGGCATCAAAGCACCACTCTGGGCCTCGGTTCCCCACTCTGATACCCAACCACCACTCCCACCAGGCAACCAATCACCTGGTGCTGCAGGACCTGTTCCAGCTCCACACACAAAATGAATGTGCCTCCCCCAATCTGTATCAGGGAGGTGAGGTGGCAGTTTGCACATGCACAGCTGTGTTTCTCAGGGACTTGACAAAAAACTTGACAGGCCTAATATGGGGAGGGCCTCCCTGAAAGGTCCTCTCTCAAATTCGCTGGGCATTTGAGATGAAGGAAATCTTGAGCTAATACTGATGGTTTTCTTGCCTTTGCCTCATATCCTTATTGGAAAAAAAAAAAAAAAAATCTTAAATTCCAATATCTAATTATCTCATCACTGATAATCACTACCTTAACAGATATATTATGGTGATCACAGCCGGAAAACCAATGTTCCTCACAAGGAGAATTACGAAGAGGTGATGAAGGCTTTGCTATTTCATAATTACTGCCAATAATAACCTAGTGATTCTAGTGAGTTTAAAGTGTCAGCTGTATTTTCTGTCACCTTGAATCCAATAAAAAGTGAAACCACTCTCTGTGGCATGGACTTGTCTTTGTTCTTTGTCTTTGGATACAGTCACACAATAAAGCTATGAACCATGAGTCAGATTTCAAAGCACTATATACAAAGAGCTGTTATCTGATTAGAAAGTAAAGACAAGCTCATGTTCTTAACTTTAATCTGATTTTGTTGTTTTCACAATACATTCACAACTTGAATGAGAGTGAAAAGAATACCTGGCAGAAAAGAAATTATGACCCCTTTGCCTTGAAACTATCATTTGAATTCTAAGAGCAAAAAGGAAGTTAAATTAGGCCTGGTTTTTATCTTTACCTGAGCTTGATTAGGTCATAGAAAGTTCAGGTAATACTTATGCCTCACAGCTACAATCATCACAGCAGTAGACAAGCTAAAAGAACAGAAAGGGATGAATAGAAATTAAAACTTTTTAACGAATATTCCAGCTGCCTGGTTGCAAAGAAGTTCAAAATAAAAACTCTTTAGCAGTACATTGACACATTCTGCTCTGATTAGCATCCAAATTATGTAAGTCATCCACACAGTGAAAACTATTACCTGAGATCACTCCTCTGCTTTAAGGTATTTTGAGAGGAAAGCTTTAACCTAAAAACTGTGATGACCATGCATTTAAGTATTTTAATTTATTATTATCAAGCATGAGACTGCATGAACAGTCTTTCCTGTCTTATTTCTTTCTGAAGTGACTAGGGTTTTTTGTTTGCTGGTCCTTTTTTTTGTTTTAATTTAATGCCATTGCAAAGTAAGGTTGTCCAAACAGAATAAAGAGCTTCAAGAGCCAAAGCTGGAATTTACCACTATTTGCAAAAATTCCTACTGATAAGTATTAGGGGGAGGTCTGTGGCAGGAAGGTGAAAAATTGTTAACCAAAGACATTCTGGAAGGATCTCATTTTTCAGAAGTGACTGGCTGTACTAGACTCTGACTATGGTTTTTAAAGAATCCAAACTAGAGGTCCAAAATTAAGGAGCACGAAAACTTTAGCCCATTTTTAGTATTTCCTTTATATCTTCAGGTCTGGACTCAGACTGTCCGGATTTCCCCACAGCGTGTTGAGTTGAAGGACATATCATTAGGGCATTTCATGCCCTATGTAGAACCTTTTAATCTACACAAGCCACTGGGACTATTCACATTATTGGAGAGGCCACAACTGCACATTGCTTAGATTAAGTCAACCAGTTGAAAATTCAGCATAAAGAAAGCATGAAAGAGAATAAGACTAACAGCTCTAGTGAGCTGTCAGCTGCATGAAAGAGGCAAAGAACTCTTGGCTTAGCATATTATGCAGAGAGCTGGACATCACTGCTTTAGAAAGTAAGACAAGTTTTCCCAACAGCTCTCTAAAAAGGCTTTACATTTACATCTGGTTTTGATGTCTCAGAAACTGATGTCTTTCCTGACTATAAATACACTTGCACTATAAATACACTTGTCTTGTAAAATGTTTTGAAATCTTCTGATGGAAAGCACTAAATATGCAGCCTTCTATTTATGGAGAAGCTTAAGGTGAGATAATGTTCTCTGCATTGAAATTTCATGGTTCTGCAGAGAGGGTTGGTCTCCCATCAAAGAACTATTTACACTTTAGAAAAAAATCTGTCAATCCCACCACTGCTGATCAAGAGAAACTAGTAAATGAACTAGTAGCAATAACAGTTGGGGATGAAAAGACAACAGCAAAATTGCAACAAAGCAATGAAGTTGATTCCAAGCTGGAGCATCAGTCCTTACCTCCTGACAAATTCAACTTGCAAAATTGTCTTCACACTATTCTTGATTTAGCTAACCCAAATGCAGACAGAAGTGACACCAGATGAGTCAGGCACACCGTCTGGACTCAGACTCTGAGTTTGGAAATGACAAACTCATGAAAGTTTGCTTGGCTGTTTCATTTCAACAGTTAAAGCAAAAGCCAAATTTCCCTTTTATCTTTCAGACAACTTGCAGTTGAACATATCTGAAGGATAAGAAGTTTGCTGAAGAGGTGTGCTGCTGAGATCAAATAGAAATTATCTAAGAACCCAATTTTAACCCACATTGAGGCAATGAAAAGGGCTAGTAGGGACATGTACAAAGGACTGTTATGGGCATTGCATGCAGTGGTTGCTTTATACCACGCACTTAAAGGCATATGCTTAGATTTGGCCAAGTAAGTCCATTCATTGCTTGGCACTGAAATCTTAGAGAGTTGTTATTCCCAAGCTATTATTGCTCAGGAAGTGTCAACAAACAGAACAAGTCAGGCCTCATTTGTTGCAATTCTTTTATCCTATAAATGCCTCGCTCTACAATTATGTTAGGAAAAATACCTATCTGAATGTAAACCAGAAATTCTCAGTTCTGTTAAGCATTTTACTCACCTACACACTGACCTATGAATACATGGGTACAGAAGAGGTGTATCTGATTGGGATGTGCCATTTTCAAAGGAAATTATCAGACCTCCACACTCCATTTAATGTATTGTTCTGCCCATGTAATTCTTAGTATGAAATCAGAAAAATCCTTGCCAGGGAGTAGGTGGGAGAAAGAGAAATATGACCATGTCAAGGTAAAATGAAGTGATTAATGATCTGAGACTTGAAAAATAAAACTGTACCCAAAAGGAGTATGGTGTACCATCCTATGGACAAAACATTGCAGTTTAAGTATCTGAATAGTTATTGCGTTTGGAATAATAATACACAGTGTTTGATAATCCTTTCTGAATAATTGTAGTGTTTCTCCCAAAATTTGTGCCTTGTACTTGACTGCTTTGAAGGTTGCTATGGAAAACACTTCGTTTACACACGACATAGTGTGGGGAGCAGAGAGAAACTACAGTGGAGACTGGTGTCTGTAAAACACTATGATTTTTTATCTATATTAATTTTCAAAGTTATTAAAACAAGAAGAGAAAAAGAGACCACATAACTAAGCCACTCCTGCCTACTGATTTCAATGGAATTGCAAAATCAGAATTTGACTTCAGGCTATTTATATCAGAACTAATAATCATTGAGTTTTTAAATATGCTTTACTGCCACCTTGAAGTGCCTGCGATCTCCGTGGGAAACTGACATTCTGTCAAGATTCTTTTTTTCACTGACACAAAGACAATCAGAGAGATATCAAAATAGTCCTATTCTTATCTTTACTGTTGTTTATTATTGTTGACAGGTAGATCCTTAGACAAGCTTTTTGATGCTGACATTGTTGAAAACTGCAACAAAAATCCATGATAGCAGAGGGGTGGAGATGCAGTTCAAGGAAACAGTAGGATACTATCAGCTCAGCTGGGCACAATGATGAGCATGACATGGGCTTGTCTGCCACACGGGCTGCCTGTCTGTAAGAGCTTTAGACATCATGAGATAACATTTACAGAGGATTTCAAAGAAAGTAAAACTGAGGGGCTCAAGGGAGACCATCACCTGGATAGAACTGCCCCTGATTGACACCACAGAGTAAAAGGCAAGTCTGCCACAATTCGTATGGACAAAATCTCTTCACAAGATCTGGCTTGGTCTTATGAATAAAGTGTGATCAGTATTCAACTGTTTTACTCAGATGGTTCTTGACAATTTTGAAAGGAGCTGAACATTTTCTGAACAAGTCTCTTCTCTATTTTTGAAACTGCCATCACTAACTTTAACCATCTCTAGTGTGTTTTTACTTCCCACTGCAGAATCTTATAAGAATATGATAGTTTCATTGGCACTGTGGACAGAACAGATCCGTAAGAATACCTTTCACACTAATTCTACTTGTCTAAGTCTACCTGATCTAATACATTTTAGAAATTCCTTTTGTGACCCTCCTCGTGCAATAAACTACAGCTAAGGAAAATGGCTAAAAATTATTCAAGATTCTTGCAATTGCAATAATTCTTTCCAGTGCCTTCTGTCTAAGACAAATGGATGTGGCATCTCATATCATGGAGAACAAAAAAAAATATAACACAACTTTTAATGAGATATTAGAAATGGAAGGAACAATACTGTTTTAATGTCATATAAGTAGCCAAAGCAAATCATAAAGATAAAAACTGGAAAAGGACAGCTCCATGAGAAATTGAATGATTGGAGGCAGATTTCTCATGCATCAATGTCCTGTGTCACTGTCTACTGCAATCACCAGCTCCTTTCGAATCCTCAGTACTTCCAAAGTCATCTCCTGAGTCATCTCACTGAACTGTCTTCACAGCTTCTCTTTCTACACACACACACACACACACACACACATACATAATTGTCCAGTAAGTCATTTACTTGGTGCCCATATCTTTCTCTCGTGGCTGTGAAGTTCCATACATTAAGACTATTTCTGAGCTGTTTGGTGTGTACTGGTGAGCTAGCAGGCAGATGTGTGATGAACTTGCACTGCCATCATTCCCTCAACTGGAGAGAGGATGCAAGGCTCTCTCCTCTGTCCATGGTCAATTTTTATCAGTTGCACAATTTTCCACATTGGCATAATAATGCTGAGAAAGCCTGATGTAATCTGTTGATACACAGGTCCAAAAAACATATGCAGTCCACTCCTGTGCTTTCACATCACTCTGTCTTCCACACAAGGACAGAAATGTAGTCAATTTAAATCCATACAAGGAACAAGAATCTCTACCTCTCATTTCAAGAGATGTCAATAGGAGCATTGTATTTGAATCCCCACTGGTTTTCCATAGATTTAGGCATATTTCATGGTTTAACCCCAGCCAGCAACACAGACCCACACAGCCATTCGCTCACTGCCTGTGTCCCCCCATGACTTCATCCCAGTGAGATGGGGGACAGAATTGCAAGAATTGCAGGAGTTGAGGTAAAGACAGTTTAATAGGTAAAGAAAAACCCTCATGTGCAAGCAAAGCAAAACAAGGAATTAATTCACCACTCCCCATGGGCAGGCAGGTGTTCAGCCATTCCCAGGACAGCCAGGTTCCATCACACATAATGGTGACTAGGGAAGACAAATGCCAGCACTCCAAATGTCTGCCCCTTCCTTCTTTTTTCCTGATCTTTTTGTGCTGAGCATGATGCCATATGGGATGGGATATCCCAGTGGTTCTCTGGGGTCAGTTGTCCTGGCTGTGTCCCCTCCCAACTGCTTGTGCGCCTCCATCCTCCTTGCTGGTGGAGTGGTACAAGAAGCAGAAAAGACCTTGACTCTGTGCAAGCACTGCTCACAAACAATGAAAACATGCCTGAATTATCAACACTTTTGCCAGCACAGATTCATAACATATCTCTGTAGTAGCTACTATGAAGAAAATAAGCTTTGCTACATCCAAAATCAGCACAGCATGCCAGACAATTATGTTCTGTAATAGTCTGTTACTAATTCACAGAGAACACAGATTTTTAAGTGCTTCACTGTGCTATCTTATCCTGACTGTAAGGAGCAGTAAGTAGATTCCTCTCTCTTTTTTTCCAGGAAAATATATATTTTTATAATAATTTTATAAACAAAATCCTTAGTGGATATAAATATTTGACCTGTAGCTCTCCTCTTTACTCTCTTGTTCCTAAGAAACTTGTATTGCCTATTTTTCATGAAAGGCTTGTCAAGATGAGAAGCCATCACAGAAACATTTCCGACAATTGGCTCATTCATAATCTAATTGCTCTGGCAGGCAAGAAACACTAAAAGTCCCTCGATGTGCCATGACAGTTTTTATACAGATCTTGACAATACTTGCCAAGCAATTTTCACAGCCTTGAAGTTTCTGTCAAGAGAAAAGAGAGAGGAATAAGAAAACTGGGGACTTTGACCACATGAAATAAAACAATTTTTCTTCCTCCATGTTGAAATGCAAGCCTAAAATTGTTGTGTGAAAGGCATACAAGGAGAGATATTTGCTCTTGTGAGAATATTGTCTTAACTAGGAGCTTAACTAAGGTCATCATGGGTTAAAGGTGTACAGTGAAGTGAAGTTCTTTGAAGTTATTATTCCCATCACAGAGGAAATAAGAAGCTTTATCCTGCATCAAATGAAAGGTAGCACCTACTGACTGATGTAGAAAGACGAGCTGGAGGATACATACAGAGAAAGAACAAGCACCACTGACAAATAGGTCTCATTTCTAAACACATGGATTTCTCTTCCAACAGTCCTGAAGGGGATAGATAGAAACACATTTGTCTTGGTAAGAAAGTCAAGCCAACTGATCTCCTTGCTCCATAAAATGTTTGCTGAAGGGGTAGAAGGAGGAGTGTCCCAGAAGTCCACAGGTCTTGGACTTTGCCCTAAACAGTCATGCATGAGGAATTTTATTTTCCTCAGACCTATCTGTCTGTCAATCAAATGAATTTATATAATCTACAGACATGTTACATTTAAGTTGCCCTTTTAAGTGTTTTTTGTTTTCCCTCAATGGAATATTGATGCCTACTAAAAAGAGCAAAAAGCTACATATAAAATGATTGCATGATCTGGGGACTACATACTGCTTATATCTTAAATATCTGACCTGAAATTTTCTTCTCATTGTTTAATACTTTCAGTCTTAATAGGGAACCAAAGAGATACTGTTAGAGTATGAAGATTAATAAATTCACTCTAATTTTGCCCATCTCTCTTCAATTTACTTCCATATTTTAATATATTGTGTAAGTTAATATAGATTTTCAAAAACCACAAGAAAAGGAAGTGCAAAACCAAATACTTACAGTGCTCATGCTAGAAATCTTCTGAAGCCCTTTTGAAAGATCTTTGTAAGTTTGAGACACTTAAGGAAAAGAAATAATACCATCTAGAGTAGACAACAAAACACTCATCGAATATACCACTTTATGAGGTTGAATAGTAGAATCAATAGAAATGTCAGCTATGTCACATTAACATCAGAGCAGGTAAATTTATGTAACCACTTGATTGCTATGTTAGGCTTCATCATGTTAAAGATAAAAAAGGGAAAGGCTGCCTGCTCCAAGGCAGAAGAATGCAATCTTTCAGTGGTGCTAATCACTTTGGATGGATTTTGTAGGAAAATGACAAAAATCCACAGGTTTAATATTTTCAGCAGGAGTCATCTCAAAAGACAATTCAATCTCCCACCACAGATATGTGTCTGAACAAGTGAAATGAATTTTTCCCTGGAAGGGAAGGGTTATCTCTCCTTTCTCATCTAGGCAGGGAGTGAACAGAGAGCTTAGGCTAGATGCTGGAATTAGGTGAAATGACTCCATCAAGATGTCTTCTTATGAAAATTCTCTTCCTGCTACTGCAAATGGAAAGTTCTCACAGTCTTACTAACAGATGCCTGTGCCCTCCTTCCTGGAACACTTCCTGTGCTAGTATTTATGCTGCATAGAAAGTAGAGCAATGGCTCAGGAGAAGGCTTTGGAAGTGAAGAGGAACAGCAGTATGTTATCTAATATGCCTCACAAATGACTTGTGGTTTAAATGATTTAAGATACAGGATTGTTATTTCATTGGATGGACAGATTTGGTCAAATGCCTTAACAGCACTCATGAACATTAATTCCAATTCCAAGTGGCTATTCAATTCCATGTTCATAGTCCTTGTTATTCAAGTTGCTGTGTGACTGTCAGAAGAAAACAGATTGCTGTTCATTTTAATCAGTCAGATCACAGTTTTATTGAACGTGCCTGTTTGATGTGATTGCATCTTGTGCAACTGAGCGAAATGAGACAAAAAGAGCAATTTTATATCACGTAGATAATAACAGATGCGCCCCTCAGAATTCATTATAGAAATCTGTTTTGCAGCCGTATGTTCCACTTCATCTGAAATCCTTTTGTTCTCATCAGCCTCTTCCTGTGTGAAACTACCACTTTGCATTTTGCAAGCATCAACTAATGGAATCTGATATTACCTTGTCCATATCCTTGGATCCCCTGTTAAATATTGAAAACTAAGAAGTCTAGTTTTTCATAACCTACTAAAATAGCCTGATAGTCATCTGATTATAAAGCACCAGGCATATTTATCCTCTTACTATTTACCCTTTAAATATCACTCTATAATAACTGGGGGGAAAAGAGAGCTTTAGCAGTAAACAGTTTTTAAAACACTATTTCTTTGGCTTTTCCTTCTGTCTCAGTCTGAGCCTTCAGAGTGCACAAATCTCTATGAAATCTCAGCACAGCTTTGGTGTCATTTTAGTTTGTGTTCCAATCTGTAGCCATCCAAATTCCCTTAGGATTTATACATATGTGTATGAATCAAAATTACAGGTATCACATGCTGCTTCTTTTCCACATAACCTTTCTTAAACACCTACGTGACTATGCTGACTAATATGTTTTTTAATGGCTTGATTCTTGGCTGATGTACATTCAAGTGGCTCCACAGATTTTAGTGGACTTATGCCAAATTACATTACTGCAATGGTTTGGCTGAAATCCTATCCCCTTTGACATCATTGGCAAAGCTCCCATTGTCTTCAGCAAAGAAATTACTTCAATGTATATGCTTGGCATATAGAGACCCTCCTCAGCAGAAGGTCATGCAGTCAGGAGAATGTATGATGTCTTAGTTAGAGATAAGACATTCATCCTGTGAAGTCTGCTAGAGGTCAACACTAAAACATGAATTTATTGACTAGACAAAAGAAAGAATAAAAGAAAGGTTGGAGAAATATGAATTAACTTCTGCAAAAATCACTGTAAGATATTGCAATGTGAATCTGATGGTGGCTCAGAGCATCTCCTTACTTTTTTGTGTCTTCCTTATAAAGTCACTGGCTTCCTTAAAAACCTCTCTTTAGCCTTTCCGTAATCAGAAATCATCATTTTCTCTGGGTCAAGCCTGCAGGTATGTACATATAACAAAATTAGTGGATCAAGCACTGTGACCCAGACATATCTCTGCACACACCCCTCACAACCCACCCAGGCAGTACCTTAACATTTTCAAGGGCATCTCCTAAGTCACCCTTCCTTAATGTTCTCTGAGGCACTTCACCTGTTCTTCAAGGCCTGTTTTTTTCCCACATCCATATGTCTACAGCATCCACAACATCAGGACCCTACTGAGTGATATTTCCCATCCCTCTGCATCTCCCTCTATGACTTTGGCATGAGGTTCCCATACTCATAAGTCTAGATTTTGGCATAGGAACTAATTAAATAGTTTTCTGTTCTTTTTTCAGCCCTACTAAACATCTGCTGTATAACCCTGGGCCTTCAAAATCCATTGTATCTCTTTACATCTATTTGGACTAAATTTATTAAGTTAATGTTGTAGCATAGGTTTAAATAGCATCTTGCACAATCAGATCCCAAACTGGGGATGATTTTGAAATCAGAGAAGTATTTTCATTCAAATAAGAAAAAAAATGTGGGGTTCTTTTTAGTTGCTAATTTTAGTTTAGAGTTGGCACTTTATTGCTGTTTGGGGTTTTTTACTGTTTCATAGAAACGTTCAGATCATCTTTTTTCCTTTGTTTGAAATTTCCTCTTTCCTCATTCTAAACAGCAAATCAAACAGTCAATCATTCAGACAAGACTAGCTAGCTCTTCTAAGCTCGATTGAAATACCAACAATAATAATAATAATTGATTTCCAGTCCTATTTCAGCAGAGGACATCACATACTTAAGCTATTGCCTTGTTAGACTGGAGGTATGCTAAATGATGAAGGGACTGTCTCTCTCATGTCTGCTTGAAGAGAGCAAGGGGATTTCTATTTCTTGTCAACCTGGAGAAGCCTGATAACAAGACGTTTTTTAATCTGAAAGCTGGGCTTTCATCAAGTGCAACTTTTGTGTCTTGAGAGACAGATGTTGAGGTTCTGAAGCATCAGAAAAACCTTTCAGTGAAGAAAAGGCATAAATTACACTTGTGTTAACAGTAAAGGGACAGAGGCAGAATCCATATCAAAAAGCTATGAATTATATTGCAGGCCTAATGTTGCTTTGTGTGTGACATTAATGCCATTGAAAACACATTGACATAATAGGCTAATATAAACATTACCAGCCAAGGCTGAAATAAAGGCAGAAAGGTTATCATTGACAGTATGGATATAAACATATCAGTCTTATAATAGTATTATAAATAAAAAGGTTGTTAATTTAACAATGGCCATATATATATATTTAAGTAATGTCAGTGCTCACACATTGCCAGCCCTTGTTTCAGCATTTATATGGGACCTCATAAAGCAGCCAAACACTTCCTTTTAACTTTTAGGGAACAATAGCACAAACCTGACCATAAACATGATTCTGCTATATAAATCAAGTCTGTACATGTGTAAATTGCATTGGTAATTTATCAATGTAAATGCAAACAGAAATAGCCTGGCCATACATCAAGAACACCAATATAATGAAAAACACGTTCTGGAAATTATACCCAGGTTGTGCAGGTATGTGGTGTTAGAGAAAACAAGGACAAAGAAATATTTTATAGGAGATGGTTGTCATGCTCAGGCCTCAGATTTCTCAAGGAGTGTTATATTAAGAGTAGAAGGGTACTGTGACCCTCCCAGGTAACCCCGAGGCCTGGTACTACCAGAGTCAACAGGAACTTTTGAGAAGAGACTTGTTATTTCCGTGGTGCCAAGTATTCATTCTACAACACATTTCTGTGTTCTTGCTTTTAAGCAAGACCATGGACCTGGGGACCATGAAAGCATCTAATATTTGAGGAATAAAGAGACTGACAGTCCAAAGCGACACAGATGCATAATCTGCATGGCATCATCTCTCTTAAGTGCAAGAAAGTTCAGAATTGCTTTCAAAACCATGCCAAAGGCTGACAACTTCCCTCAACTGCCTTTCTATGCTGTCTAACATAATGGCTTTTAAAAGAGATAGGGGGAGCTATATATGGACCAAAGATTTTTACTTTTATTAGTTGCATTTGAAAACAATTGTGCAGGGCATCAGAGCTCCTTACCACAAACAATCCCACTGGCAGACAACTTGACTCATAAGTCCTCCTCTGGAACTAAGAGGCAGATTTCTCTCCATTAAAGCTACCCATCTGGTTTTTCATACCAAGTGCACAGGAGTCAAAAATGCTTGTAGCTCTGCCTGAGCAGTATAGCTGACTCCTGTTTTGAAAAAAGCTTCACTTACCCACCATAAAACAGTATTTCATGGCTTTGTACAGAGCATTAAATAATTGAACAAATATTATACCACTCCCCTAAATGAGGTGTTAATGTTGTTTTAAGGAATGTTATGTTTCCTGCCAAGAAACCATCTGTTGAATGAAATATGTGAGACTAAAATGAGGCTAAAAGAAGACTGCAGATATGATAGCTCCAGACTGGAAGCTACTTGGTACCATGGGAATGCAAATCAGTGTTGATCCTGACAGCTGTAGGTGTTCAGCTCCCAACAACTAGTAACACAATCTCATAACTTTTTTTTTATTTTATCTTTTCACTTTTTTCAAGGGTGAAGAGCAATCTAGAGCTACTTGCTCAGCATATTCAGAGATTAGTAAATTAAGGAGACATAACATTATCTCTTAGAGTACTTTAAATAAAACAATGATGAATACTAGGAGAACTTGTAGCAGCTTCTGCTGATCACTTATGAGAACAGTTTTTAAGACTCAAAAATGTTATCGATTTTTATGCTGGCTTGATCTTTTAATTCTGCTTTTACACTTCCTGGTTTTGTCAAGTGCAAGGGACAGACATGCATTTGAATGGCTGGAGAAGCTCTTAAATCTTATTTCCACTTCAGTCTCCTATAATACAATTAGTTAGATAGCTCTCCTTCCTTGAAAAAGGATCTTTGTGTATGTTAAAAAATGTTTTTAAAGGCAAATCTGGACAAGGATCCAGAACTTTAGGCACCGAAGTGCCTCACTAGAGCATGAACACAACTGACTTCTGATTGATCCTACAACAAAGTATATCCAGAAAGCTCATAAGGATGCAGAAGAATTGTAGTCATTTCCTTTCCCCCTCTTTTACTCTGGAGTGAAGGCATTGCAGCAAGAATAAGAAATTTAGATACTAAACTGATCAGGTTTTTCTAGTATCCCACCAAAATTAAATAAAGATGATTTCTTCAGGGGTCATAAGATTACTTCTGACTCTATTCTTTTATGATCTTTTTGCATCTTTCTTTTAATATTAGTAAAATACAGATACTGAACTTCTGAATAAAGTGCTTTGATATTCTTAGGTGAGATGTGGTACAAAAGAGTATTTTATTGCTGTTAAAAATCTGAGAAGACATTCAGCAAATTATGCTGGGCTGAGATCTCACATACAACTCCATTCATTTGTGTCATCTAGTAATGATTACAAAAGTACTGAGTGCTCATGATCATGTAATTAATAGTTTCATATCTGGCCCATTCCATGACTTGGACAAAAGCTAGAGCACTCGGACACCCTGCATATAAGCTGTAAGTCTGCATACAGTAAAATGCAGTGTCATTGCATCTCTGTAAATTATGGCTCTGGTTTTCCTCAGAGATGAGCTCTGTTTCTATAAGGATATTGTCCTAGGTGAAGAGGAGGAATCACTCATGGTTATGTCCCTCTTCTGGAATATATTCACAGTTGTTACATCTTAGCTTTGGTCAAATGAGATCTGATCAGCCAAATTGTAAATGTACAGAAAATTCCTGATCCTTTTTCTGTATGTGTTAAGAGGTCAAGGATAAAATCACCTGGATCTTTGGTTTCCAACTCTTCTATAAGTCTTCTAGTCAAATAGTTGGATATCTTCAGGGATGCTGTTGGAAACTACCCAAAAAACTATCACATGCTGCAGGCTTTTTATATTAGTATAGGTTACCAGACAAGTTGAAATCAGTATTTAAGCACCAGCCTATAGACCCTTAATTAAAGAAAGGGAATTCAAACAAGAGATTTGTGCAGTGTGAAAGTTTAACAAGGATCAATGCCTAAGTTAGAATCAAGACTAAACCTTCAATAAAGACCTACCTAATGAGTTGCTGTTGTCCAGATCTAAAAGAATTCCATGAGAAATGCACATGAATAACAGACTCTGATGACCTCTGAGGCAGCTCTGATCTATCACAAGGTGAGAGCTCAATAAATATGGGGTTTTTTCTGCCTGAATTTGTTTCTTTCCCCTATTCTGGTCCCTGGAAAGCCTCATAAGGAAAAGGCAGAAGATACTAACACTGTTAGGATACTATGAAAAAACAGGAAAATATCCCAAATGAGCTGTTTTCTCATAGGGAGTGAGTAAAGATATTAAGGATGGCAGGGAGCAACTTCAGATAGTAAATAAAATACTAGGAGTATAATGAACACTGCAGATTTTATAGTCTGACTATTTTTTCATCTAAAACAGTGTGGAGGGTAGAAGATATTTATGGTGGGTGAAAGATATTTAATGCCTTAATATAAGGGCACTATTAAACTGCTGGTAACCCAGAATTATACCTTTGTTGGGTTTGGGGGTTTTGTTTTGTTGGTTTTTTGGTGTATATATATATTTTTTTTTTTTCTTTTGCTCTCCTACAAACTAAGTTAGCAGTGAATGAAACCTATTAGTGTTTGAAACATGTAGGGTAGCATACAAAATTCATTGCAAGATAAAGGTAGTAGAGCAGAAATGGAAGAGCCCAGATAAATTGTAGAACCTTGTAGCATTTCTCTGTTCCCAAAACAGGATGGGAAATCCAGCCATGACTAGATTTCTAGTCCTGTGTGTAGACATAGCCACATACAAACATTTGACTTTCCCAATCTAGTATCCAGGGTTATTTCACAGAACAGAAAAAGAAATTTACTTGCTAAAGCAAGACAGAATTCTATGCATAGCCCTAATGGACAGAGTAGCTGGTTGTTAAACTATTACAGCATAACCAGCCTAATACAGACAGACATTTAAAATGGAAATGGAAGAAATTCCCAATTTACATAGGTGAAAGTGGGGGATTTTTGAAATCTTACCCTGTCCCTCCCAGGATAAACACAGTAGCTGCAAGACAAGGCTAAGGTTAGTGTTCATCTCAGCAGTTTACCTCATCCAGGTCTTCAGCAAGTATAAGTTTCAATGGATATAGATCATGAGAAACCCTACCTGATCACCTCCCTGTTCTCAGATTTTTAAGTATTGCATTTCATTACAACTATTCTCCTTGATTTAAAAGAAAATCAACAAGTTGTATTACTTCTACTCATAGTGCAATTCAAAAGAAGCTGGTTGGTTTGGATTTTTTATTTTAACTGATAATTTACAATGGTATGAGATATCTGGAAATGTATTTACTGTGAACATACTTATGCCATCTCCTTGGTGTATAAGATACAAGCAATGATTTGCACTGATTAGAGGTCAGACACAAAAACAGATTATTGCATGTTAGCAGACTCTCTGTAGCTCTTCATTTGCACAATTTTGGTCTGCACTTCACCTCTCTAGGTACCCTTTCACTTAAAAAAAATATATATTTGAATATTTAATCTGAATGTCTACTGCTTTTGTGAATGTCAGAATTTGGAGAAAAGTGAAGAACACAAACACATAAGACTGTTTTCAGTAATCACTAACCCAGCACATTTTTTTGTATTTATCTGTGTTTTGATATTTTATTAACTGAATATTACAAAGTCCTTAGCAATCCCCGAATGGGAGATAGTTTATACCACACTAAGCTAAAACATAAATCAGAGTAATGTACATGTATATGCCATATCTGGAGAATGGTCTCCAAAGAAGGAAAATCAGGGGACTGATTTTTATGCTTATAAAAGCCAGTGGGGAGTTCTGGTCTAAAATCAGTGTCATGTGCAATGAGCTCCCGTGGATGGATAGGGAAGTTTGTGCGGATAGATGTGGATTTACAGTCCTCAAGGTATTCCGCAATAAACTGCCATGAGGGTTTTCTTAGCCTACACTGAGAATGCCTTTGTGTGCAATAGTCTAATAAACTATTTAGCACTTATTCTCTATTAGGTAGGTTTTTTACACCAGCTGACACACCAATTTCTACACATTACCTTTTCTGTAACGATAAATCCTGTAAAAACGTCTGAATAAGCTACACTTAGGTCTCTTTATATTCTCAAAATATGTAGTCAGGCTGGCAGTGCAAGTGTATGAATCCAATTTCCCTCTGTTCTAAGCTGGAATGCTCCTCTAGAAGCCAAGGCAGGTCCAGAAATTCAGACCTGCAGCAAATATGACCTGGTTATTATGATATGGTCACCATAGCACTGCACAGTCTCTGAACATCCTGCAGTTTTCTAGGTAAAAGGTCTGCATAGTATGCAAATTTAAGAACCTACAGCAATAGTTTTTTTACACATTTAATGTCATAAGCAGCACAGCTGCTGCCCAGGGGGAAAGGCAAAGTAGCCACAAGACATGATGCTTTGCCCTAAGGTAAATCTGCCCCAGGAAATCTCACACCGGTTCTCTTCCAGGAGTTTTCCTAAGGGTAAAGGAGTTTGTGCAAAGTTGTGCTAAGTCAGCTGATGCCAGCCATCTGCCTAGAGGATTCTACAGGGCAACCCCAGTCATGCAAGTTTAAGTAGCCTGAGTTCTCCAGTGGCAGGTGCAATGTTCCAATACATGGTGCCACCCCCTGGCAGGTGAGTGTATAAAATATTACTTGGTTCAGTTCAAGTCCAAGAGAAAAAGAGAAATCACCAATGCTCCTTCTTGAAAACAATGTTTTATTGGGGCGAGGGGGCAGGGAGGGAGAATAAAAAAAATTTGGCAGCCAAAAGTGCCAGGCTAGTGGAGACACACTGTCTGCACAGCAGCTTCTCCGGGTAACAGATCTTAAAAGCTTCAACAGTGATCTGTTATTCTTACAAGACACAACAAAGCTCCCAACAGGCAGCGAACAGCAGAATTAATGGATTGGAAAGTGAGAGCCTAATGTATGAGCTTTCAAAAGTCTCTCAAGACCAGCAGCCTCATTGTGCATATCCCGTAAGTTACTGCTATTGGGTTTTGGGAGTACGTGATACTGTCAATGGAAAAAAAGCACAAAGGTCAATACAGCTGCAAACTATCTCAGGGCATCTCAGTAATACTTCTATGGAAATCCTTTAACTCCAAGAGAAACAAATATTATTTACACATCAAAGGGCTTAAAAAAATACCCAAGTAAGCAAAAGTTGGCTCAGTTCAACTACTTTACAGTTAAATCATTTTTTATTGAATTCAAGTTTCATGGATCATTAGAGAGCCAGAGGCTGAACTCCAAGAGCTGCTTTGACCTAATGAGTCTTCAGCAAATTGTTTTCTTAAGGATACCATGCCTTCCTTCTGGATTCTGAAAAGAAAATTATGCAATTTCTCTTTATTTTTTCTTAAAAAAAAAACAAACAAAAAAACCCCCCAAAAACAAAAGAAACAAAAACCTTTTTAATTGAATGTAATTTATATCCAGTGCAATAAGCTGTTGATAGGGTGTATTTCCTTAATCTTTCTTCCTTTGAATATAAATGTCCCAATATCTTAGAAAAGGTACTGACACATGCATTTACTGTCTTATAACAAAATTATGCACTTTTATTTTTATATAGTGAAAACCTACTGAAGCCAATAGCTTTAAACTTCCTGATTTCACAGGCTTATGCTGCTTTGCAATGTCATAAAACTGACAGTTATAAATCAGTGTAACCATTACTCCTAATTCTCTAATTGATATTGAAGAACAAGAGAGGGAAGTTTAATCTATCAGGAACCTTACAGCTGATACAAATTTGACTTCAGATGAAAGTCTTTATTAAAAAAACCCCACAACTTTAGCAGGCAAGTGAAGAGTGAGTTGAAAGTTAATGCTTTCCATGCCAGAGCAGAAACATTTGACATCATCAAAATGCCTTCTATCATCATGGCTAGGGCGGGATAATATCTCAGCCAACAGCACAGAAGGGACTGATAGGACTGGCAGCACATCCAGACACCCACGACTGCCCAGCTCAGATGCCTGGACACTTCTTTACAGCTGGGTGCACTGGGTGTAGTGTGTGGCACACAGCCAGGGTGAGCTCTGAGTTCATACTTTGGGTTTACAGTGAGATATCTTAATTGCTTTGCTGTTGGCTCAAAATACACCCCCAAACAGCCTATCCCTGAATCCAGCAGTCATCCTGAGAATAAGAAAAATTTCGGTCTAGGCAGAGAGCTCCTTCATCAAATGAAAATTGCCTCAGGAGGAAGTGACCATTAGCAATTGTCTTACACTTATAAATGGAAGTCTTACTTTCTAACATCTACACACAAAGTAAAAAGAAATTGTCTTTTACTTGAATGCAGTGAAATTTTTATTAGAACCAGCTTGCGAAATGGATGGAGTAGAAGTTTGCTTGCTTCAGAAAATGGAACAAGCAGCAGAGCAAGAGACACAGCAACTTGTGTTACAGTTCATCTACTGTTAATCCAGGGATTTGGTCTGAAAAGCCAATTGGTCTTTGTAGCTCTGATTGTTGTACAGCTAGAGCTGGCAAAAAATGTTCTTGTAACTAGCCCAACAACAAGGATGTGAGAGAAGCAGAAGTCATTTGCAGAGTCAGATTTGGTGATCACTTCCAGCCAGAGAATCAGGAAAGAAACATTTCTGAAATAAGTCTCAATTTTCCTTTCTCTGAATGGCCAGTGGCACTCCTGGAAAAGCAGACCATCTGGCACTTGGTGTAGTCCCCACCATGGAGACTCCTGTCAGGTGCCTCTCATGAAGTCCTTTACTGGCACTTGTTTCCACGTGAGGTGAAGGAGGTTTGCCCACAGTGGTCAGCTGTGCTCCATGGACTCTACTCAGCACTGTGTGTTGAACTCCTGCCCTGTGGCTCAGAGAGTGGCTCTGGCCACGTGGTCAACACCTGCTTGCTCCTGCAGTCCTTCCTTTTCCCAGCATTACACAACACTTTGGTTTTCCTTTTCCACCCCAAAACCCTGTCCTTTCCTTCAGGCTGTTCACATCTAACCACAGTTTAGGAAGCAAAAGCAGACACAAGTATCAAACAAGTGTCCTTGTATTTCTACAGCACAGAACATACAGAAATACCTAGCAAAGTAGGGTTCCGGCGATTCTCCCCTTCCTGAACCCCTTCGTCCATCACAGCCATCAAACTAGAGTCTCAAACTGGGGACAAGTTGGATGATAAGGATGAACAGAGAGGGCAAACCAGTGCTCATTAGTGTTTCTGGAGGGACGGGCATTGGAGGGCGTCATAAAGGCTCCCACCTCTCATGAGGAATAAGGAGAGGAGCTGGTTGACATTTTAGGGCTTTGGGACCTGGTGATCCAGGGTAAGGTGTGGGAGCAGCTTGCAGACTGTGCCCATATGAGAGCAATGAGGAGAGAGCAGGGCAAGCAAGGGACAAGCTGAGTCTCCCCAGTGGCGTAATATTTTCTGAGGCTTTCCGTTGGCTGGAATTTAACCTCAGGAACAGAAGCCTGGGCCTCTCAGAGGGCCATCAGCAAACATCTCTACAGTGCTATGGTGTTGGGAGCCACAAGACCAGGGAAGATGGGCAGAGGGAGGGAAGAAGTGGTCTGCGATACATGTCACATCAGTGGCACCAGCTGAGACAACCACTGGGTTGCCTGCCCTGCCTTGCTGGACAGAAAAGTGCAGCTGTGCAGCCACATATCCAGGATTTCTGAGCACCTGACCAGGGCTTGAGGGCAGCAATGCAGTGAGGCTTCATACAAAGAACACAGCTCAGACTCAATCCTCACTTGGCTACAGCCTTCCACCAAGGGATGTGGAAGAGTTTGCCTGAGCAAGAACTAAGGTAAGGACCTTAATATTTGTCATGCTAAATTCCAGCCTTTTGAAGTAGTTCACAGCTGTCAGTGTCAACTTGTGTTATTTTGGATTTGAGCTTCCTGAGGAATTGGACAAAACCCCTAAGAACTCTTTGTAAAAATGTTCAGCCCAAGGAGTTGTAATTCTTTTGCATTTTGCACCATGAAAAGCTTGCTGAAACTGCTTAACTACAGAAGGTTGATTGCTGCATATCTTGAATTTCAGACAAATCACAAGATGTTAAAATTGGGACTCAGTGTGATAATGATGACTCTGCCCACTTGGTTCACGATAGGCTTCAAGTACTGTAGTTATTCTCTCAGTATTAAAAGAAAAGAAGCTTTCTCTCCTGCTTCTTCCCAGAAAGCAGGGCAGTGAAATCTAACCAGCTTGAAACCATTCAGACTAAAATGCAAAATGATGATTTTGGCAGGGAGTGGGTATGTACAATGGATAAAGCACGGGAAATTAAGAGCCAAGTGATGAAATATACATTAACTGAAAGCCACAGTAAAGCACCTAGCTATGTAGCATGTTTAGAAAAATTATAAGCAGTTTAAAATTAAGGACATTTTTTTTTATTATGGTTATTTCATACATATATATGCATGTGTGGGAGTGTGTGTGTGTGTATGTGAATTACCAGCAGTAATGGAAGGGGTAGATAAATTACTTTCGTCAAAAGAATGAGGAAAAGAGAAAAAAAGCATTTAAAATACACTGAGAGCATATAATTAATCAGAACTACTCTGATTAATAATTATTGTTATTGTAGTTATTATTGATAAATGTTAGCAGTAGACTTCAATGGCTGAGCTACTAAGAATTCAGATTAACTGAAATGCATCTAATTTGCCTGCATGTAGCTATAGCCATTTTTATTAACCAATATTTCTTCCCTAATACTGCTGGTTAACATTGCTCTCTTGCTCCATGTAATATGCACAGTTCCTGCTCTACTTAAAAATACTGACAGACCATGAATCTATTCTTGCCTCTGCCCCAGGCTTTCTTTGGCTTCAGTGAAGTTAATTCTCCCTCCATCTCTATCTTTGTCTGTGACAAGGCGGAGCCAGCCCTCCTGAATTCATAGGGGGCAATCTTTATTGATGGGTGTTGTAGAACAAAGGGGAATGTATTGCTGGGAAACCCCTCAGAAAGCATCTCTGACAAATTGGATTAAAGAAACAGACAACACAATGAGATTGAAGTGGGGCAATGAGCTCAGACCTGGGGAGGATGGATATTATTTAGGTATTTTTCTGGCATGTTTTAGTCTTGCAAAAGGATCCTCAGTGAAAAGGTAACTAGCTCTCCAAAAGGAGAGGGGATAAATTTTGAGTAGGAGGTGGCAGGAGATGTGTCCATTATGGCCTGCTTGCCAGATAGAACTATGACAGAAGCCCTGTCCTGGACAGAGGATTTTCATCTTCCTACTAGACTGCAGAAATCCCTTGCCCTGTTTTGAGAGTGAAGCATGAACAGAGCCTTGAGAAATGATCCTATCCAATTTGCAGTACACCTGTACCATGGAGCAAAGGGCAGACAGAGTTAGAGAGAGTTACATATTTTTATGGCCTTTGCCCATTTTCTTTCTGTATTCTACTGACCTGAATGTAGGTTGGGCTCGCAGTAACTGCACTGTGGTGACAGGATCCTGATCCTATAGCTGGTTAACTCAAACAAACATAGTTCATGTAGTCAGCATGATCTACACAAGGGTGTATGTGAGCTTTCCTACTTGAGTGCAGTCTGAGGCTTGGTCAAATTTGAGCATGGCTTTCCTGACGATAACAGATCAGCCCAGACCTGAACATGAGCTGAGAACAGAGCTGTCTCTAGGGTATCGACAGGCCCCTCTGAAGTTCTGCCTGTGCTCCAGCCACTGACACGAGCATAAAGCTTTACACAGGTATGGGCTCTGTATTAGCCTGCAACATTAAACACAGGAGTTATTCCTACAGCCAGCACTTTATTCAAGTAAATGCTTCAGACTGTCAAAAGTTTAATTTAAGGGTGAGGGTTTTTGTAAGAGAATAACAAATGAAATCTACCTCCCCTGCTAACTGACTAATCAATATATAAGATAAGTTTAAAACGTATTTTCAGATGGTCAGTTATTCTTGGTGCTGTGATTTTGTATATTATTTCAGCCAGAGACAACATTTACCTGTACACTACAGTTAAATCAACTCTGAGGTGTGAAATGAAACAAGACAAAATCACACTTCCCTCAAACTTTAACAAATCTGCTTTCATCCTCAGAGAGCAAAATAATCCTTTTTTTTTTTTTTCTTAAAGGAAGCATTTCTATGTCAGAGCCACTTCTGTTTCTAATTATTTGTTTTGCCATGTTCTTAAGCTGTAGATGAGGAAGCAAAGTGGTACCATGTAACTTATATTCCTTTATTATCCACATGCAAAAGCGTATTATTTCAGAGCTATCTCTGGATATTTATGCGCATTTTGTTTCTACTTTCAGAAAAGTGTAAATGTATAAAGTTAAAATGAAGACACTTACATATTACCTTTATGTCAATATCCTTCTGCAAGATGTAAAAGAATTCTACTTTCTGTCCACAATGGTTTGTTTTCAAAATTGATTTCTTCTTGGTTTTGGTACAGAGAACATAATCCTTCTCTAAACTGAAAATCAGTTAAGTAGACTTTGACCTATTTGTGCTTAAGTTCTTTTTTTTCACTGGTATGCTAAGGAGTCTTCTTTCTGCTTGAGTCAAACAGAAGTTTACTCCCAATGTAGTTATTTCAAATTGCCTGATGTTAAAATTTATGATACCAAAGAGACAACAAATCCCTTGTCAGTCTCTACTTGCCACCAAAACAGACTTTGTCTGTTGTCAGTGAAGTCAAACAAGCAAAACACTTGCTTCCTGCAGACAGAGCCTACAGCTATTACAGACAATTCAATTTAGAATCTCCATTAATGTCTCATCTAACTAATTCTTGAATGTGCATAACAATGGTGTCTTGACCACATCCCTTGGATGTGAGACCAGCTACACAATTCTTTCTTCTAAGAACATTATTCTCATTCTCTGTTGCAAGTTCAAATCTAATTTCCTCCATCTGATCTAATTTCCTTCTGCATGTAGAATTATCATCTAGAGAAAATACATATTTACAGATACAAAGAGATGAAATACTATAACAATTGATCTTAATGTATGCAATTCTTTGTAATGTATATTATTACTTATTTTCATTTCCACTCTTTTACTAAAATAGCTTATTGAATGACAAAGTGTAAGTTCATGGACTAATGATATATTTTGAACTGTATTTTTCTGGATGGAGAGTTGTTTTAAGTTGCAAAACAAAATTAAAAAGTTGAAATCATGCTAAAAGCAGCGAAATTCCATAATGACTTTAAAGTGTCTTATAAAATTTATTGAAATTAAAAATGCTTTGTACTTTAAAAGATGAGCAAGATTTTGGTTGTCCCATTCCCATACTAAACTTCATAACCTGTTCTTTGGTTTCTACCAATAACTGCTGTATGGCAGGAAGATAAATAGCTGCATGAGAGAGCAAATCTCAAACATCACCCATTCTTCACATGCACCTTAAGTGTGCTTTTTCTTCAACAGTGGAAAGCTAACAGCCTATTTATCTTTTAAGACAATCCTGTTATTTATACAGTATTTATCAAGTCTTCACTGTATTTTGAAATACAAAGATGTTTAACTCTTCACAATTCTTGAAGCATACAAGGGAAAAGTATTACCAAGACAACTTCAAGGCACAAAAGCTAACCTTTCTGATACTTTTCTTCACAGAAGAAATACATTCCATAACTATCCATCACACAATGCAGTCTAATTTTTTTTGTTTGCATTGATTTAGATAACAAGAGGAGGAGCAACTGGGTAACTTTTCAGGTTCTCCTTCCAGAAGAGAAAGCAATTGAATCTGCAACTTTTGCTCAAAGGTCTGTGTGTATCAATCATCTGTTCTTATTTCTCATTGCCTAACTGTGCACTTAGTGTAGGCCTAACAGCTTTTGAATTGAGAAATCATGATTAGTATATGACCACGGTTTTACTTCTACCTCTCTGGGTCCTACCCTAATAATCAATATATTGCAAACCATGAGAAGTATCACACATGAGTCTTACCAGGACATACAATTTATGTTACGTAGTAGACTCTCATCTTCTGTGTTGGAATATCATTCTTCACCCACCCCACCTACAAGCATCTCTATACCATGGCTAATCTCTCCACCTGTGCAGCCCAAGCCTCCTCCCTGTGCACAGATAATGAGTCAGGTCTCCAGCTGCAGTGGGAGAAAAACCACAGTGCCAGGCCACAAATGGAAGTGATACACTGGTAGAAGAGGGTAACAAAAGAAGCAAAGAAACTTGCATTACAGTGTATAAAAGCAAACTGGTGTCAGATGAACCAGTCTAGTCAATTTATACCAGATGATGGTCTGCTCCAGCAGAGATGAGATCTGCATCAAAGGTTGCAATTACTCAAGATAGCCATGTTACTTCTTCTCCTAAACTTGCAGTAATATCAGCTGACTTGGACCTTTAAAGGCACATCCTGGTTCATCTTATTTTTTAGAAACAAGACCAAAAATAGGGAAAATAATGAAAGAGTGATACTGATCTTCTATCTAGATTTTTGCAGAAAGGTCTGTCATCTCACAGTAAAAGAATTTAGGAAAATGTAAGAGAGAAACAAGGGCCCAAATCACCTTAGCTATAATAATCTGTATATGTTAATCAGAAGAATGAAATGAGGGCATGCTACAGCAACCATCTAAACTTCATTACTATGCTATAATATCACCTGGAGCAAGTTGTTTATTTCAGGGCTACAGCCAGGGCTAACACTGGGGAACTAATCAAGGACTTCTAAACCTAACTGCCTATCTCTATGGATACATTAATATCTATAAATATGATAGTACTCAACCCAGTACCTCTGTGAATTGCTGGGTATCATCTATTATACCCTGACCAATAATAGTTCACATAGGATTATGGGGAGTTATAGCCAGTACATTGCTCTCTGGTCTAGTTTACCCAGAATTATTATAACAAAGTAAGTAGAATTTAGGAGATCTGGATCCTCACTGTTTTGCATTCCTACTGCATTTTTTATTCAGGGAACTCAAAGTGTACATTGCTGAACTAATTCAACCTTACAATGCCCCCGAGATGCAGGTAAACAAGTTTAAGTAAATTTTACAAGTGGAAAAACAAAATCTAATATTTTTCCCAAAGTTACAGTCTTTTGCAAGCAAAACCTGGCTCAGAGGGAGATAGGAGCTGGAACCTACACATACTTTCAGCACTCATGGACTTTGGGAGAGTTTGGACAATTTACACCAGCTGTGGATATAATCCTCCAAATCCTTACCACTAATTGTCAAAAACCCTGCAACAACCTCTTCCTAACAAGCAAAAAAGTGGAAAGTCTAGCAAGCCATTTTCTATGCCTATGTTAGATGAACATGCTGGTAGAGTCATCTTGTTCCTGTAGACTTGTACTTTGGAGCAAAATGGTCAGAGACTTATTTAATTTCTTACTTTTTCCCTTGCCTAAAACAAATGTATCTTAGCATACCTGTGTTTCCTGAGAATTAATAAATTTGTCTTTTTTATTTTGCAGCTGAGACATGGTATGATGTATTCTACTGCAGAAGCAAGTGAAGCAACATCATTTTTGTCTTTATTCCCCTTCAAATAGCTGATCTATGGTACAAATATCCATGTCACAGCAATGAAAGAAACATGTGATTTCTACCCTTTGAATGTATTGTGCCTGCACAGGTTAAAGAAACCAAATGAAAAAGACAAGCAGAGAGCTGTTTCACATAACAAAAGATCCTGATAGATATATTAGCCAAAAATATCTTTCGAATGTATCCCATCTGGTTCTCTAAGATAATATCGTGACTCTGTCATTTGGCAAGATACTATTAAATGGAGCAAAATAGTTAGGCCTATTTCCTTCAGTAATAAAAACAAGTTTCACCTTTTTGAGTACACTGGGTACTTCAGCATGTGTTATTTTGGGGAATTCTTTGCAACATGTCATTGTGTCCAACAGAAAATTGAGGGGCTGTCATTTTCATCACAAACACATCATTTTATAGAGAACCTGGATGTAACATTCTGCAACAGCATTCTTGTGTATTTGTGTATTACCTGACAAACCCTTAGTGGCTCGCAAAACTTTAAAGATGACAGTTCAGGAAAATTACCCCTTCCAGGTACAGTACATTGAAGGAAAATCTGTGAGAACATTTGGTTTTACAAGCCAGGGATATCTACTAATACTGTCCTTGAAAGTGAGCAAGTGTCTTGCTATGTTTTAATTTTATTACCCTCTTTTTGGTAATCCCTATCCTATTTCAACATAAGCACGTAAACCAGGACTGGTGGCAGTAAGCTGAAATACAGCGTGACACTGGGAAGAAAAACTTTTTGCCTTTTCTTTGACCAGTGGGTTTCATCCTCTCTTTTAAGCAGGTGGCTTGGACAGACTGATTTATCCATCTGTCCTAGTTCAGCAACTGGGACCACTGGGTGAGTGTGACCAAAGCAGTGTATTCTACACCCTCTACATAATTTCCCATGAACTGCTAACAATGGACCATTTGCAGCAGCTGCCCAGGGCATACCCAAGCCCTCAGCATGTAAACTGGGTGTGAAAGAAGCCTATGAGAAAGGAGCTGTGCTAACTCCCCTCTGGGGAGTCGTTAGCACTTCACACCCAGCCTGAGGGGTCATGCCTGCTAAATGAGCCATCAACAATTCCAAAAATACCCCACGACTCACAGAGTTAGATCACCCTTTGTGGAACTCCCCACACTGGGAGAGGTACTGGGCGGTCTCACCTGAACCAGAGGGTATATAATCTTGGGGTTTGGAGACCTCTTATACCACTTGTTGGATCCAGAGGAGGACCAGAACCTTGACAGGACTGCAACCACCACTCTTGACCAGACTGCGACCGTCATCTGCCCCAACAGGGTTCTCCCTTCCTTTTACTTTGGACTCACAGGAACTATGTGGGTCTTAGCACAGGGGCTAATGAACACCATTCTGTTTGTGCCCCAGGGTGCTGGGTTATACTTCTGGGTTTTGTGGGTTAAAAACGAATTTCTCTTTGTATCATTGCATTTATTCTAATATTTTTATTAAATTGTAACTCTGACTTATAATCTCTTTTGTGTTGTGTTCATTTCTCCTGCAGCTCTACCTTTAAACCAGAACACCATCTCCACACTGAGTTATTATATTCCCAGACCTGGATAAGATTTGGATTTTAACATGGCATAAGCAGCTAGTGGCTTGTGAAGGGTTAAATACTCTCCAAACCCTTAGGTAATTTGTGACTAGACAAATACCTCATGTTTGTTGAAGTGAAACATTATTCTGCAACTTCTCAAAGTCATGGGTGATTTTCTACACTGTCAATCTAAGCCAGGCTTTAATATGATAAAGAGCTCTGAAATGCACTCCTATCACAGGTTGAACACACTATCAAAATCATTTTGATCCACTTCTCCTATCTCATAAACAGCTGGCATTTGGCATGGCTGAGTGGATGGAGACATTTCTGAACTGACTTTAATGACCTCGTAGCACATCTGCAATAGATGAAACTTAGCAGTTAATCATGATTGAAGCTGGCACCTGAAACAAAATTCTCACCTCAGCTCTATGTTATGGTTGCAGCAATATCTTCTACAGATATAATTTGGAAGCATTTCTGCTCTAATCTCAAGGGAGTACTGGCACTATAAAATAATTGCTTTGGAATAAATGGATTTACAAATAGTCTGTGCTGTATTTGGATAGTTCAGGTTCACTGTTCCTATTTGTGTTTTCCTGAGAAGCTCAACTTAAAGCTTTATAGGTGACCTTTCTCCCAGTATTTTTCTTGGATTTTAATTTTAAGAGAGAGTCCTTTTGTTCCTCAGATTCTTTCAAACCCACAGGCTGACTGATACCCAGATCTTTTTGGTCTATTTCAGCGGCAAAATTCACTGTTCCCCCTGGTGCTGTTATCTCACCAGTTCAAGCTCTAAGTTCAGGACCACTTACTGAGTCTCCTGGATAGGTATTGGGGCTGCACAAGGTAACTCTCAGCAGCTGAAACCATTGCATTAGGATGGCATCACTGCAAAAGGCCAGGGATACAGAGGGCTACTGGTACCCTGTGCCACTTATTCTGTCTTTTTACCTGAAAGACAGTGACTTTTCTAGGCAATTTTTGTTTTCTAAGTGCCTAATATTTCTTCAAATTATTTGATTTTTAATAACATCTATGCCAAATTCAAAGCATAGCCACAGAAATAAACATATACATATTTTCAGAGATTAGGTCTCATAGTTGCTTTATCTGATATTAAACCTGTCATATTATCAGGTCTTTTGTAACATTTCCCATGTGCAGTGGTCCATCTTCAGCTTAAGAAGCAATAGTCTATCCTTACTGCTATGATAACTCTACTAATATAAACTCTACATTGCACAAACTGATGAACACTATAAATGTTCACATCACCTTCTGAATATTACAGACATAAAATCACTTTGTCATTGTTGGAGAAGTCTCTATCATTCACCATTACCATTTACCACTTTCCAGAAATTTGTTCAGAAATATCCTTTGCAATTTTAAGACTTGTGATTATCATTATCTCATTTTAGATAACTCAACTTGTGAATTTGTTTTGGCTCCTTTACAGCCATTTTGAAATATCAGAATCATACTCTGCCTGTAAAGAAACCTTCTCACTTAAACATATTTTCAACTTATTCACTGTGCCGGACTCACATTGCATTTTTTTTTTTTGAAAAGAATGTATGTTGTTTTCATAGTAATTTTAGCCTCTTTTTCCTTTTTATTTTTCTGGAAATGTGATATACCCTCAAAGTAATTTGTGACATTTTGAAAAATACTGACTATTTCATGATGACATTAAAAAATATTTCTCTCCTTCAAACAGGGAAAAAAGAATCACAAAAACTAGTTGAGGGATGGAAAAACCTTCACAGTAAAAGGAAGTTAAAGCTTCAATCTAATTATTTAAACAAAGGAAAGAAGGCAACTTGATAAACTATGCTTTCATTGTCAAAAAATACTGGATACCTAAAAGGCTTTTATGTTAATGGAGGAACGCATAAGAAAAACTCCTAGCTGGAAGGAGAAGTGAGAGAAATTCATATGAGAGAGAGATGCATTTTTAATAGTAATACTGAATAACTTTCATAAGGACCAAGGTATTTGCCTCTCAATATCTCCACATCAGACCTGTGTGCCTTGCTAGTTTATTTGTTTGGTTTACCTTTGGTATATACAAATTATGCTTCAATTGCATGTTATTGAGCTCAGTACAGATTCCCCCAAACCAAAGTTAACAGCCTGTGATAGAACCACCCAAATGACCACATTTTCTCTTTTTTGTTTACATTATGTGAACAGATAACCATTTGACTTGAACATTTTTATTTCAGGGAATTTAGTCTACACAAAAGCATCATAAATGTAGTCAAGTACCTAAAATGGGAACAAGCTGCAGAAACAAAGTCTGGCATCAGTAGACTCAGACCAGTGGAGCAAGATAAGCAGGAAGAATGGCTTCGTCATTCAGAACTACGAATGGGAGAAGCTTTAACTGGCATTGCCAAGATCAAAGAATTAATAAGTGTCTGACAGCCTTTGGTTCTCATGGCAGTTGGTGGCACAACCTGATGGATGCCACACCCAAGAGCATTTGGTCTTAGAGCTGTAGTTTCTTCCTTCAAAATTAGACCATATATCTGTGATTTTTTTTTTTTTATCTGTCATGCAAACACATGAGTTTATAAAAAGGAGGCAAAACAAAGGTAATAAAAGAGCTTGCATGCCTTGTTGCCGGGCAGTTTGAAACAGAGAGCCCTGGGCACTCTGAACCTTTTCAGAATCGTCAGGAATGTGGCAGAAGGACAAAGCAGACCAACCAGGATCTGAACTGTTAATTACACTAGGGACAATTGCTTTTATATTTCATTGATATAATAGTTTGCATTTGCCTCTGTTAGACACTCAGCAATTAAGTTGAGGATACAGATTGTTTCACCATTTGATGAGAACGAAAATGGAGTAAGATATTACTCAGGTCATACTTTCTGGGAGATCTTGAGTTCTCCATTCCCCTTGTGGAAAACATGTAAGTATTTGGCATTTAGGTGCAGGGAGAGGCAAAAAAGGAAGTAAAATTCTGGATATCAGGCTCAGAAAAGCAGCAGACAACAGGGCAAAAGCTAGATCTCCACACAAAGAAAGGACCAAACACTTCTGAGCAAAAAGTAGAGAGGAAAATGAACCTGTGAAAGAAAAAAACCCAGACTTTGTGGCTGCAGAAATAGTGAAAGAATGGACAACAACCTGCACAAGTTTCCTTTGAAAAAGCCACTTTCTAATCAAAGCAGAAAAAAACCCCATAAAGTGTGTTTCAAAGGAGACCTCAACACCATCTCAGCTGCCAAAAGCTATCAATAGTTTTTCTGCAAGGCAATAAAACAAGGGGACACTTCCCTCTCTAGTATTAACTGATGGAAGAAGTTATCAACCGACTTCTGTTATCAGTCACTCGATTTGTGTAAGTTACAGCAGAGATCTGTGTGGTGGATGGAAAGTTTCTTGACTGACGGATGGCATCTTGCTGTTTTTATTCAGCTTGCTTTAAAAATACACATGCATATATATACATATACTTACATGTGTGTGTGCGTGTATATATAATGTGTGATGAGTAACAAGATCCAGTTAAAGAACATTACCAGCTGACAAATCGGGTACTCATAAATAGCTTATTTCAGTACAAAGTTTGCCTGTTCAGAAATACTCACAAGGATTTGAAACATGATTTCAAGTGTCTGTCAGAGTTTTCCCATGTGACCTTGGGTAAAATGTCAAGAGAGGAATTCAGGGGCCTAAACCAGGCCTCTAGTTCCATTTGAGATGCCCTGTGGGATGTGGAATATCTACACAGGGTTTCACAAATGGTGCAGCGCTTAAGAGAGCCATGTTACTACACTGTGGTTGCTGAAGGCCAGGTAAGAATACCTTAGAGTGCCTAAAATGAAATTAGACACCTGTTTCTATATCTCTCCTCATTTAACTCTGTGCTTCAGCACCACATTGCTCTGACCTCTACCAACAGTCTCTCATCAACAATTCACAACAATCCCCATAGTATGTGATACCATTCAACCATGATAGTGCTGTAGGGCCCTTTAGGCACACTGACCCCTTAGTGCACATGAATTCCTTTATTTTAAGTCTTTTTCTCTTTTTTTTCCTTTTTCTTCAAGATGACCTGTATGTCAAAAAACTTGCTGGCATATATACAGAAATGAAAGATTTTCATCTGCTTGTAAGCAAATGTCATAGTAGAGGTCAGAGGTTTGTTTCAGTGTCTCCTGTTGCCTTATCACCTGTGGTCATTTGAAAAAAAAAAAGAAAAAATGAGTGTGGGGAAAGGTTTTAGTGTCAAACTGAAAACCGACCTCTAAAGCCAGACCTTTTTTCTTTTTTCATATTCAAATTAGCAGAGTACTCACAAAAGAATGGTGAGGTGAGGTTTACATTTAAATTCCTTCTAAAACAAGGTTCAGTTTTCCTTTATTTATCATGCCATAGATAAAATATTATTCTTTTTCCAGTGCTATGTCTACAATGCCCCCATCTAATTGTAGCAATCTCCCAGCAGCCCTTCCTCATGAATCACCCTGGAAGAAGATAACATAATATCTGCTGTTCGGCTACTGAAATACAGCTGCAGCCTGCCGGGGAATCCATACGAGCTGTGTCAACAGACTCAGAACAGTCCAGCTAAAAATATTTTATTTTAAGCATAAATTAATAGGGGAAGATGATTCATTTTTCTTGTTGCAACATCTTAGTGAGAACATCCAGGAAAAAAATAGAGAATGCTAGCTGGATAATTAATGTTCACACAGAAAGAAATGAGTCAAATTGCAAATGGTAAATGAGAGAGATCTTGTGGAAGACATTCATGCAGAAAGCTTCACTGAGTTCATCAAAGTCATCAGGGGAGCAGGAGCACTTAGCCTTCAGTGAATGTCTGGGCACTTTCACACGCCGACAGCTCATTCTGGCTGTTCCCATATGCCTCTGCCACATCTGTAGCCAGCTGGAGGTCACACTGATTACTCTTGTACATTGTGAGGTGTTGGTGAAACCAATGAATTTACCAGTTATGGAAGCCATAATGTGAGGAGGAAGATTCACGAACAAGGAACTTTGAAAGTTAAATGGTCAGAAGTGCAAAAATCAGAAGGAAGCCCAGTCAAAACCTTGTTCTCTGTCTAGAAGTAAATCCCAAAATGCCAGTTGACATTGGGATGCAGTGTTCTAGAACTGAAGGTTTGGTGATTATACAGTGGCACAACTCAGCTATTTCAGAGAGTTGTATGTCAACAGGGGTGACCCAAGGAGCAGTTTGTCCTTTATAGTTTGTCAAAAGCAGATCCCTCACCAAGGAAAATCTGTAAATAAGGGGATAGAACTGAGCCAGGTGGCAACCAATTGCACAGACAATGTGTTTGATTCATGCCAATTTAAAAGAGCAGTGTTTGGAGTCCAAGTTAAAATTACGTACTATTACGACAAATATTTTTATTGCAAAACAGCACTGTCTTCATCATTTTCAGATTTGATTATTCAGATTGTGTGTCTCTCTTTTTTTCACAGAAGGCTATAATTTGGTGCTGCTCTCATCCTGCTGAAATTCAGCCCTGCTGTATTCAGTGGGTGTTTGCCTGCCTCTTTGAACACTGGCTTTAGCACAGATGTGTGCTGGAACTATTGGCTTGAGTCTAGTTTTGTTGACTTATTGTAATTACACTGGCAATTCTCACAGGATGCAAGATATTTTCTTCAAGTATGATAAGACTTTTTTTCCCAGCAGCCTCCTATGAGAACATTCACGCAGTCTGGAAAGAGGTGATCTGTTTTTAAGAAAGGAAATTATCATTTATCTCTCCTTACAAGGAAAGAAGACATTGTTTTTATGGCTAAAAACACCCTGGAACTCAAAGCAAGCAGTGTCTACCAGTAAACCCCAGTCAAGACATATTAATACCTTTGGCCCTGGTTCAGCAGAGGACTGAAGCAACTTACACATGCAGAGAAAGTCTCCAAACTGATGCTGAGTTTAGCCCAATGTTTGCTTTTCATACAGCTCAATGGGAGAAGACTTTCTCTGAAAATATAACCTTGCTTGTAGTGCTGAGTATTTCTGAAAAGCCTGAACATTGTGTAAAGGCTGCAAGGAAAGGAGCTCATGGATGTCAGGTTATCCTTTTGATTCATGGATGAAATAACAAATACAGGGATAATTTCCAGAGGGGGTTGAATGGTAGTTTTTCACCAACTTTGTAAGGTACCTCTTGGGTCATCTCTGAAGTTTCTGGATTCCATTATAATTGTCTTCATTGAAATATATTTGTTATTCTCAGGCCTAGCCTAATGAATTATCCAAATCCTCCTGAATGTGTTTCTCTGCTCCCTACTATTCATACTTTTTTCCCATTTATTATCTTCTGCAGTGAAAGTCTAGCTCTCAAATCCCTCCTCCAAATCACTGATCTAAGCCCATCATCGTTGTAGCAAATCAAACATATATCAGAATTAATGGTCAAAATAATTTACTATATGCTGTACTTCATTTTTCTGTTTGTTAACTTTTGGGTTTACACATACAGCAACGGTTTGAATTTCCTAGCCTAAAAAACTGCAGATGTGCAGCAAACCTGAAGCTGACAGACAGTGAGATGTTGCTATACCTCCTCAGGAATGGCCTGGGATCAAACCTGCTTCTGGAGGGTAAAAGTCTGTATCAGATTCTTGTAACAAGGGTGTATTTTCATGCAAGTCAGAGTTTAGAGATCAGGTAACCAGTTCTGAATATGCCTGCTGACCTGAATCGTCTTCCACATGTTACTTTCTCAGGCTTGGAAGTATGTGAATGATTGATAATAAGAAAATGTTTGAAAATCCCCAGCCCTTTTCTCTTCCAATTTGAAACTGAATTTAAATGGTGATCTGACTGTAAAGTGCTGGAATAGAAATACATGGATGAAAATTCAATATCTTGCTCAGTTACACTTTTGGTGTGTGACTTTGAGCAAGTCACTTAACCTATGTTTTGCCTCATTTCTCTGCATGGATAATAAACCTGGTCTACCTGTAAAACAGGCAAAAAGATTAGAAGTTAAAATGAAGTAATGACAGAGTTAGGTAGACACTCTGCATCTGAGGAGGCCACTGCAGTAACAAAGTCACCAGCTGGTGGGAACGTTCTCAGGGCAAGACTTAAGGCCAGCAGGTAACACACCTTAGGAAGGAAATGGGGGAACTCCAGGAATTTCTTGCCATGGACATACCTGCAGTACAGATGTTTTCTGACTCAGCCATCCACCTATGTCTGCTCTTGTAACACTCAGACAAGGCTAAAAGATAAAAGATCCAGAAATCTTTCCTGAAAGGGCATCGGGATTCAACAACAGAAGAAAAGCAAAATGAATTCTCAGCTTCTACCAAGGTATATTGAATGTCCAAAACTCGCTCTCAAGAGTACCCTAAGCCTGAAGCATCTCCAAGGGCAAGGGTCTCCATCTCTGTTGAGCAGAATCAAGCAGTCTGGAGAGTTTGTGGCACAAACTTTGCCATCAAATGGCCTATAACTGCCTGTCTATCAAAGCCACAATAAGACCAGACACACAAAATACTTTCTATTACAATAAAAATCCCCTCTGCTCCTCATACACTGACATTCTCATGACACTTTAAGTGCAATTCCAGTTTGCTTCTTACTTCAAGGACTACCCTCCTATTCTAGGAAGTTACACAAATAAACATGCAGAGTGAGTTGCCAATTAAGACTAAGAGGAGTAAAACACAGTCTTTGGTGCCATTTCACAATCTTCATTCTGCTAAAATGCAGCTGCCACTTTTAGTCACTGCCTTTTCCATAAGTCTGTGTTAAATATTAACACTCAGGTACAGTCTACCTGATTTGGGTCTAAATTACAAGGGCTTGCAGCAAAGAGACCTCAGAAAATGACAGTAAATGAGCTGTAAATAGAGGTCAGAAAAATTCACAAGAAAAACATGTCAGACATTCTCTAGAATAAAACAGAATATTTTTTCATTCTTTCATTTGAAGTTAGTTCTGCTTTGCACTGGGGAAGTGGGGGTTGGAACTAGCTGACCTACAAAAGTCCTTTCCAAACAAATTATTCTCCACTTTTATGATTTGTAACTTTGCTATTAATTTTTTAAATTAAAACAGCCTATGTGAGTGAATACAGCTACCAAGTTATTTCACCAGCTCAGGCTTAGCTGCCTAATACTACACTTTGTCAAATATAACAATATACAAGTACAGTTGGTGAAAGTTATTCTGTGTTCCTGCTTGCACTATATGTGATATAGCAGATAAAATCACATGAACTCTGTAATGAGATTGGTCTCCATTATTCTTCAGGGTAGTCAGGGTTTTTTGAGCTATTTCTCTCCTGGTATATCTTTTGTTCCTGCAATTTATTACAATTTTATATCATTATTTTGTTTTGTGAATGTTTCATCAAAGAACCTCTCTGTGTGATCTCCTTTTCTCCATATAAAATGCCTGAATGATAGTTATCCATTTGTTCTCATTTTGGTCTTTACTCCTGCTCTAGATCTTCCTTTCTTTGTTTTACTGTATCCCAGCTGTTTGCAAGAAGTTAATAACTTATCTTAAACACCAAAGATTCTCTCTCTAGCAAAATTAAGTCATTTCATATGACATCTTCCAAAACAGAAAATATGGCTAAGTGCCAAAATATCACTGATAAAGAAGGGGAAGGTCGGTATCTGCCTTTTACTTGTGCCTCTAAATTCTGCTCTGAGACGCTTGGGAGCATTGCAAGGTCAGGTCTGATTGCATGTGTAGACTGTGCTGAGCATAAGGTCTAGGTAATTCATATTCATAATTTCACTTTTCAAATCCTGAACATACAAGTCCTGACTAAAATTGGCAGACTTTCTGCCTCCAACATGCAAAGGAGATATATTTTTTTCTTTACAAGTGTTGGCACTGTCATTTACTAATGTAAGACTGTGTGTGACGCTTTGTCAGTCATTCTTTTTTACTTGAGGTGCTGGGAGAAAAACAGCTTGATGATGAACAAGTTGTGACCAAACTCTGTGACCTGCAGGTTCATTATATTGGTGCTAAAGAGTTTTAAAAGGGAATGTGGCATCATTAGCTTCTCTTGAAAAATGTAGCCTTTGTACATTTATAGCAAACCTAGCAAAACACTAAAGTTTCAACCACACTGGAGCCTCAAAGGTCTTCTGAAATCCTGTTGTTAATAACAGTATTGCTATTGAACGTTACTGTAGTCAGTGGGTAGAGAAGAGGAGGCAATACATGCTCCTGGAGACAGCATGAAAGACCAGGTTAGACTTGGGCATAAAAAAAGGAAAGGAAAAAAAAGAAAAAAAAAAAAAAAACAAAAACAAGGAAAGAAATGTCTTCTTAAACATCTAGTATTGTTCTTATTCCTGTAGGCAAATGTGCAGGGCCAACTTCCTGGATGAGGAAGCTATGGCTTCACAAGGATAATCCCTGCTCAGGTCACAGCTATCAAGGCTGACGTTCAATGTAAGAGGAAGTTGCAAAGCAAATGCGACAGTGACAATGATCACAGCCTTTCCTTTCACCTGCATCTGCACTTTAATTTCCCTGCTGGTGTCACCTTTGCGTTATACTCTGATCCTGTAACAGCGGCATGGCTGAAGGACAATTAACTCCACTTGCCTCCAGTTGAACTGCAAGGACTGGGAGGGTGAAACAAGCCTGACAACCAAGATGTCACCACCACACCACAGGATTCAAACCCCTATGATCTCCACTCTGTCCCTCAAATCACCACACAAAGTGTTTCAGGCTCCCACATCCCCCAGAAGGACTATTAACATCCTAAACATCAGCACGTTGAGCCACCAGACTGACAGCAGTCTCCCAGCAGAAAAGGAAACCTAATGTATGTTGACATATGGAGGGCACAGGGGCTGTGGTGCAGCCCTTTGAGGATCACACATGCCATTTTCTCCCTTTCAGAACTGTTGAAACAACAGACTATCCTTGCCCAAAATGGACAAGTTTAAGCCAAATGCTGTCAGCTCCTCTTATTATTGATAATGCTTGACAGGGCTGAGCTTTGTTTGATCTTTTTTTCATCTTCTTGTGCAAATGGAAATTACACCTTTTTTCCCTAGTGGTTTTTTCCACTTCACACTGCACATAGCTGGCCTAAATGGGCAAGAGGTACCAGTCACTGCATGAAATACCACGAACACAGACATGTAGCTAAGACTTTGTAGAATTTCTGGGTGTTTTTTTCTTTCTACTTAAGACAACCAGCAAACCTCAGAGCAAAATAACATTCTGTGTGGGCATCCTCAGATCAGATATTAAATACTCATGCTAGTATAGCAACCTGCTGCTGGGTTTTCGAGGATTAGTTTATTTATTTATTTACTTGTTTGTTCTGATATTTTTCAATACAGCTAATTAGGTCTACCAAAGACAAAAGTTAACTTGTTTACCTGTAGAAGCCTTATCCTCTATTCTACAAGCATTTTTGTCATGTTGCTATTACTCTTCATTAGAATATAAGCTGTTCTCCTGAGATGGTAGAAGAAAGTTAGCCTGACAGGCAGTAAAATGTTTGCAGACAACTAAGCAGTCATGTCCTGGAATAGTTGTCACCAAAAGCAATTTTAGAGGCAAGTAGATGCCTAAAAACAACCTTTTTTAATATATTAAAAAAATAATAATCTTTTTTTTGCAGGAGTTGAAATTATCACAGTTGGAAACTACATTATGCCTGAACTGCAGCTCAAGTCTGAAGTTGAGGCAAAGTGAAAGTCTGAGTGCCAAGGTGCTGTCAAATACTAGCATGACATGGAAAAAACTTTACAAAATTTCTCATGGCAAATACTGTACTTCTCATGAGATCAGATTGCTATTTTCTCTTTTCTGTGCTAAAGACAACAAAACAAAAACTATCAGAGATGAAGAACCAAAAATAATTTCTTTCCATTGATCAAATTTGTTGTTGCTGTTATCTTTTACCATGAAAACAAAGAGAGGCACTGTGTAGTTCTCTGTGTAGTCCTTAGGCAATTTTCATTTAGCCTTGAAGACAGTCAATTGTGATTTCACAGGTTCCACCTAAGGCACTTACTTATACATTCATCATCAGAGATATGAAGAATCCGCCTGCTTAGTTTTGTTTCCTCAGACCTAAACTGTTTGGATGATTTGGTAAAGCACTGAACATCTTTAAATGGTGATTTTACTGTATGGTTCCTCTGTCAAATTGGAGTTTCTCTTTCACTCCTACTGTGTCTCATCTCCATAGATCACAAGTGCTTTAGAACAGTGACTGTCATTCAGTGTGTGTGCTCAGAGCCCAAGGCTGTAGATCCCTGCAGGAGTGGTGGGATATTTCAACTGATAGCACAATGAAAATACTAGTTGCAGCAGAGCCATGGTAACAGCTGCAATTTCTGACAGTTACAGAAGAGAGTCAGGATAGATGAGGATGAAGGCCAGTCTCCTTTATTGACTGACTCCAGTAGGACCAGAAAACTTCTTGATAAAGCAACTGTTTGAGTAACCTTGTCCTGGTACCTTTAGTTATAGAGGAAATTAAGGAAGAGGAAATGTGGGTTTGGCAGCTGAGGTTATAAAAATGCAACAAAAATTAGAATTGTGCTGGATGGCATCATCCTGTGGAAACTGACGGCTGGGTCTCAGGTCTGGCCATGCTTCTTTCCTATGTCACCTTACATAAGCATTGACATTTCTGTCTGTCTCAGTTGTTTGAACACACAGCAATAAGCATCAAGGCTGAATGATTGGAGCTCCCCTTTCCAGACCCTGCCTGGTGAAGAGCACAAAAAAGCACATGATGAACTTTTGCTCTCCCACTTCGAGGAAGAGACAGCCCTGAGTGTGGATTACTACCAGTAATAACTACATTAATTGTTTTGTTTGTGGTTGATTAGTTGGGTTTTTTTGTGTTTGTTTGTTTGTTGTTGTTTTTTTAACTGAGTAGAATCTAGGAAGAGGTGACTTCAGACTGAAGACATTATGTCTGACAGGCTGCTCATAAAGAGGATCTTCAAGAGGGGAATAAGTATCCTCCGTGGGATGCTGACAATGGAAGCACCCTGGATATGTCTTCAATATAAAAGTCTATAAAAAACATATCTGGCCAGATGTAAAATGTGGGCTCAGCAAAGTCCTTCACATTTTTAGCTCCCGTGCAAAGAAGTAACAGGAAGGAAGAAACAAGTTTCAGGTACAGAAAACCTACCTGGAATTCACATAAGGACTTTATAGGACTGGAGCCAAAATTCATGGATATTAACACCCTGCTGATTTCATGTTCAGTCAATTGCTCTAATAAGCAATGACCTTCAAATGGTTGCTTAGTTTCTCTCCATAAGTGAAGTGTGTAGCTCCCTGCCTCCCTTGCCTGTCTGTATGGTGCTGCAATATTGGTCAGGTTGAAAGAAAATATTTGGGATTGCAACTCTCAGAATTATTCTGACCTTGCATAAACCTGGTCCCTTCAGAATTAGCTGAGTTCCTAAGGATGCTCATAATTTGCAATGCCACTCTTATTTAAAACCCATCTGTCTCATTTAGAGGAGAAATGCTATTGCAAATTCAATGATTGTGTGTCCTTTTTTTGTTATTCAATGTTAGAGTCCGCCTAAGAACACAAGTCTGGAAGGAAGGACTCAAGAGATTTTTTAAAAATTTCCTCAGTGGGGAGAACAGACCTAGATTCTCTTTTGTCACATAACAGCTTACAATTTTTCACAAACGACTAAGCTGAGGTTCTTAAAAGTGCAAAGTGCCTCACTGTGCTATATACAAAATGCCTACATACTTTGGGGCAGCTGGGTTTAAGTCCCTCAAGCTGTTCCTCACCTATAAAATGAATTAATAACATCTTGCCACTTCAGCAGAGTGATTGTGGGATTGTATCAACTCACTGGTAGCCAGAAGCAGTTCATTACTGCCCTCAGGTGTGAAACCAGCTGCAGGCACAAAGCCACTGTCATAAAAGAGCACAGCTGAAGAAATAATAGTGTCAGAGTCTGACAGTCTGTGGGGGCTGGTGGGTGGGCACACTGGCAGTGTAGGGGAGACAGAAGCAGTTGGGGAAACTTGTAAGGGTTTCTTCACTCTCTATGAATACCAGTTTTCTAGGTCAGGATTCAGAGCAGGGTCTACAAAAAGAGAAAAGGAGCAAGTCGTATTAAGGTTCTGAGTGGAGCGAGTGCTACTACTAAGTATGAAGTTCTGTGGTTTAGATCAAAAGCTAAATGGCTCTGCGATCTCTATATTTTTTTCTTTGTCTCTTGGCACAAAATGCCAGGCTGTACTGTGCCTTAGCCAAAAAGTGTCCTAGATACAGGTGAAGCTCTCTGACAGATAGTTTGGTTCCTCTTAGTTTATGCAGGGAAAATATTTCCTGGCCCTTCACAAAAAGTAACTGCCTGCCTTGATTTTTCCTATAGTCATCTCAGAAAGGGTTATTTTCTCTTTTAATTTAAAGAAAAAAATAAGCAAAATGGTTCAGGTTCTTATAAAGAGCCTCTATGGCAATTTGAAGCACTCAGAGACAGAATGAAATCTCACTCAGCATAAAAGCTGGTACAAGTAACTTTACATTTTCCCTCTATATACAATTTGCTCCTGGACTGAGCTAATGGTCACTGTGTACCTTCAAGTTGGAAAAAAGTGTAAAGGAATATCCTTAAGTTAGTGGGCATAAAACCATTGAGCACTAAAGGAATTCTTCCTACCTTTGAAGAATAAGACACGTGGATATCCTGGCTACCAGCAATCCGTGAAGCAAGTGATATCCTTCCTTTGCCAACTATTGCTATAGCTACTTTGTTTCATCTGCAGCTGATTGAAATGTTGTCTGAATGTCTCTGCTTTAGTCTTATCCTTCAGAAAGAAGTGAAGTTATATGATAGCAACTAGAATGCTGTCACTTGAAGTTTACTTCTTCAGCATGGTAGGGATTGAAGTTCAGAATGCAACTGTGGGTGGGAAAAAAAAATCTCTTTTTAACAGTAAAATTACATGTTAATCAGTACGTTTCTCTCTTAAAAAGCAAGCTTGGTATTTTGCCAGCAAACCAGTTGTGTTCACTGGGAATGTTCTAGCGAATGCCTTTGCTGCAGCACAGCACCTGTTCAAGCATCATTTTCATGGAAATCTAGCAATCCAAAAAGCATTTCCATGTTGGGACTGTTTCTTTGCTTCAGTACTAGAACTCAGAATAAAAATTTGGGGACCAATCCCAGAATAAGTAGGAGACTACAGCCTTTCACCTTCCTTTCCCCAAGCTGAAGATGGTAGAGAGGTGTCCTGGCTCTTAAGGCCAAGGAACTCAAACCTGAGGCTCTCATGTCTAATAGGAGGAGCTTTTTATTCATGCACTCTCTGGTTTTTATTCAAACACTTATTTCCCTACCTCTTCTGTCAAAATAGTTGTGAAACACTTTCTTAAAAAGTTTTCCCTCTGGTATGCAACAGGAGTAATACAAACTGATATGCTTTCATGCAAAGTGTTTTTCCCCAGCCAGTCCCTCAAAAAAGCAGTATGTCTGCAGCTGTGCCATTTCCTGTGGCAATCAGGTCTGGAGGTATGCTGGACCTCCTCATAGGAGGAGTGAGCTCCTATGCCCATTAAAATCTTAAGGGAAGCAAATCTCCATTCTTCATAGAATGGTTTAGATTAGAAAAGACCATTATGGTCATCGAGTCTAACCCTAGGCCCAGCACTGCAGAGTCTGCCACTGAACCATGTTCATAAGTACCACATCTACATGTCTTTTAAATACCTCCAGGTATGGAAAGTCAACCACTTTCTTGGGCAGCCTATTCCAATGCTTGACAACCCTTTCCATGAAGAAAATTTTACCTAATATCCAATCTAAGCCTCCATTGGTGCAACTTGAGGCCATTTCTTCTCATCCTGTCACTTGCTACCTGAGAGAAGAGACCCATCCCTTCACCTGATTCCTCCTTTCAGGCACTTCTAAAGAGCTAATGGTCTTCCCTGACCCTCCTTTTCTCCAAGCTAAACACTTCCAGCTCCCTAAATTGCCCTCATAAGGCTTGCTCCAGCTTCTTTCCCAGCTCCCTTGCCCTTCTCTGGACTTCCTCCAGCACCTTGCTGTCTTGTATTGAGGAGCCAGAACTGAACACAGGATTTGAGGTGTGGCCTCACCAATGGCAAGTAGAGGGGGATGATTACTTCCCTAGTACAAAAAATTCATTTTTTTCCTGTGGTGAAAGGCTTCTCTAGTCAGTGCTGGGATAAAACCAAGCCTCCAGAAGCTCAGTAGTGCTAGAAAAAGAATATGCTCTTTTTTCCCCATCTGTGAAGCACATAAAAATGAAAGAGGAGAGACTTGCATCCAGTCAAATTCAAACACTGCCACATCACTTGTGAAAGAACTGCTGGACCATTACCTAGGTTTCACTAGAAAGAAAGCAAAGATCGAAAACTTACCATTTCATTAAATAGCATTAGTGAAACTTTAATATTTGACTGTTTATGAGATTTGCCTCATGAAAATTTTTGGAAGATGTCTCTTATATACTCTAACATAGCTTCTAGAAAATGCTAGTCCTGTATGCATATCTGCTGTTTGAAGCCATTTCTCTTCAAATCAAAAAGTACCTCCATGCCTCAAATGAATAAACATATTTTTGCAGTCTTCATTCATACAGAACCATAGAACTTTTCCTCCTGTGGTAATAGAAGAGTCTCCAGTCCTTGCTTAATTTTTGTGTACCATGAAGTGAGCCTGTAGCTACAGCTCCTATACAGTTCACCGTTAATTGTTTCAAGAACCCATTAAAAAAATTATTGTGGATTTGATCAGAGAGTCCTTCCCAGCAGCAAGTAGTGAAAAAACACAATCATTCCTATTTATTTTTTCCCTCAGCCATGCATTCAGTCCTTCCTTTCTGGGAGAGATAATGATGTCAATTCATTCACTTCCAAGAAATTATGGTTATTCAGTGAGCTGAGATGGGTTTTTAAGCCTGATTAGATAATCCACTAATAAGCAGGAGATTTGTAATGCTGTCACTCACCAGTAAGTGGGCCAGTTGCTGTACCTGCATTGGCACTTCATCAAAAGGAAATTCTGTTTGCAGAAGAAAAAGGGTTTGAATAGATGATGCCTTTTTTGATGACATTACATGGCCTGTGTGTGTCAGAAAGATGGAATAAAACCTGGGCCCCAGGCTGAGAATCTGTTCAGCTCTGATAAAGTAGCTACTGACCTTTAGTCAAGAGGGAGTAAAGTTGTTCATAGTCTACCCTAGCAGCAAAAGATGGGTCTCTGGCTGTTCTCCAGCCCAGGGTGTACATGTGGCCATAAACAGCAGCCTGCCTCTTCCAGCTAAGTGAGGGGCAAATCTCAGGATGGGAGACAGTAAACAAATCCCTGTTATAGACCCATTCCACAGCAGCACTTCATGATGTCTCTATAGTCCATCAGCAGATATCTCCCGTGGATGAAAGAAGGGACAAATGGTTTCTCTGGGAAATAAAAAGTGTTTTTATTGGAGTGTTCTGGTTGTTGCATTGTAGGCAATTCAACCTTAAGGAGTCCCTCAGAAAACAAAAGTATCTGTGTAGTTCAGAGTCTTACATTACATAATGCTCAGAAATTATAAGTCAAACATGGGATGCAGAAGTCTTCAGTGAGGCTTTATAGCAGAAACACCTGAACCATTTCTCATCAACATAAGAATGTATCACATGGAAGGTCAATATCAATTACTATTCATTCATTCAGGGGATAAAAATTAAAAATATGGCTAATTTATTACACCCACGGGTAAAACCTAAGACCCACTCATAGTGCAGAGAATTTTGTCATTGACTTAAAAAGGAGTGTAATGCCAAGCATTTTAAATATACATACAAGCTCATTTAAGCAAATAAAGCAATTATTTATCATTCATATTCAGAGTATAAACTTGCCAGTTAGCTCTCTGTAATATTTGTTGCTATTACACTTATGCATAATTTATTGCCAAATTTGTTTACATGTGCTGTGTTTGAAAATGAAACAGCATGAGAGCAAAGAATATTATAGTGCCTGCTAAAGAAAAGAATAGAGTGTGGGGAGGCTTTTTTATTCCTGCTGTATTAAAAGTGATAAGTTAAATACAGGGACTAAAGTGCCTTTCCAGACTTACATAATAAATGTAATATTCATCAATCCTCCTAGCTAAATATTGATCATTAACTCCCACATTAAAGACCAGTCTGTGCTCACTTACTCCATAGGAAGGAGTCTGTAGGTGGAAGGAGTAGTTTCTGAAGTTTGTGCACTTTCTGTCTTGCAACTGCTTTCTTGTGCTGATAGACCAAAAGACCAGAGAAACAGAAATCCCCTCAAATACTTTCTTCTTAAAACTGCTAGGTGATAAGACATTCCCAAGGAGATGGAGTAATACATATATATGTCCTTGCTGCAAAGGTTTCAGGTGTCCTTCAGGCCAGCATAGAGAATGGCTGTTGGATGGGATGACGAAGGAGACCAGGGCACACCCAGCACTTTCCTTCCCAGCCTAGCTCCATGTCAGTCCCTCCTGGCACATGCCAGGTCTTCATCTGTAGTGGCATCAGCACAGCTCTGGCAGCGCCATCAAGTGAACAGCTTTGTGGAAGCAGAGATTCCCTCCCTGTGGCTCCTGGTTTTGCAGAGTGAAGTGGTTCTGTCAGCTCCCCCAGACATCTCATTGAGAGGGCCCAACAGGAAGACTGCACTTTTGGATCCAGAGCTCTCCCAGGCAAAGAAAACTTTACTTTTAAAAACTGCTTTCATGTCTTTCTGTAGGTACTATAACCAAACAATATACAAGTGTACTGAGTTTTTCAGCATTGCAGGACCAAAGAGGGAGAAGTGTTCAGAGCAGCATGTTAGCTTCTTCTGTAAACTGAGCATGCAAGAAAATCAGTGCCTCTGTTATGTGGTGATCACACGCAAATCTGTACACCCCAGGAGGCATGGATGGGGGTAAGGCCAGAGAATTCAGGGAAAATTTTGTCTTTCATTGAGGTCAATAAATGTTTCTTACAGGCAATGGAAATCAACTTGCAAAGAAACAAGTCCCTTGAAACAAAATTTCCCCTTCGGCAACTACAGCCTAGCACACACTGCCTTTTTCATAGATAGGCTTAAAGAAGTAAGCACCAGAAAGGAAGCTGAGCAGCAGTACTGATGGCCAAAACACAGAATTTTCCCCATGTATTGTCCCATCAGTGAAGTGGAGGCTGTACTTCCCTCAGAATTGTGCTGTACTGTTAAATTAGGTAATGTCAGAATAGTGCAAAAGAAAATAGAATTTTTTTTAATCATATAAACACAATATAAATGCTAAGTGCTTAATTCCTTACATCCACCACTGCAATGGAAGGCAACAGGGTATCCCTCTTATCTCCTGTGCAGGCATCCAGCCTAAACTGTAGTTCTGACATCCCTGCATGAGTATTCAGGTCCAGTTACTCAACCCTTGAAACACAGCCCATTTCTCTGGCTGTCAGTCCTCCTGCCCATCTGTCTGCATGGCCCCATGGCCCCTTGAAGCATCCTGTATTCATATTAGGAGCTCACAAGTGCCAAGAGGAGGGAGAGGTGAGTGTGCACAGCCAGCAGTGCTTTTCCTTCGAGGAGATCACTTTGTAAGGTGACACAGCCTTTCCCATATATATTAGCTGTGGCTGGCAGTCTTTCTGTACCACCCAAGAGGCACTTTCCAGCAGAAATACATTCCCATGGTCATGTCTTCTCTGAGAATTAGGGCAAAGCCTCTCTTTTATTAGTCATAAAATCTGCATCGTTAGGGCCCACTTTGCAATTTAAGTGGTCTCATTTCTATTTGAGCAAACAGGTAGGACAGCCTTTTCAATCATGTCACTGCAATGCCCACATAAACAGCCACTGCTGCCTAAGTGGGAGAGATTCAGATATCAGCTGAACCATCTGAAAGCTCCTTTGATGGCCTGGACTTCAAGGATTGTCAGACAAAATTAAATGCACCAAATTTCAGATTTCTTGTGTAATGTTGTTTCAGCACAAGAAAATAATCCATGCAGGCACAGTGTGGATTTCCACCTTCCTCCATCAGTTCCACAACATCGAGGTTTTGAGGCTGCTGCTGCCCTTGAGCTTAACAGGCAATCTGTGCCTCAAGCAGCAAAAACAGTCCCTGGATCAGTGCCCAGAGATAAGGCAGCCATGGGCCATTGTGGTAATGGGGTAATGGTAGAGCTGAAGAAAACTGTAGATGAAATAAACCCACACATGGAGCCAAATAGTTGCTTTCTCTGCAGTCCTTAAACCAGAGCTGACTCCAGTGAGCAGAGGTAATAGCGTGCACCAGTTGGATGTTTCTGGCCTGATTGTTGTTTGTTTTCATGTTCCTCCTTCCCCTGGATCCAAGGAAGGCCAAAAGAAGGATGCCCAGAAGCTGAGAGGGAAGTTGGCCAGTAAGGTGTGATCCAAGCTGGATGAAGGAAGCACTGGGGACCAGCAGAAATTAGTGCAGATGGTTTGCAGCATTTATTTCCTAATCAAGATGCTGGAATGTTCAAATTGGGAAAATATTCATAGTTCAACTATTGCTAATAAGAATAACCAGCACCACAAAAACATGGCCATCAGCATGAGATGCAACTGCCAGCTCAGATAGTTCCCTCATGCCACCTCTGATCCTCAGCAATTGTTTTATGAGTTTGGGTATGGAGCGACTCTTGCAAATATGTTTGGTTTTTTTCAATCTAGTATTTTTGCCAAGAAAACCTAGACAATCTGAAGCAAAATATTTTAATAAGTAGTAGGAAAAAAACAAGATGACTGTGATTTTAGGGATGGCTTCCAGCCATTCAAGAGGTCCATATGGCTCCCACAGACAGAGTACTGGCCCCCACCAGCCTGTGTCAGTGTGGAAAGGAAACACCATGAAGATCCCAAGCATTGCTGAGTCCTCATGAACTGGCTCTGTTTTCCTGAGTCTGAGCCTAAACAAGAGTGAAATGAGGCCTAATAATCTTTCTGGAACCATAAATCTGTTTTATTCTAATTTTCTATTGAGGAAAGCAATAAAATGTAGCCCAATGGTTTAAAATAGATAAACCACATCTCACTGGTGCAAAATCATTATAGTGCCTGACCATAAATTCTTGCACCAGTCTAAGCTGTTTAATGAACTTGAGTACTTAAATTTAATATCGGCTCAGCTTAATCTCAGGTGATATTAATCACTAATTAATAGTTTTTGGGGGTTTTGTTCATGCAGAAAGTACCACAGCTCTAATTACCACTTGTTTGATAATGTGCCTTTATCTCTATTTTAATGGAGCTATCAGTTTATTTAGATGCAAACATCTAAGGGTTTTACATCCCCAAGAGCAATTGCTCTCTTAAATACTTTAGGTGATACAGTTACTTTAAAGCAATAAGCAATGCAAGAGGAGCTAGCATGAAATTACATTATATCTCCAGAGCTTTGCAGTTATATAAGAACTCTTGGCTTATTCTGTTAATTAGGGGAATATGTTTTCTGTGTGTTTTTGAAGTTATTAATTATTTTTATTAGTTTAAAATTCTTTAAATGTCATATCTGTATACTATTTCTATTATTAATTCAATCCAGAGGTGTATGGTATTTTATGCATTCCTATCTTAACCAAGCGATGAGTGAAATATAAGAAGGAGATTCAGTTAATGAGATGTCACCTCAAGTTCCAACACTGTAAGTATATATATACATTTTTAATATATATGTATGTATGTGTGTATATACTAGCCGTACTCAAGAAGCATGAAAACAAATTAACATTTTATGCCACAGATTTGCTACACAAAACCAAGCAATTTCCCAGGGTTAGGCTTATTTTTTAAATACTAATTTTTCCACTCTACATTATTATTAATTTATAATTGTCCCTATAATACATAACATAGCACTAATTAGAAATTTCCAAATATCAAAGGGAAAATCCCTCTACTTATAATTTCTGAAGCTGGATAAAAGATAGTGTAATGCACACTTAGGTAAAGTTTATTCTACTATTTAGAGGACTAGGAGACAGCTTTCTCTCTTACTTTTCATGATTTCTGACAAAAACTTAACTGTTGAATCTTTTAAACTGCCTGCAGAATGAATTTTTTATATATATATATATATATATATACATATATATATATATATATTATTAATGTGCATGACCTATAGTATTTAGTCATTTACCCCTCCCTTTCTCAGTGTGAGTAGGTCAGGTGCAAAAATACATTACTTCAGAAAGGTGTCTGAAAATTAATTTATTAACATTCATTAGGCACTGGTAATGAAATGTAAGAGTGGAGTACAAAGAATTGCTATTTTCCTTCTTTACATTCATCAGACTAAATTGGATTAATCAGATTGGAAAGGGTAATAAAATATTAGAGCTTGTTCTTATCTCTCTGCTTTCTCTTATTGGTTATAAATGAGTACACTGGAATGCTACCTGCTGCTGTGAGGCATCAACATTTGAGGCACTCTGAGCTACCTTCTCATTTCAAGGCAGAAAATGCTTATGGAAAGATCTTATTTTCTCACTGAGCTCCACTGCTGGGCAGGAAAAGAGAGGGAACAACTGTAAACCAGTTATTTCTGGGTTTCTTCCTTTTTTTTTTTTTTTTCCCCCTGTGGAATCAGTGGCTGTGAAATTTTGAAGTTCTCTCCTAATCACCTCAGCCACACACCAGACAAGTAAAACCTACATCCCAACTTGTGGTTTGCTGTGCAGGAGGGTGGGCAGCATCATTCACCCTGCTTTGGTGTGGCTGCTGGGCAGCACTGCGCTGACACTGCTGTGACCTGCGACTTTCCTCTCTCACCTTGAGGGGTGACATCACCCTGACTAATGTGCTGTGAAACTGTGGTTCGATTCTGCTTCTCACCTCTGCCTTCAGGTGCAGAGGAAGATGACGCTGCACCCAGAAATTAACTTGATCTTTAAGAATACCTGAAGAGAGCTGGGTGTCATATGAAATCTGAATTAATTTTTTTGATTTGACACATCTCTGCCCAAAAGAGCTCACTCACAGCAGTGAGAGCTTTCTCTCTGCCTTGACATTTGGTCCTATGTGGTTGTGTTTTTACACACACACTGTTTTTATCACCTGTCTAAAGTGATTTCCAACCAGCTTTTCAGTTTTGTGAAGAGGTTTTTTTCACATATCTTTTTTTCATTAAATCATGGTGAAACACTTTAGGTGGGTTTTAGTCATAGTTTCCTTCATTTCTGTCAAAGATGAGCACAGAAGAGTAGCATTCTTTTCCAGCTGTTTTCAACAAGCCCTTTAACTGACAAGAGGACAGAGGCATGTGAAGACACACAGGGCACACCCAAAGAGCTAAATGTACCTCCAGGATCCCAGAAACTCAGTGGAGACAGACAAATATCTTCAAGGCAGATGCAGAGGACCACAGCCTATGCAGTACCCAGAGGCAGCAAACGGGCTGCATTCATCCAGAGAACAAAAATCATTTGCACAGATGTGTCTATCTTAGATCATGGTATTTTTAGAACCAGGTTTTCTTCCTTCAAGTGCTGTAAAAAAAATTTAAGTTTAGTATTTCCTTGAGGCCTACAGCTTTATAAGCATTTCCCTAACTGCTTTCTCTCTCCATTTTATATATATAGTGAGGAAAATTAAGTAAAATCCTCATTCTTACATTCTCCCTCCATGAATATTTCCTTGAGGTATTTTTTCTAATGCTGGTGTTCCTATCTCCTGTCAGGTAACTCAGGAGACATCTGGCCACACCTTAGGGCTCCCCAGATCTGTGCTACTGCCTTAATTTCTGTATCCCATGCTCTTTGTCTTTTCATCACAATCCTCTCACGAAAGAGAAACTCTGCCAATCACAGGCCTTCACAGAAAGCTGACTGATTCCTTCCTAAGCACCACTGACTTTCACTGAGCCCATGGCTCTTGTACTTTGAGCAGACCATAAACTTTGTATTTTTAAAATGTTTGGTCCTCCCCTTCCCTTTTCTTTTAACACTTCACAGCAGGCATGAAACTCTATGAGATGATCAGCAGGAGCACTGAGTTCATGTAAGTAAAAAGAAAGGAGTAACAACTCAAGTCTTCTGTCTGGGATGGAATCCCTTGAAGATGCAAAAAAGCAATATTCACTTTTAGCATGGAGGATTTTTTCACCTTCACATACCCTTCAGGCTTCCCAGAGCCCTGTTATAAGAATCATTGAGATCAGGTGCGTCCTTTGGTCTGTGCCTAAACTGAGATCCAAAAGTCTTGAATTAAGCATTCTGAGTAAGAGCTATAACTTCAGCCAGCCAGGTTTAAGTGAGATGAATTGAGCAAATCTTGTTCTCGGAAAAGATAAACGCATTTTCTATCCACAACAAGTCAGTAATTTCATTCATTTCCATGACACCTTGCAAATACATTTGTGAAGTCACAAAGGAAAAAATCATATTCACCCCACTCCAAAAAACAAAAGCAACAAAAAAGTAGGTCAAAACCTGATTTTTTATCACCTTTTCAGGAGTGAGAATTTCATCTTTAAGAAAAGTTTTCCTTACAACTTCAAAATACAAAATCTTCAAAACTGTTAGGGAAATATTTTCTTTCAAAGATCTTTCAAATAAGAACTCATTTGAAGATTTGAAATCCTGGCAATGAAGAATTTTGTTTCTTAAACCTCTTACTCACAAATTAGATCGACTATAGAAGACACCAGAGTTAATAGTTTAACCAACACATTCCTAAGGCCAAAAGACTGCCACAGTCATTAAAATTTGCAGTGCACAGTGAAAGTTGAAGAAACACTATTCCTCTTCCTGATGTAGAAAATGTCTGCTACTGAGTTCAAGTCAGCTTTTCTTCAGGGAGTGAGGTCTTCAGGAAAAAATGCCAGCGTGAATGTAGAACTGGAACAAAACTAATATTAATCCTTCCCAGTCTCCTATTTCTTCATGTGTCTGTTCATTTCTGTGTGTGAGCTCTCCTGTATTGTTTTTTGAAACAGTGTTTTCCAATTCTAAAGAAAACAGACTAGGGGCTAAGTGTTGGACCATTGTCTCTCATGAACTTTTTCATTTGTATATTGTGCCCTCTAGAAACTGAGCCTTGGAAGTCACAGAAATTGATTTTTTTTTGTCTGTGTAATATGTGTTGCATCCTATTATAGTAACAAAGGACACACATTTGCTTTTATCTGCACTATAGAGTCGAAACACCACTGTTCATTGTGATGAGCAGCGTCAGCAGTGGTCTCCTGCCAATTCTCCTCCTCCAGATTCATATTCATTTGTTGGGTCTAATTAAAGACCTATGGTACAAAGAAGCTTAGGGCTGCTTTACATTCAAGTTTCTCTGCTTTTGACTGATAGTACACCTTTTGTGTGCAACATTCTAGGTTTGTGTAGAAATGTCTTATAATAACAGTTTGCTTTTGTACTTGCTGGCTACTGTCCATTTAATTTTCATTATACATTTCATTGTATACTTCAGAGACAATTTGCTAAAGGTTTGCAACACCCCAGATTTACAGTGGGATTTGGAAGCTCCAGGGATGGATGAGAAAAGCCTAGTATCTCCCATCAAATTATCCTACAGTAACATTAAAGAAGCTGTAGAGCCTGATCAAATGAAACTAATGTGAAAGATAATACAACCCTTTCCTTCTTAGCAGTTCTCTTCTTCTTTTTCTCTCTGTATTCCACAAGAGAATTCCAAAGAGTGGAATTACATTTTGTCAGAGCTTGGATAATAGGCATGACAGTGGCACATGAAGACCAAACTTGGGTACTTTGCAGGTATGTAATGTTCTGGTGATTCAGGTAAAGCCTTCTTGGGACACTTCTGTCTTGATCACCTTGAAGACCTGACTGTGGTCAAGGCAGCCTAGAAATTTGTTATTGTCTTTCAGTTCTGCATTGGACACAGGCATCAGAAATAGCCCTGACCATAGTGCTGGAGTGTTACAGGTTCAACACCTGTTCCTCAGAGATGTTTGGTCCTCTTGGAAGTACATCTTAAAAAAGTCAGTGCAGTGGAGAAGGGAATCCATATCTATTGCTTAAGATTTTCATTTTTTATTTAATCACTCACTCAGTGAATCCAACCGTGCACAAGTAGAATCTAATCCTGAGATAACAAGGGAAAAGGGAGAGGGTTTTTAGTCTTTCAAAGGAGAATAACATTTCTTTGCAAAATGTGGGTGAAGATATTAAACACTGCATTCAACTCCATTTCCCCAATACCATGAAATCAGTAAGAAGTTGTGGTAATTGCAAAGGACTGATAAAATGCTTTGGCAGGGCTGAGAGTAGGAAAGAATGTTTTCGGGAAAGAGAGCATGTGTTTGCATTTCAACTGCTCCAGTTTTCATTCTGGCATCTCAGTTTAACCCGCTGATGAATGTGTGAGTTTGTGTTAAGACAGTAGACTGCAAACTGAACAGCTGAAGCACAGGTGTAAATTCCCTTCTGCGAGATCTGGTAAAATAATAGCAAACTCCAATATGGGGTAAGGCAATAAGTTCTTTCACCCTATTTCCAAGTTTCAAAAGAGTATTTGTTTCATGTTAAGCCTCTTGCAGAATAAGCCAAAGAATAGGTCCTTAGGCTTTCTGCTTAATGTGTTTGCAGTTCTGGAGAAAATTAAGAAAAAAAGATTTATTTTTTTTTAACTATGTTGCATTATTGTGGTAACTATATTGATAAGGACAGATCTCTGAGGCCTATAAGGTAAAACAGAGGTGAGGTCTAATCACAAAGCCACAGACATCACACCTCTTTCTAGGGATAGCAACTTAGCATATTGCACAGCAACAGGGGCCTATTTTCCCAGTAAAGTGGCGAGAATAGTATTAGTCCATTTGATATATCAAGAATACACAATACTATGTCTCTGTACCATACGTACTTCTCTGAAACTTGGTGTTGGGTGCTTAAATAAAGAGCATTATCCTGGCATTGGGAAGCAGAGCAGCCATGCATTATCAACAACTGCATGTTTAAGTGTAGTGACTTCATATCATATCTGGGGAACATACTTGTGCTTCATCTTTTTTTTTGTTGTTTTTTTTTTTAAACTGATTAAAGAGTTGAAAGGAAATACTTCTCTTTAGGAAAAGGTATGTTGATTCCCACAGCAACTTTTACACCAGACTAAGCCCAGTTTGTATTTTTCAGTGGAGGAGCCCTAAAATCTCTCATTCCAAGAAGAGTATTTCATCCAGGCAATCTTTCCTGTATGGGCCTAGACATCAGTATGAAGGATTTTAAGCTTTTAAACCTTAAAGATTAAATTATTTTAGTTTCAAAGGTTTCAGATTATTCTCTTATTTCAGTTAGGAAAACATTAGGTACTATTTTAAAGGGATTCTTCTCTGAAAGAACTGCCACCAGTGCCACTGGGCTCCTCAGAGGCCAACAGTGTCTGCTCGTTAATTTTGTTGATAAGTGTTAAATACATGGTTGACTTTGAAGCAAGAATCTTAAACCAACAAAGACAATCATTTCTTGCTCATGATAATGTCAGCTTGACTATAAAACCACTTGATTTATAAAGATTTCTGTTTTGTAGCTGAATTTAAAAAATAGCACACTCAGTGCCTGCTGTCCATACTGTAAATAATGCAGAGTATAATCACTATGATAAGAAAACCCTTTTCATGACCAAATGTCATATTTTCCACTAATTTATTTTTGGTACCTCTTGTGACTTATCTCACCAGTAAGTTACAAGCCAGGCAAGTTACTCCAGAAGATTTGGAAAGATTTCATTAATTTGTCTAACAGAAGTAAATGTCTTCACAGTGACCCTTAATTTCTACCAGGAACCCACACTGTTGGGAGCCCATCTACAAGGTGACTGTAAAGTGCGGTGCACTGAACTTTGTTGTGGTTACTACTTTGTGCCCTCAGAAACCCAGATTCAGCTCCTGACTTTGTCATAGGTTTCCCACTAGAGCTGGATTTGGAACTAATCTCACTGCCTTCCAGAAGAGTGTTCAGCACTGGAATATTGATTCTTTTTCTCTCATTTTGGGGGCTAAGACTTGTTTAAGTATTTTATATCAAGTGGAACAATTTCTAATGATTAATATTCACTAAGGGAGTGAGACACTTTAGTCTGATACCTGCCTTGCTCTGCTGAAAGGAAGGAAGACTTCAGCACAAAGGCTCTGCTTTGTAAACCTTTAATTACTTCAGATAAAGCAGAAGACCTTTTAAGTAGGAGGGCCTAGGCACACATCCAAGATAATTTTCCCACCTAAGTGTTATGCTAGGAAGTGCCTGGCCCTCACAGAAAACGGCAAAATGAGTGTCTTGTTCCTTCAGCACTGTGAACGGAAAAGGAAAAGACACTTGTTGCCAGCTCATGAGTTCAGTATTTGCCCAGAAGAAAATTGTTCAGTTAAGAGTGGTAAAGTGTCATAATGGCTGAATCCAAAATCTTGTTCTTATCTATTTTGCAAATCCCTATATCTAGAGACTGTAAACAGACATATCGAGAGAAAGAAGGGAGTTGGGATATGGCACCATAGCCTTGGATCTTGCTGTGTGGGAAGCTGACTTTGGAAAACTTAAGGCAGTGGCAGAGATGTCAAGAATGCACCACAACCCTTCAGCTGGCCAGTGATCTTCTTGAAGGTTTCCAGTTTTCTATAAACAAACTAAATATATTCCCAACCTGTTTTAATATTAAATGAAGACAAGTTACAAAAGCAAAGACTGCTGTTGAAAACAAGAAAATGCAACCAAAGACATGTAATGTAGGTCAAATCTGCTTTTACCAATGACATGGCAAAAGCCTTTTGGACTCCTTTAGCTTATGGTGATGCTCATAACAGCATCTCATCTCCAGCAAGGAAGACATATAGGTGTAAAACACTCTTGGAGAGGAGTATAAGTCACTAAAATTATGCACAGAAGGTGCATATAAAAAAGTATGAGGAGAGGAACTCTACAAGTAAAAGTGGTCTACTCTCAAAAGACACATTTCTAAAGCAATTGTCCAAATGCTTTTTGTCCCCCTGAGAAGGAATGAATTTTGTCTGCTCAGATTTCAGGAAATAAATACAATACAAACCATATTTACTTTGACAAGTTGAAGATTACAAGCATCAAGGGCCCTGCCTCTGAGCTGTGTTTTCACAAAGCTTGACATTTTTTAAGTTTCAAGCAAGCACTGATAAAGAACTGAAGTGGAAGCTATGAAATCTCAGGTGAATGGGAATGGAAAACTAGGTGGGTTTCAGCCAGCTCTATACGCCAACTCTTCAGTTCCTGGCAAGAGAGGAGTCTGAGAAGATAAGCATTTAGCTAGCAGTTTCAACAATACTAAAGTGGTACAAAAGTCTGAGGACTGTAAAGCTGTCCACAAATTGATTTTTTTCCTGTCATTTTCACGTTCATCAAAATGAAAACAAAGCATTACTTGGAGCTTGGAAAAGATATACTAAAAATAAAAGAACTTTGCTGAGAAATGTCATGTTGATGTGTTGTAGGTGGAGCTTTTTGTTGTCTCTAAAGTCCCCTTCCATAGTTCATCATGCCTGAGTTGTTCCAATATTGGACCAATTTTGAACAAACTAAAATGCCAGTGGAAAGGAGACACTTCAACTTTGTAATCTTGTTCAAATGCTGTAACTTAAAACATTAGAAAAAAGAATCAAATCCCAAAATATTTTCTATAGGAAGTTTTAAATCTCTGTCTCCGTGCTCCTAGAAGATAAAACTCAGAGTTCATACTCTTGTTTATCTTTATCAACTAAATTCAGCCACTTCTTCCACGTATTTGAAATTAAAGCCTTTATATTCATGTTGGAAAGAGATTTTACTAGTGCATGATATTTTCTTTTTAAAATATTTCTTCGCCTCAGCACTTGATAAAAGCTTTGTGATGTTGTCCATACAGAAAGCATGACCAGAATACCATAATAAGTAGGATACCCTGTTGGGTTGTAAAGGATCTCAGTTCAAATTCCTTCTCTGCATGATCATATCTTGGGGCTTGAACCTCGATTTGTATCCTTTAAGCAGTACGAGTTAGCTTGCAGGCTATTTCAAACATCATGCTTTTTTCTGTGTGGAACAAAAGGAGTATTTATCCAGGAAAATCTCAGATAACTGTACCCCCATGTTCTTGATTATGGTTCCTTGCAGTTTGACTGTGCTACTGCACTGAATGACAGAAATAGTGTTACCCAGCCTGGCCTGGATCCTCACACCGTTACCAGATGAGATGAGTAAAAACTTCAATAGCTGTTTGCCTTCAGCTTTCCCTTTGCTGCAGCACATAGTAATTTACAATGCAAAGCATGGAAAGTGATGTTATAGGGACTATGTATCTAAATTATTTTCTCAACCTAGTTTTCAGCATCAGCTTATGTGACCTTCAATTTTTGGTGTGTTCGTGCTCCCCTTAATTGTCCTGTGATTTCAACTACCAGCAGAGAAGGCAGAGTGAAGTCTTACCTCTCTCCCTCCTGCCTGAGCACTTGCTTTCTGTAAGTGGGCAGGTAAATAGTCACAGGTGTACTACTTTCCAAAGTCAGGCTTTCTGCAGAAACCCCAAGGGCAGAGCCCACCTCATTCCTACAGTTTAGCTGCTTTTGCATTTTTTGGGTGATTCTTGTTTTCGTGAATCATTCTTCCTTTCCTTAGAGTAGAAGAGAGAAGTTTAAAGAAGGAAAGATTATTTTAATCTGCTGGCAGTAAACCCCCTTCAGTCAAGTTAATTATAACAGTTGCACCAACCTGTGGAATAAATCAAACAAACATGAAAGAGAAGAACATGCAGCCAAGATAAAAAAGGAATGAGAAGATGCACTTGTCTTCAGCCACTCATGTGCTTTGATTTGCCATTCTTCTCAGGCATTTTAAGTTTTCTAAGCAGCTGTTCTCACATATTCTGACAGCCCTGCTAATTCTACCGACTCGGTGAGTTCTGTTTGAAACATTGGACACCAAGATAAGTAGACCTGAGTACCCGCAACTTCTTTAAAAAGTATTCAGTTGTTAGTTTAACTGTATAACAGATATGCACATGTAACCATGCTTATTTATTAATGTACCCTATATACATAAACATGTACACATGTATGCATGTGAACACACACAAACATATATGTTTAGTTTCTTCAAAGATGCTGAATCTACAAATCCAAGGATGGTTCTTGTCCAAAGTACAGAGAAAAAGACACAATTTATCCTGAGAAATAAATAAAAGTATTCTCATGACATTGAAATAGAAAATTCAGTCATTTGTTTGTAAGAGTTTGTACCATCTGCTATTTCCAAAACATAGAATGCACCAGAACAAACCAAAGACTTGTTACTTGAGTGACAGTAGTTCTAGCTACACAAAATAGACATTTCTATCTCAGAAGTTACCTTAGTGCCACAGCTGAGTTCAGACAACAGCCCAGCTGGTATGTTTTCATGTACTGAATCAAAGAAATCCTACAGGTATGTGAAAAAAGCATTATTTTTATATCAATTACCTAAACTATCCTTCTCAGCACTAAGGCTTTCAACAATAAAACTGTCAACATAAAAGCATCAAGCCCCAGCAGAGTCAGTGGGAGTAAACACAAGTACCAGGTACTGCCTTGTCTTCTGGTGTCTTACCATAGTTGCAGCAAAAATTCTGGTGAAATGGCACAAAGCTGTTGTCTCAAGATTCACCACTGTTTAGTTCATTTTAAGTCCCTAAATTACATTATATTCTGCTCCTATAAGAACAGAGCAATATCACAGTGCATCATGTCTCATATGGGAATAAATCTCATCTTGCTATGAGATATATATTGAGGCAAAGGGCAAGAAAGGGTAACAGTGATGGCAGAAGCATCCAGGCAGCTGGAGAGAGGAGGGACTGGAGATCCACAAAGTGATCAAATATGAGAGGGCTGTCTGACAGCTTTATCTGTCCACAAAGCAGATGATGGTTTCTGAAAAAGCATGATAGGTTTACTTTGTAGTCAAGGAAAATTTAGTCAGTATAATTAATGGAGTTCAGAGTACATTTATCCACAGATGTCTGATTAAAAAAAATCCCGTTTGCCTCTGCAGATTGTGATGACCAATTCTCTGCAGAGACAAAAGGCATCCTAACATGACTAGCTCATTTATGGGCACATACTCCTGGTCAGACGAAGCCTGCCTGTGTTTTGCTGATGTTATAAAATGCACAATGCACATGCACATCTTCCACTCCATATTTTGGCAGGCTGTATCCATTCAGATTCACAGAACAAATCAGCCACATAAGCACCTGTTCTGTTCATACCTGAAATATTTAAGCTGTAATTAAAGTTAAATGTTTTACATTTGCAGCAGTGATGATTTGAGGACCCTGTTGCTAAAACAAGAATGGGAGAGGGAAACCTGTCTACTCTTCAATGTTTTCTACTCTCACACTGTATTATCTCTCTCATCATTTTTGTAAGCACTTTTCCAGCTTGTATTGTGAGCACAACACTTATTTACTCATAGAGCTGCAAGAAATAGATATCCCCCTGGATAATGCTTCTAGATGAAAAATAATTTAAATCTATCTGACAAGAGGGAAAGAAAGATTATTTGTGGTTTTGCTGGCCAGGATGCAGTGATCTCTTCTTCTGGCGTATAGAAAGAAAAAATAAATATGGCTTGTCCTGTAAATTTCGTTTCATACTAAATTTAAACTCTTCTTGCAAAAAATGTGTACCAAAAGAATGGAATGAGAATTTTAATAAATTGAGTGGTCCAAAGGAAATAATATAGCAATGTTTAATTAATATCTGTAATGCTTTAGAGTCAACACAATTCCTTTTTTTCCCTTTGCTGTGAGAAGATAGGACTTTTTTACCACAACTTACTCCAGACTCCTGTATCAGTAAACAGCAGCAGAGAAATGTATCTGCTGAAAGAAAGCTCGGCATTATGCAAAGAGTGATAAACTTCTCAGAAGGTGTTTACAAATGCATTCAGTGAAACAGAATTTTAATGAATTGTGCCACATAATCTTGCAGTTAATGAGCTGTAAAAGCCTTTGTCAATTATAGTGACTCAAAACTAACTCTTTTGGATTCCAGATCAATAATAGAACTCCTTTTGCATATTTTTATTTTTTTAAAGAAAAATTAGGATCGAGGAAAAAACAAAAGGTATCTCTGTCATGTTCAGCACCTCAGAAATGTCCCTCATTATTATAACAGAGCTATCTCTACTCTTGTTATTTGTAAAATCATCTCTCAGCTGCATTAAAAGAAAGAAACCTTCTGAGATCAAATAGCACCAGTACTGTAAAATGCCAGTGGCAAAACCAGAAAAGACTAACGACTTCAATAATAACTAGGGATTTTTTTCCATAAGTTACATTAAATTCAATTGTTGTGCATAATTTCTTAGAAAACAAAAATTATCCTGCTTTGCGTTTGCTATCCACCATAATTACTCAGATGTTAGAAAGTGGACACCTAAAAACCCTCTGAAAGTCTGGTTAATCTGTTGTGTCTTATTTTAAGTGAAGGATCTGCATACATTGCTTTTTTTCAGGTGAGGTCACTATGCCTGCCTAGGAGCAGGACATTATAACAAATCAGAACTGCCACAGTTCCCAGGGACAATATAATATTGTGCCCAAATAGTTCCTGTGACTCTCTATCCAGCTAGTAAAATATTCTTTTAAAAAACAAAGGTTTGGCTCAATATTTTAATGTCTTCAAAATCTAAAGGAGATGAGACCAGCATTTATCACAGAAAAATATGGAAGACAGTTTCATTGCCTCTGATCTCCAATTTATTATGTGACTTTTTCCCAGTATGATTCAACTTTTTCCTTCTCTAAAGATTTTTTTTCCCTTATTCATGCCTCAGTGTGGAGGATCCATTAACAGAGGAACCACATAAAAAGTAATTTCAAGGAAAAGCCTTATAAAATGTGAAAAATTAAAGCTGTGTTCAGATCCCATTAAGAAAAGAAATTGCCTTGAGGCATCCACTAAATATGTGAAATCCATTTCTGCTGAAGGGCTTCAGAGTTTATTCCTCTCTTATAAATGCAATTTCACAGCACAAGTTTAACGTTTAAACAAAGCGAAGCAGGATCTTTTCCCAGTTAGCGCCTCTTTTTCTTGATTGCTGCCAGGTCACCAAGTGCAAATTTACATGAGAATCCGAGATTAAATAAATCTCAAGCAAGAGGCTTTAAGGGCATTTCTACTTGGGCAGACTGTAAACCAGGAAATACTCTCAGTGTGGAGGGTTTACCATTGTTATTATTAGTTTTTATTTTGCTCAGCTTTATGCAGAAAGCTAGAGAAGGTCGTGGGGTTAACATCTCCTTTTCTTTAGTGGATAGTTTAAGCTTCCTGATAGCCCAGCTCCCCCTGACCTGTTTCTGGTGCTGGAACCTCACATATTTCTAGTACAGTGCCCTGGTTCATCTTCAGCTCCACAACCCCACACACAAGATGAAAGGAGCAGAAAGGAGCAAAAGAGAGAGCAGCCACCAAGGAGGATGTTTTGTCCCTGCTGAAATCCAACACTGGAGATGTGTCATCTGCCATGCACTGGTGGAACCCTAGCCCAGCTCAGAGGGGTTGTGAAGAGATAGCAGCCCTTCAGCCTTGTTGCTGGAGAGAAGCTCTTTATCCAGACAGCAATGCACTATCAACTTAGGCTCCTTGATTGAAACCTCCTGCTTTCTTCAATAGCTGTGAACCACATGCTGGTGCCACCTCCTGGATGCAAATCCTTGCCAACACAAGCCCATGAACCAAGCTCTTTTAAGCAGACTCAAAGCAATATGGTAATGACCCTGCATTGCCTTCAGAACATTAGTCCATAAAAATCCACTGTACCTTGGGACAGGAGAGCAGGTGAGAAATCACAGTTTTCTCTTCTTCCAGACAAGAGATGCTGCTGTCTGTTGAGGAAATGTACATTGTCCCCTCCTCAGCTGCAGTTTACTATCCAGCATCTGAGGGTCTTTCTCCTTGCCCAAAGCAATGTTACATGCTCACCCACCCACCGCTGCTACCCAGGACAACAGACCCACTCTGCTGGTAAATGCCAGAGCTGTTTTAATTTTTGTCTGTCCTGCAGAATGAAAGGTACCTGCAGTGCTGCAAAAGACTTCAGTGGTGAGAACTAACAAGCAGTCTGAATGTGCTCCAAAAATCATGAGTGGGAATGCGACTAGGTCAGTTGGTTAAAACTTGGTTGTAATAATGCCAAGGTTCAATCCCCTATGTAGGCCATTGACTTAAGAGTTGGACTTGATGATCCTTGTGGTTCCCTTCCAACTCAGAATAGTCTGTGATTATCTGTGTCTGTACAGAATACCCAGAGAGGAAGAGATGTGGGGTTTCCCTGTGTAGTTTTCTTGCTTTGTTGTAATTTCAAGGTAATATCTGGTGAGGAGAAAGAGCAGATTATTGGGGAGACTCTTCTAATGTAACAAGCAACATGACTTCAAGCTTAATGAAAATTCAAAATATTTCAAATCCAGCTAAGATATATGAAAGAGTCCCCTACCCTCTGGTATATTTATTATTGGTTGCTATTTCTCAAATGGAGATAAATGCTGACATTTAAGCCCATTGACACAAAGCCTGTCCTTCAGGAGCAGTATGCCAAACCCACCCTCCCACCATCCACCCCAGAGTTTATGGTAATGTAAACTAGTTGTTGCAAGGCCTAGATTACAACTGTTCCCTCTTACCATCCTGCTTCCAATGCAAACATCCGAAAGATACACTTCCTTTCACACTTTAAAGTAAACTGGGGAGGAGGGGGGACTTTTTTATTTTTCTAGATATAATGGTATTGTTTTTATAAAATGAATGGGTTAGTTCTGTAAATAGGTCAGAGTGAAAACTGTTAATGCAATGTCACCAAATCAAAGCACTGAGCAACAACAAATTATCAGAATTATCAATTGTCCTTATAACTCCTTAGCAATACAGCAGTATGTATACTTGGTTAATATTGTCCCTGTTCACAGCTTCTGAATAGGTAATAGGTAATGTGGTTCTTTCTATATAATTTTTCAATTTCCTTCTTGCTGAAACTACTGGACTTTTTCTGACAGTCCTTTGGTTTCTGAATTTCACATGCATTTCTTGGGCCTGAATATTTTATAATGTACAGGAAAATTATATACCTATATTCTTAAACTGTCTGCTGAGCATTTACTTTTTGCTTAAGCTGTTTCTCAGTTCCTTCACTCTTCTACGTAACAGAAAATGCCAGTAATTGTTATGCATATTTTCTATTAAAAGAAAAATTTCAAGGTCTCAATAACACATCTAAAAATATAGCACAGCTCTGTAAAATTACTACAGATTTATCTCACTATAACTGACTGCTTGATCCATGTTTTGGTTAGATGGGTAAATATACTCATTGGGTTTTCTGTATAAAATTACTTCTAAGCCAATAATGGAGGTACATTTTAATTAAGCCAAAGTAAAATATATCTGAGAGAGACCCACACTTTTACATCGGTTACAGATGAGCAATCCTATCAAAGGATATTGAATTCCACTGATGCTGCAGAGCAAAGGTTCTTCCCCTGTAATTATACTTTAGAAATTATGTTTGTTGAAAAATCTAAACTGAGAGCTGGCACAACACCTGAAACAGCTTCAGTGGAAGACTTGAATGCTCTAGGGTTTAAGGTAGTAACCTCGGACTTGAGGTTTCCAGCTTCAAGTCTTTATTTCCTCATGGGTTTCTGCTGTGTGATCTTCAATGAATCATTTAATGCCAGTCTCTTTGAGGTGTTGCAGAATTTAACGCCTGCTGTTTTCAGGGGAAGTTAACATGTGAAAGACGTAAGACATTGTCTCTCCATGCTTCAGTTGCCCTGCTGTGAAATAGAAGATTTGCAGGAATAAGAGCCTTGTCTGCTCAGGTATTACAGTCATGAAAGCTGATACACATTTCATTTACATTCTGCTCTCATTTTACTGAAGTACATGTAGGCATTTAATATTTGGTAGAGCTTTTTAGGACTTTGATAATTTCCAAAATTTTATTTCTTTAATGTTTTCTATTCTGCCTTTCAATGAAGCATTAACTAGACCAGCAAAATACCTTGCTTTTTGACCAAATGGATTAATTTCTCTCTTCTGTTGAAGAGATTGAAATGGTTGAGATGGACTGATACTTGTAGTCCTTTACCTGGAAAGATTTCTTGACAGTGTTAGGTGGTAACGGTCACTGTTCTTCATGACTTTAAGTACTCTTTTTTTTTTAATCCTTCTCTCTTCACTCTCTTACTGTCCTTTTATCTTTTATGAGTTTTGTCTTTGTAGAATTGTCTCTCTTTTTTGCACTTTTGCCTCATCTGCTTCTTCCACCATCCAACTCTCCTTGGGCGTTAGATATGGACACAAGGAATTTGGACTAGAATAGATGGTACAATTGTTGCAAACAAATGAAGCTGGCTAAGACTTTTGCTTGTAGCCTGAAGAAAATCCCACATATGGAATTTTTGTTAGTTTCTGACACTGAATAGAATAAAAATGCACAGGAGCAGTCTCTTTTGCATAATCAGATCAGCCTCCTCTCTTTCATAACTGCTCTTGCTGTGCTGTCATCCCCACCCTCACCCCCACTCCATGCCCTCACCTCCTTGTTGATCTTCTCTTGCAAATCCTCTCCTTTATGTGAGCATCTCTTTCTCATGGCCTTTCTCAGGCAACATTATGCACAGTGGACTCCTCCTGTCATCCCTTCCTACTCAGTAAAATCACACCACACTCCTCTTGACAGCCTTCACTGTCAGGTTTAGTTGCCTTGCCAATAAAACAAGACATCTCCAAATTGAATCCTTCCTGACAGCACTCCCTTTAAGGATAATAATTAGGGACCTGCACTTCAGAGGCAAAATCAGTGAATTAAGGGAATAAAGCTTTGGCCAGCCTGCTGTACGAGGGAATGCACCTGTGCTTCCATCTCATAGAAAACTGAGAATAGCTCCTCTTTTCATAGTAGCCACATCTTAAATTAATATTAACAGTAAAAAATAAATAATAACAATATAGTCATAGTAATAAAGCAACTATGTATATAGATAGAATCAATCACATAAAGCCGTTGTTGTAACTAGAGACTGGGTTTGTTTCCCTGGCCTGCAACACTGACAGAAGGCAGGAAAGAAAATGAGCTGTGGCTACCCCTCAGTTTATTACTCCTTCACTACTTCTGTGTCATCCTGGGACATGTATTTTTTAGCCCTGATGAGAAAGTCCCTTGGACACTTTTCACAACTTTTTTTTTTTAAATCCATTTAATATGTCTTTCAGATGGCACTGTAACAAGCACATCTCAGCACAGGGTCAGCACTGTTAGTGGCACCTGATAGAAAATGTTTTTAGTTTCATTTGTAAGAGATAAGGCACTTGCTACTTTGGAAGTCAACTTGCTCACACAAAAATAGACTAACATGAATTTGAGCATTTAAAAGGAAAAATGCTCCAAATGGTAATCCTTCAAAACTGGTGCAGCACAAAATGGAAGAACCTTTGATCCGTCTGTGCCAGAAAGTTCATGTACCCAAGGGGACCTATTACAGATAATCATTAATTGGTGAAAATCTGGGAGAAACGTTGCAGTTGCAGAAGCTGTTTGCTTGGAAGATGGCTGATTTGCATAGGCACATTGCTTAAGCACTTTGTAAATGACGTTAATTAGTTATTTTACTATTTAAATTACCTTTAATTATTCTTGCATACAACCACTTTGGGTGCATCATCCTATGTGTTTGTACCAGAAAGCATCCATCAGTTGAATAGGAACAAAAGTAAAGGAAGAAAAGCAGGACATTTCTCTTCCACATTCATCTTCTCTTTTCTAGCCTGATAGCTTAAAAAAACCTTTTCCTCATTTTCTTTCAGAACTCCTAATGTTACTTGCCTCAATGTTACAAAGTTGATTATGATTATTACTCTTTATGAGACAGAAATTGTCTCAGCCTGGGTGAACTTTCTGATGTCTTTAAATATACTCTTTAATTTCACAGTTTTACTGTTTTACAGATATCTTTGTAGTTGTCAAAATTCAGCTGTGTGATACCGCATCCACAAATAGCAAAGCACTACAGAACATATAAGTAAAACTGTGAAAAGGGAAAGATGGAATGAAAGTTTTTCTTCAGTTTAGAGGTGAAAAAATTAAAAGAGATCAACAACATTCAGTAATTTCACTGCAACACTCACCAAAAAAATAATTCCCAGTCTCTGAAATGCCAAGACTAAATAATTATACCATGCCTATTATGGTGAGGCTGGGCTCACTAAGGATTTCTAGATGGTACTGTGCTCCAGCAACAATAGATTTCCAAACACAAAAATCAGTAATATTTTTATTGTGCTAAGGTAGCAAAGATTTAAAAGTATCCAGAAACTTGAGACAAAGTAATAACTCCCCAGCTATGTTGCTGCCATATTAAGGGCAGTGTAAGCTCTCTACAATTAATTATTTTTACCATCATTATTTTCTATTTAAAACTCATCTTTGACACTGTGTGTCATTTTGAAACTCACAGTCATGCACAAAACTTAATCCACCATATTCTTGTCCTCTTGCTTGCCTAAGTCTAGTTTTAAAAGTTCTTTGTCTTCTGGTTCTTCCTTCCTTAGGAAGAGATTATGAACTTCTTACTATCTCTCTGTAAATACTGTGCTTCACTGTCTTCTTGCCCTGCACCATATTTTGGGATGATCATATCTTCTAAAACAAATTAAGCTACTGTTCTGTGCCACACTTATATAGAAACAACCTAGATTTCATTCAGACAGCATTTGTCATAGGTCTTTATCCAATGTCTCCATCTACATGTGACCTGAATGCCAAATATCTAGAGACCGATCAATCAACACACATAACAGCCAAAAAATAAAAATTGTACATACATCCCCAGATTCCAGGAGGCTCCCAATGTCCCTTTCTCACATGAAGAACTTTTTGTACCTGTCCTTATGGATCGTTGGCCTGTGAGAATCAAAGCTGGATATCCAGAAAGGGTGACAACTTTATTTGACATAGCTGCTTTCTTCTTCCCTCTCCTCTGCCACAGAAAGCTGCTTCTCTCTATGTTCAAAGTCTTTCCTCACTTATCCCTTTCCTACCTAGTCTCTCCTTCCCTCCCAAAATGTAATTTCCAGCTTCTAAACAGCCCCAAATGCTAGTGCTCAATAGCTGCTTATTCAGTGGTGACACCAGTCCTTTCATGCTTCCTCTCAGTCAGCATCTCAAGCTTTGAAGCAGCTCTCTGAAAATATCCCCAAATCCACATACTGATTCTCCTTCAGTTCTTGCCTTGTGCACAAAACACAAGAAAGTTCTGTAAACAAAAGCAAGTATACAGATCCCTGTAGTCCTGGTCCTTGCTGTTATCCTGTCATTTATCACACACAGTAATTACACTTTATAAACAGTTTTTCAAATAAAGAGAGGTTTGGGGCCTGACTCCATTTCCATGAAAGTCACTGGTAGAGATTTGCCTCATTCTCTAGATTAGTAAATACAATTCTTCATGGGATTTTCAGAGAGAAAATCCCTACTCCTAAAACTTTCAGGAATATGTGCTACTACAAATTATCATTATACATGTGAGCACCCTCACATATGCAAAAAATCTGTTATACCATGGGGCATATATTGCCACACACTAAAAGACAGTTACAGTCCCAAAAGACTTCAGTCCTTACTTTTACATCCCAAAATGTTATTGCCTGAAGGTCCTCACCAGCTCTAGCTATGATCTTCCACTCTGCACACCCCAGCAAACCCTCACTGGGGCTACCTGAAGGAGCAGAATGTGTTAGAACGCAGGTTCAACAGCCTCAGACCTATAATTTGCTGTGTTTTCTTCAGTGCTGAATTGAAATAGGAAAGTATGATAAGAGCCAGGGGGTTTAAAATTAATTGAAGGCTCTTAACTGAAATGAGCAAAGACAACTTATTCATCCATCCATATTTTACCAGAAAAATTAACTGCACATGGAATTAATTTATGGCACGTTGTTTACATTTAAGTATAAATGAATATAAAAAATGAGTGACATGTGGGAGAAACATGAAGGGAAAAAAATCTGTATGGGAAAATAAAACTGCCTGCCAAGAATCTATTAGTGCAATTTCAGCATCAGATAATAATCTGATTATTTTCAGAACACAGGAAGAGTTCTGAACACATTTCCTTCTGTGTTGTTAACTAAATCATAAATATTTGTGTGTGTGTGTGCATGTGTCCTTTAACATGCTTTTGGTTTTCCCAGAGTTTAAAAGTGGTCTAATTTACAAGTGTCTTCTAATGGCTATGGTTGGGTTCAATTCCGCCACCTCAACATGGTTGGAGAGTGAAGGTGTTGGAAGGCTTTTAACAACATGAAACATGCTGAAGGACTGATTACAAACTAGTAAGAAAGGCAATGGCTGTTGTTTGAAATTCCTATTTTACAGCTGCAGAGGGGAGAAACAGAAAGGGGCTGAAAGCTTCAGGATCAGAGGGGAAGTTGGTGGCAAGACTCTAAACCCCAATCCATTGCCTCATAATTCTTGTTATTTAGTATAAGGTTGAAGAGAATAGCTTTCACGTTGGAAATTCCTCTGGGCACCATCACAAACTGTACCAATTCCCACCCTCACTGCCCTGCCCAGAGCTCTGCTGTTGGTAACTATGAAAAACATTTCGCCTATTCCTTAAAGGCAGTACTTCACATGTTTCCTCATTTTGACTAGTTCCACTTTTTCTCAAGGTAGATTTCCTTAAGATTCTGGTGGGTATTAGCTGGAATTATAGTGATGACTGAGCACAGGATGGGGGAGGG